>CM030369.1:5044229-5367388 GCA_003604175.2 Clonorchis sinensis | reverse complement strand
TTTTTCGGCTTTCAATTAGTGGCTTTCTCGAAGTTGTACCATTTAACTGTTGCATTCACACGTCTTTCCTTATGTTGAAACTCTCCTACTTAGTGTTTTATCCACAAGGGACTGCTGAAACGATTGTTTATTCCAAGTCAGCAGACACCATGGACTCGATTGCTCCGAGTATTCTGTTTAAACGAATCAGACGTGATCCAGATGGACCACTGACTGTCTCATAAAGAAAGCAATGAATGTGGCCATGAAAAGAAGAAATACGGATACCACACACAAATAGATGTGAAAGAATTATTTAGCAATCAAATTATTTAGCAATCAAATTATTTAGCAATCAAATTATTTAGCAATCAAATTATTTAGCAATCAAATTATTTAGCAATCAAATTATTTAGCAATCAAATTATTTAGCAATCAAATTATTTAGCAATCAAATTATTTAGCAATCAAATTATTTAGCAATCAAATTATTTAGCAATCAAATTATTTAGCAATCAAATTATTTAGCAATCAAATTATTTAGCAATCAAATTATTTAGCAATCAAATTATTTAGCAATCAAATTATTTAGCAATCAAATTATTTAGCAATCAAATTATTTAGCAATCAAATTATTTAGCAATCAAATTATTTAGCAATCAAATTATTTAGCAATCAAATTATTTAGCAATCAAATTATTTAGCAATCAAATTATTTAGCAATCAAATTATTTAGCAATCAAATTATTTAGCAATCAAATTATTTAGCAATCAAATTATTTAGCAATCAAATTATTTAGCAATCAAATTATTTAGCAATCAAACATCCAAGACACAAACTCTGAAATTAACGTATAAAAAGCGTGCTTTATACCGTCCTGTCACCACACTCCTTTGCCTATTGGTATGCGATTTTGTTAACTGAAAAGGGTGTACGTGTAGACACATTATACTCGATCGCTTCCATCAAGGACATCAGAAATCTTCACAATAACTCCCTACTCTTTCCTCTTCCTCCCACTCTTTACCAGCGTTTCCTCATGGCTGTACGGCAGTTAAGGAACTTCATTCCAAAGCACTTCGTTGAGGCACAAGTTGTGGCCATCACCACGCGTGTTCCTCAGCTGTCGGGATCCCATGGTTCCTTTGCATAGCCAAACTCGTGTTGACCTGTCCAACCGGATGTCTCCAGACAGCGACCAGTTCGAGCGCTGGTGACTGAACTGTGGAGCTGCGGCCGGATAGACGGCGAGGAGGCTGTCTATCAACAGTGGTGGACGCGAAACCACATCAAGGTAGTTTGGATTCAGTGTTTTGTTCTGAAGTAAATGCACGTACACATACAAGACGAAATAGTCGCAAAAAGCAAAGCAGGCATTTTCGGTAAAGAAGCTTACCAAGATTCTTTATCCGGGGAAGTATGTTGTCTTTGAAGTGTGTGTACGAGGCAACCTTAGGCTCCTGTGAAGAAATTCCCACATGGCACTCGTAGATTCGTAGACTCTTCGGGCGGGGTGGATGTGGGTGTTTCAGTTCGTACCTCTAGAGACGACAATCAAATAACGGATCAAAATACCTCTTTAGGGTTGTACATAACCTGATCGTAGATCTTATTCTCGTTCAGACAAACTACGTACGGTGCCCAAGGACTGAGACGATCAAGGCGCCGACCATCTTGGGCTACAACCAGAAGCTTCAAGCGTTGGATTTTACTGAAGAAGCTTACCTTAATTACTGAGAGGTGTGGAATAGCGGGCGCTCCAAGCGTAGGCGGTATGGTTAATTCCCACTTGCCATAACCAATGTTTTTGAATGGATGCGTGAATTCCTTCCAGTCATCTGTGATCCGGTTACAAAAATCATAAACGTCGCTTACTGAAATCTCCACGGAGGTACAACTCTTTTGCACCTGGAGCCCATTCCTTGCAATAAATGGTGCCATCGGGGTGAACATGTATGCCGAATTCCTTGTATCCTTGGGTAAAGTTATCCAGGCCGCCTACATGTTCGATCCAGTTCAGATAGTCCTGAAAGCATTTGTACCTGCAGAATAAATAATGCAAAATCGACAACCTACACTTTAAACCACAAAATAGCACAACACGGAAAGGAAATTAAAAACGGACAACAGAACTCCAAAGATATTCGAACGGAGACAGCAGCAAAAAAGGAAAACCGTAAAATGAGGAAAGTACGTTTCCACAGTTACGTAAGTGTTGCTGTTGATGCTAGTGGAGGGAGACTGAGGCTGTTCACGCCATGGTTAATTGCTTCGTGGGTAGGCTGATCTTTGCTTAGGTCGTCTCTCATTAACCATCAATGACCATGTATTTCGACTACACGAACTACTGCATCATCATTTATATCATCAGTCACCATCACCAACGGAAAACCGCGTACATATAGAGTGGTTATAGCTACTAGTCTCATTCGCCGATGAACTAAGGAGATAAAGATGGACGGCTACGCATTAAAGTCAGTACCTAATAAGTGACGCGTGAGTTCAGGGGTGACACAGAGATTTTCAGCGGGGAAGTCAGGAGAGGAAGCTATGCGTTAGAGGAGACAGCTTGGATGCATGCACGATCCTGAGTTCGCGACTGGATCAAATCTGACAACATCTCTAATTAGCGATGTGTTCCGTCTCGGGCTCCCGATATAGGTACGCGGCAGTGCCGCCAGTTTCCTTCCAGAGTGTCTTATTGGACGCTTGCAGGCACCTCAGAATGTTTGTGGTAGACTGGCAACAGGCCCTTCGTCCACTTTTCTCTTTTCCAACTTTTAAGGCTTTAAGTATAATTGAATAAACTTTATGGTTGTACAACAGTGAAGCATCAGTGTTAAGAGTGACGTTGCTGCCCCTGATGCTGATGAGACAGCGGTGGCTAGCATAGTTCGGTTTTCTAGTAATATGTATCATATTCCCCGGCAATCCGTTGCTTTACATTCTCTGGTTCATTTCCAACCTCCATATGGTTGTGCGAAAAGGGCTTTCCGAGGAATTCGGTCGACTGGCATACAGAGCACATGATCAAGCTAGTGCGACCTCTGGATTTTGGTTAATTCAGCTACCACGGATGGATTAGCTCAGCCACGAAATACTCGATGAACTTCAGTATTACCGATCTGGTCTTCCCACCGAACTTTGGCAATTTCTTGAAGATATCGATAGTCGGACACTGAGTTTTTTAACGTCCTCACCTCCCAGCTGGCCAGTTCCTGAACAACATAGCAACCGTGAGCGCACCACAACACTATAGACTTGACCCTTAACCTACAGGCGGCGTCATAGGCTATCACGTTGACAAAAGCTGATGGAACTATCATCTTTGGCTAGACTACCGGGGCTGATACAGCGGCCCAGGTAGACAAAGTTGTCTACTAGCTCAATCGGCTCATCCGCAAGCAAGTCTCGCGTTGAACACCACCTGGATGCCTATCGTTGGGCTGGAAAGATGGCAGTTTCAAAACCAGAGCCACAAGCCGTCGAACTACTGGCGAATTTGCCTCAGTCCAATTGTACGTAAAGTCAAGGAGGACCAACCAGACGGGCTTTACTATGTCATGTAGAGAGGAGTAAAGTCCTAACGGCTGTTCAGCACGGCTATCAGAGGGTCCGCTGCTGCGTCATCAATCTTTTGGGTGAAAACGGAGATATGGGCGGCCGTTTTGCATAGCGTTCAAATGTGCCACTTGTGAACTCTAGCAAAGCGTTCCGCAAGGCTCCTCACAAAAGACTCCTACTCAAACCTGAAAGTCTCGGTGTTGAATAAATCTTGCAATGGATTACTGTCTTCTTGAAACGTGGTGTGATAGGTGTGAAGGTGAATGAAATGCGTTCACCGAGTCGTTACTTGGAGATTTACCATAAGGCTCAATCATGGCAGACTCACTATTAGCCTCTAATGCCTGTGGGGTCGAAGTGCTCCCGGGGTGTTCACTCACAGGCATCTAGTACGTAGACGACATACCTCTTCTTGGATCTGACACCGTGATAACGCAAACGTCATTGAATAATATAAATAATTCTGCCTCAAGGTTTCGTATGGGCTTCACATCTGTAAAGTGCTACTGCAAAACCAAATGGGCTCGAACGCTAACCTCATGCTTGCAGACGAGCCGATTGAGGTAGTAGATAAATTTGCCTACCTGGGCAACTATATCGGTCCCGGATTGGGAAGGCCCGAGCAGCTTTCGTGAACGTGAATCACCTGTGGCGTAGTCGTGACATCGGTTTAGCCCTCAAGGGTCGAGTTGACAATGCTGCGGTGCGCTCCATAATATTATACGGGTCAGAAACCTGGCCACAGAGCGCTGAGGGCGTCAAAAGACTTTGAGTGTGTGAACATCGATGTCTTCGGAGCACAGCACGAGTTTGTTGGGAACGCCAGATCAGCAATGCTGAAGTACATAGAATGGTTTTCGGGGAAGATAACCCGCCCATGATAGATGAATTGATCACACTTCATAGATTGCGCTCATCATCATCATCATCATTATCAAAGACAGCAACATCAGTCTTGACGCTGATGCTTCACTGCCGTACAACCATAAAGTTCCTCTAATTTCATATATATCGATGACGCCCAACTCAGACTGCTTGCTGTATGCAGATGTCCTAGACTCGTGCGAAGCATAAAGTATTGGAACTTCTTGCATAAGCTCAACGCAAGGTCTTCGAAGTGGCTCCCGCCGGAAACATTTTAATGGGTCTTCTGGCTTCCAGACAACCCCGGACATTTTAATAAAGGTCGCCTCGGTTATCACAACGTTGCATCCAATAAGGGTATCCTTTGTTAAAATGAACCTCGGCATTGTCCGGTTATTATCTACATTCACATTAGCCCTGTCATGGAATATGGACTACAAATTACGAGAAGACCGAGCTGGAGGAGGTCGGTGAAAGCGACAAAAGCCAGTGCATACGTTTCGGAACCTGCCCAACGGGGAGCTGACCCACACCCGACTTATCCTGAAAGGGGACATCGGGATATGTTTGGATTCAAATACTTCATCATTTTGTACTGCGCATACTGGCCACTTGCACTTATTAGTTACGAATCTACCAACTGAAACTCAACTCACCATGCTTTATTCTTTGAGTGTTATGGTGTCTACTATTTTACATATACACGTCCGAGTGCAGGGTTTCGTATGCATTCAGTAAAGCAGTGGTTTCTTGATGATCCACGTTGGAGGACAAGAACGTCCAACCAACAGTAAACGTAAACGGCTGGCAATCGTGCGATCTTCGGCCGCCCCTCTGTGGCTAAGGAATCTACAGTAGATAAGACTGGTGTTCCTCACACATAACGTTCATTCTACCAGCTATAAACCATGTACTATGATGCTGCTGCCGTTCTGGTCACCGGAAAATGGGCGCACAGGAAACAGCGCATGACATTATAGCTCTGATGTATGAGCGTCATCGACTGCGTGACTGAGTCATGTCTGTCAGCGTCACTAACCATTGCTGAGTTGATTCCCCGGAGTCCCCATCCTTGAAGGCGGCAATTGTTCACCCAACTGAGTTTTCTGGTTATTGTTTTCGTACTCCGTTTGTAGGTCATTCAATAATACGTGAGGATAGAAGAGCAAATTCTGTCATCTTTTTGTTTTTTTTCTGCTTTTCATGTTTCCGAGATACTTTTGTCCCCACATTTTTTTGCCTTCCGATGATTTTTTTTATTTCTTTCACCTCTGTTTTAATACTCCAGTGCATCTTTATTTGCGCTTATGTACACTTCACCAATCCACCGTCAATTTATCTGTCAAGTGTACAGTGCAGTAGTACAACCCATACTGACTTTTTTTTAATAAAAATGTGGCTTCTACGCGCTGAGGATGTAAGCTGACACCGTTTGACTACTAGCGCTCAGAAGTATTCGCCGGGTATGGTGGAAATATTGTGATTAGAAATGCTGAAGTATGCAATACGGTTTTGGGAACGAGTTCTCTCAGGGTGGATAAATTACTCAAGCTCCATAAGTTTTACTGGCTAGGACATGTAGTCCACATTCCAGAGGGCCGTCTGCCTCATCGAGCTCTTCTTGCTCCACCGTGTGCTGAATGCAAGCGATGGAGAGGTGCACCGAGGTGCATGACTCGCAACGGAGTATGAGTACACTCAATCGGGTCGATAACTTCCGTTTCCATGGATGGGGCCCCAGGAATAGACTCATCAGTGGTTAATGATATTGACAGACATGGCTGCCACGCATTCGAGGGCATTCGTACATCAAAGCTATCGCCTTCAAGGCGTATCTACCCAGTTTTCGAACTAGCTGACCATGTCATAGCTTCCAATTCTTAACTATATCTTCTAGGCACCCATTTCCCAGTGACGGAAACTGCAGCACCAGAAACCAACATACCATTGGTACAAGGTATTCCCGAAATAAAGCTGCAATCCTGACGTGGTGGTCGGACTTGATAGCTACAGTGGGTCTTAGGATAAAGTCGTACAGTCTGGTGGGAGTGTGAAAGCAGTATGATGTTTAACCCAAGCGGCCTGGATGTCCATATTAATGGAAGTAATAAAGGCCAACCCCCAAAACCGCGCATTCCAATCGTCTACCAGTTGACAGCAACCGTTGGCGTATTATTCAATACGGCCGAAATACTTTTGAAACATAATATACTGATGCTGCTCAAAAGACACCTGGCTGTGCACAAGTGGGACAGCGATGCCTTACTCCCTGCGCCATCAGATCAGGCCAGCCCCATGCAGCTGATCATGTCAGAGTGAGTCATCGACACAAAAGAAACCCTACTACCCGCCACTTCGCGGGTCGGACTTTCGAGTCAAAGGCCCAAGGTGAGGTACCTCAACCAAACCCCCTTCCTCGGAGTTCGGGTAACCGGAAAATATCATCTGCCCGCACAGTCTGTTTACCGATGTCCCTTCTCACCACATGGAAAATTTACTGGGTCATTTGAGTGTCAGTTATCTGACCGTTGTGCCTTATGCACCCCGCTATCTACTAACAATAAACAAAATAAAACCATGCCAGATAATTTCTACACTGGAGCTTTTAAAGTCCATACTCTATGTCAACTTGGCAAGAAGACGATGGTTGCAGATATCTTATATTCCTTTAAAATTGATGTATGCTGCGTCAGTGAAACGAGCACACAAGACCCAAGCGTGGTCATGCACCTCAAAACGTCAAGGACAAAATCAGTTCTTTCACTCTCCGTGTCTCCCTTGATCCAGAAGCGATGACTCGTGGAACGTATGACCTGGGAGTTGCACCCAGCTCCAGAGTTGAACGCGCTTTGCTGGATCGGATCCAGTGAACAGTCGTGTTCGCGCCGTTCGGTTATCCGGTTCAAATCAAGCAAAATGCCTCTCAACAAAAAAACGCCTGTTTGCAGTGTCGGCATGTGCCCCAACTGACTACAGTTCTGATGCTGAGGGGAGTATTTTCTATCGAGAGCTATCCGGGCTCATTCGTCAGGCAAGCACTGACACTAAAACCATTGGGGACGATATGAGTACCCAAGTCGGCCGTCTGAGTTCCTTGGAACCACATATGGAGTCGACGCACAGACTACAGAGAGCAGCTCCTCCAGTCGGGTGCTGATCATCAACTCTTTAAGGCTAGTACGAACTTTCAGCTAAACGTTCGCACCGCATAACCTGGAGGTCACCAAATGCCACTCAACCGTGGACCAGTTGGATGCGTGGCCATATGTAACTAGTGGAGGGCCACAATTCAAAACTGCCGTTCCTTCTGGGGAACACTTGATTCCGATCAAACAGCCCTGAAAATTTGTTTTCCTTCAGGCCTTCGCAAGTCAGCAGGAAGCATGCCAATCCACCACCTTCGGAGAACTGCCATACCTCAGTAGGATCTATCTGAGCTGGTCCAACTAATCTCTACGGTAAACCAACGTTGTACTGGTTACGAGAATGTGGATAAAGCATGGCAAAATGTGAAAAGAGATGTGTTAGAAGCATTCAGTGCTGACTGTCCGGCTTTTCTGATACGATCAAGTGACCGCTGGATATCGTTCAGATCACCACCAGTGAGTGACTTCATAAAATACCTACAATCAGGAATGAGTACGACGGCGCGCTCTACAAACATCAAGTAGTGAAGAGCCTAAGACTGAGGCAGGCAGAGACAGATCAGTGGGAAGCAAGCTGGATTCCGTCCCGTAAAAGGACACATAGATCAGTCAAACAATGACTTGGCAACTATGTATGAAAGCCATTACCAGCCAACCCAGCTGCGCTGATTATTGCCGTCTCTCTGGATGGGGACCACGAGACGGGATACATAAGAAAACTGTTCAGCTGTAACACCCTTTCGGCGCCTAGCTGCCATGCCACCCAAGGGAAGTACGAGGGCTGGGATACTGCCAGGTTGCCCAATCCTAGACAGGAAAAGTCGAGAGGCAGAGGTCGGGGGATACATCAATGACTACAGACATGGCTCAGACGCGCCTTCAAAGGCGCTCATGCATCCAGGCTGTTACTTCAACACATAGCTCTCATTCCGATCTTTCCAATGAAAAGCTCACTGACAACTCTGTATTTACTTATTAATTATATCAGCTACTGCCTCCGATACATAGCTATTTACGCTACCTCCCCGAATCACTGACAAACGAAACTGTGACAACCATAACCATTGCCTAGCAAGTATGTGGTTTTAACAGCCGAAGAGGATGAAGGTACATGGTTTACAGCTGTTAGACTAGAAGGAACTCATCATTCCATGACTTACAACTTGTTTTGTGCATGGTTAAGTTAACTGTGGTACGTACTGCCCTGGATAAATACGTGTGCTCTCGCTTGCCTCTTTTTCATTGATGCTCGTCTGCCAGGTTCATTCGACTTTTTAAGGAGGCCAGTTAGTGTCTAAAAAACGTTTCCATCTCCAGAATTATTGCGTTTCCTCGAATTATTCTGTGCAACATCTTGCTACGTTGCGAACGCATGCAGTGGAAATGAAAAAGTTTGCCAGAAATGTCATGACGACTTAGCACCTTAAAACCCCAGAAACCCCTTACATTCCTATTTGCTAGGTGCTATTTTAAACAACGGTCAGCGCGTAAGACAGAGCGCTGCCCTTTGTTTTTTTGCGCCAGGAAGTCGAGACATCCTGATTTTTTGACCGAAAATACATTGAGCTCCCAACGTGGTACACTCTTACAAACTGGTGCGCTCCTTCAAAAATCTGCACGTGCCTTCAATTTCTTCCATAAGTCTTCGTTTTCATATTCTAAGGTGTTCTCTAGAAAAGAGCCAAACTGAAACGGGTAGAAAGGCAAAATCAAAGACCAGAGAAGGAACATCAACATTAAACACCTCAGACAACATATACGGCACCATGGCTCGCGTCCCAACAATTATTGCTAGCATCAACAGCGCTTTGTCACTGGTGCCATACGATGTCGCCGACTTTGTTCTCGATGCGGAACGACACCTCAGAGGAACGCTTTGGCGTATCTAGTGGCGTAAATCAAATTTCACCATCCTTTCTACGAACGGCCTGCAGCACCTGAGGTCAACGATCACTCGCAGTGAAATTCGGTCTTCAGCATCGATTCCGATGGACTTTTCAGTTGCACCTGTCCATTTCTGAAGGTCGTCGACGGAAACTAATTGACAGTGACAGAAAACTGAGCATTTGAAACAATCCCTAGGGTGAATGACTCGTCGGCCCGGTTTTCACAACAACGGATATCCATGGTAAGCTTGTTTGTTCCAGATGAGCTCCAGCGGCTCACTCCCAAATAAACACTGAAATTACGGGGGGTGGCACACAATATAGTCCCAAAAGCACCATCGAATTTGTGGATTGGTCCTGATAGCTCGATACAGTCAGCACCGAATTCGTCCACAGACCAAAGTTCAGGATTTCCCAACTTTTAGACAGCTAGCTTGTTTGCCACTAGGTAGGGTTATGACCACCGTCAACTCAGCCTTTTACAAACCCACGCTCACGAGTCAAGAGACCTTGGCTTTTTCAACCAACATTGAGGAGGTGCCGGTGTGTTGCACTATTACACACTCAAAATCGGATTCAGCGGTATGGAGCTCAGGATATATCGTCGTTAAATTGAGACTATGGAATTTTCAGACATCATCACGTTACCATTTTTGTCAATCGTTTGGCGACACAGTGTTGCTTCCAGACACTTAATTAAAAGTATTGCCAAATATAGAGGATGCCAACATGGTGACAAAGTCAAAGAAAACCGTGCAGTAAACGCACAAGGAGTCACGTGGGGGGCCAGTTTTACGGTGGTTGTCTACTAGATAAGTGAAATCGTTTTTTGTCAGGAGTTGGCGATGTAAAACGGACTGATGGGCAGCTGGAGTAGAACATATCCGGGTGGCATTTTGATGTGGTTTTGGGCAAGCAATGTTTCAGCTGAAAGCGCCCCCTCCATGATTGTGCACCCCCTCACGTGAGGGAATAAACCTACATTATAAACGACTGCTGTGGTTAGTTGAGGAGACACGCCAACAAGATAAAAAAGGTTTCCACACGAACTAAACAGGATAACGCAAAATTTTTAACCTCCGTAAACATAGAGCCGAGACTGAATCACTAATAGACCTATGTTTAAGTTATGATGCTGGCACTGTGGAGAAAACTTGTAAGACAGTACCTTCTTTTGATTTCATAACGATATGGTTCTAGCCACGGATCTAACTTCATCAAGTTGTCCAACTCAGGAACCTCCACCGCATTTATCTCCTCTGGCTTGTAGAACATACTGGCGGAAAAAACCTCGCGGTACCGGCTGCGAGCGCAAACGAATAAATAGAACGAGGTGCAAAATTTAGCGTCCTGATTGGTTAATAGGCTCAACAACCGTGTCCTGGTAATGCATTCATCGTGCATCTTACGGCATCAGCAGTGAATAAGTCGGATTTCCCACTGAAGGCTACTCGCTTTGTTGTACACGTGGCGCCCGCGAATATACCATGGAAAATGCGGAACTAAGTGAAGGCCCGGAAAATTTCAATACTCCATGGTAAACGAATTTAAAGTCGCCGACACATTGAATGAGTATTCGAAAATTATTATTATGCACATTACTGGAACAAAACATTCTGCAACTAAAATTAGACTGAATTATTGCACTACTTGCTTTGATATGCAAATATATTTTGATAAATTACCAAGCCAAAAGCATATCCTGTTCAACCCGCGTCATAATGAGCCTCCAGGAAACTTCCATTGGGAATAAATTAACACAAGAAACAACATATTCATGAGAGCACTATCTGATCTTTTCACGCTTCCGCAATGACCTCAGCCTGAAAATCCCTTGCCCCAAATTCAACCTATCAGAAGTTAGTTCGGGTCCAAAACTGGTCGCTCGTGGTGCGTAGACTCGCAAAGATAATTTTGAAATAGCGCAAAATGTCTCTAGGTCAGTGCGTTGGATCATGGATCTGAGTCCATTCTGTGTAGTACTAAGAGAACTGCGAACGTGCTTATAACTAAGAGACCATGTAAAGTCAGCCATGCCGACAAGCACGCATGTTTGACGCGTTGTCCATGGCTGCATTTCAGAGTTCGGGTACAACTTTTGGGGTCTTACTCCGAACTTTGTAATTTATTTTTGTTGGTGCACGCGTCTTTGGCTCAAACACACTTTTGCTTTACCGAAGAGCCCATAAACTTTTGTGAGTTCTAGCGGAAGAGTGGTCTCTGGCAAAAGGAATTATGTAGAGGGTAATTTCGCCAACAAGTGAATTCCCATTGGGTAGCTCATGTAAGCATAATATGGTGCGGAGTTCGTGTGAGCATATAAATGAAAATATCTGGATTCAGTAGAAATCAAACCACGATTTTGCTAGTTGGTTCTGGATAAGGAGTTGATTGTATGAAGGTAGTAATTTGCAGGATTGATACATGACTTCGCTGATTTAGGGGGCGGGTAACTCCGGGCACGCGGCTATTTTGCATATATATCTACGATTCTTGCACTGAGTGGTACGATGCAGTATCGGTTCGTTCACGTAAGCCGAGGAGGACTAAGTTATGACATACCTATATATTGCGTAAAATATATTCAGGGACTACTTGTCACTTGTGTTGGGCCTAAACCAGCCGAGTCAGGCGCTGCAGAAAAGCCTGGACAGAAGCTGGAAGACAGCGGTAGAACACAGGAAAACAACCGATCATGTGGATTTCGCATGGAAGATTTAGCAGACCCTATTCACTCAAAGAATGTGGGCAGCAATGGACGGTAGGCATTTGAGTGCCGGTGTAGGTAGGGCTCGTGCATAACACGGAGAATGGGTGCCAAATATGAACGGACACTAAATGCAGAACCAGACTGATGGTCAGTATTTGGTGAATGGATACGAGGCCTAGGAAACTACGATGTTTTTAAAAGTACCTCTTCACAGTTAAAAATGTCTACGTCCAATACTTTTTCCTGCAAGTTCCCACTATAGCTGATATGCTTAAGTGAGCGCACGGCCTCCAATCTCTCAATAAAGATATCTTAATCTATATTTGAAGTCACGTCACTAGAACTTTAAAACTGAATGTGCGCCAAAAGTAAAAGCGGGGATTAGTTGAAACAAATTTTGACAAGAGAACTCGGATTATATATGTGGCAAAATACAACATTCTAACGCAAAAAAATTATCGCCACACAAATGCTTTGGAGATGAATGCATCCACTGGATATGGATCGACATGGATTCACATGTGTTTGTTGAGTAATTGAAAGAAACTGAGAGGGTTTTAGATGCATATGTGGGGAAGAACCCCAAGGTGGTTTTGCGTACAGCGAGCTACATAGCGCCAGCATTGTCTTGCTCCACGAGTACTTGCACTAGAAAAGGTGACCCAGAATGCAAATGAATGTCGGGGATTCAGGAGAAGCTGGTAAGGTCCACACATTTGCTAATGACCAACCCTAGACGGAGTATATGTTGCCCAGTCCGGTTTTGTCTGAGGGAGCAAGAAAACAATATTTCGTTTACCTCTTATCATCCCGAAAACAATCATAAAGCGACGAATTCTTTGCACGACGGGCTTTCTTTAAACTGACGGCTGACCGAAAAGGAATCAGACACCTGCAGGGTATCTTGAACTAGGGCACTTCCTTGTCAAGTGCAGCAGTTTGTAGCCGGTGAATTCGGTAGGGTGCTTTCTTCTCGTGACGTCTACAGCCGCTCACTAGATGCACACCCAAATGATTTTCGCCGGAACTATAGGGTTGCGACTTTTACGGGGAGTTATCTAATCCATTTACACTTGTAGGTGATATGTTGCTCATAGCATTTTGTTTAAGTGAGCGAAATTTCAAGGTCACGGACCATCACCGATTCGCATTTTGCTACCGGTTTACGAGAGATAAAACACGAAATCGCACTTTACCATATTTTGGCGTTATTTAAGAATAAAATAACATCTACAGAATATCCAATGCAAATTCCACCCAGGAAAATCGGTCATCAACGTTTGTTTGCTTTATACTCCCCAGATTTAACGGACGAGATAATTTTGTTCAGCGAACTTCATCACAACACTTTTCTTATGGAGCTCAGCTTCCATTAAGTATAACATTGTCAAAAAACAGCAGGAATTGTGCAATGGAGATGCGAGGGCCATCTCAGCTATGCATAACTAGCCCGTGGATAATACAGCGTCAGGAGGTAACCTTCGGTAAATTACCAACACAATGGTATCATTTCTATTAGGAATATTTCTCACCATAGGTGGAATACGTCATAAAGCGGTCATCATGATAACGGTAATCGTTGTCACTCACCTCGACTACTTATCGTCACTGCAGCATGCTAGCCCCTGTCAATGTGCGGCGCTGATTATGAGGCCCCACCTATACACGATAACTTAATCCAACGGCTAATGACGACCAGTCATACTCATAACTGTATTCAATATCGCCTACCTTCGCTACGTATCGTAACTGCTAGGCCCGTGTCCATGTGTGACGCTGATTATGAGGCCTCACCTATACACGGCAACCTAATTTAATGGCCAATGACGGTCTTTCATAATCATAACTGTACGCGTTTTCAATCATCTCGAATACTTGTTGTAACTGCTAGGCCCACTTCTATGTGCGACGCTGCTTATGAGGCCTCACCTATGTACAATAACCTAATCCAATGACCAACGACTGTCTCTCACGCACACCTGTACGCGATGTCGCTTATCCCTGCTACCTATAGTAAACACCAGGCCAGAATCTATGTGGGCCGTTGAAAATAAGGCCTCAACGCCCAACGTGGGTCTGTCATACTCATAACTGCAGTCGATATCGCCTACCTTGGCTACTTATGGTAATTGCTAGGCCTGTGTCTATGCAACGCCGAATATGAGGCCTCAACTAGGCTCAACAGCCTAACCCGATGGCCACGCTTATAACCGTACTCGACGTCGCCTACCGTGGCTACTTATAGTAACTGAAGGGCCCGTACACATCCTCGTAACTGACTAATGCCCCAAATATACATAATAGACCAATCCAACGACCAACGGCGGTCCTTCATATCTATACATGTCATCCGTTTGCCAACCCATGCCTAAAAATACACAACCACCTTTAAAAATCATGTTTCTATTTATTGGTTGTATCGTACAAACGTAATATGTGGTCAATCCAGTTCTCAGTTTCAGGAAGCCGCTTTTACTCGACAGGATTTCTGAAAGGAAAATGTATAATCAATTACGACTCGTACACACTCCGTACACATCCTTTAAAACATATAATTAAACAAAGTTGTAGTGGCCAACTCACCAAGTGCTTACTAAATCCCTTTGTCCACTCCATTCCAAATGGGTGTCCACGCTGAAGCTGCAGTCTTACTGTTATAAGGGTAAACCCACCACTTGCTCAATTAGTCCCGTGTGTACATCGATTATTCAATAGCGGTATTCGGCAACCGTATGCATTATTGAGCACAGCGAAGTTAAAGCTAAAGAAGGGTGTATATGTATCAGCCGTAGACCAAGTGGTATAGACTTGAGCCCTGGGATCCAAGGAACACGTGCGTCATCATACGTGCACCCATGGATGCAGGGGTAACGAAGACCTATTGAGCGGGCGGGTACTTGGTGTCAAGTCTGCCTAATACCCGGTTTGGACGCCCTGTTTGCTGTTATCCACCCCACCTGGTCAGTGATTTACATCCCCAGAGATCCCCAAACGGACCAGAAAATACCTGCGATCTTACATTGGCTTCGTCCTACCTCTGCAAATTCCTTGGCCAACTCAAAAACCCCGCTGCTCACAGAATTGCACATCCCAGCCCAATCATCTCAAACATGACGTCCGTTACGGGGCTGTCCAGAAACCGAAGTACGGCAGTGCAATGATGGCACGGCACTGCCATACCCAGTTTGATAGCACACCCGCAACTAATCCCTTCCTACTCTCGACTGTACCCTTCGCCCACTCGGTCCATTACCTGCAACTACGAACAAACTCATGCTTAATTCTGAATGTAATCTTATGATCATGCCTGCCCGATCATGCTACCCACCAGTTGTGAATAAACATTATTATTACTACCTTACACTGTGAGTGCAGGGTGCATACCAAAGGACGGGATGACTTTGGTCAGTTCACTCAAAAACAACTGCACCTTTTCCTCCTCTTTGAAGATGAGAACGACGTCTGCATGCTCCATATCGACAAGGCTTTCGTCATATTTGAAAACCGGGGTCCAGAAGACGTTAGTTAGTCAGGAATTGTGACCACTTTTGGCCGCTTGTTATTTCGGGCCGCAGTCTAACTCACATCATGGTACCTTCTAGAAGTCTTTCTGAGACGTTTCCTATTTTGTGTGCCGGATATAGACACGGCAGTCTCATTGCATTGTCTGAATTACAGCAATGAAACACCGTGCGCCCTCAATGGACCCAAGAATACTTAATGCATGCCGGTCTCAATTTGTGACAATTCCCTGGCGAATCGTAACTACAATAACAACCCTAAACGACTCACCCAAGAGTTCATGTACGGGGCTGTCCACGGACCCAAGTACGGCGTTGCGATGACGGTACCGCGACTACCATACCCAGTCTGATGGACTGCCCGTAGTTCACCATATCCACAATATTTACCGGATGAGGGTGTTACGTGCACCCACAAGACCGCTCAATCCGTTAATTTGCGCCAGGACTTGAAAGCACTGGCCAACTTATTGTGCTGTCTGCTTGTTCTGCCCATAAACACACTAATTCTACCAATATCACTATCGATGGTTCGGTATAGCCTTGCGCCTGATATAGCATGTACTGACCATCATAAAAACTTACTAGCTGTGACGAATTCCTTGGCTTGGTTTTGCAGGACACCTGCCACAATGATAGGAGACTTTTTCATACACAGGTCGTTAAAAGCTGCTCAATTTTGAGTTTGCGGCGACACAGAGGGCGAAATTATTGTCCTTGTCGTTTCGAGATTATTTCCAAACGCAATGCAAAATAAAACACGTGAAGAAACCGGCTCTTCCGCAAATTTCCCACCGTCATCAGATGTACATCACGCGAAGCCGTTGGCAGCCATTAAAATATAAATTCCGCGCCCATAGTAGACTTGGAGCACGTTTAAACAACTTTCAACAAAACTGCGCCTGCATGGAAATATCCTAAGGGACCGAATAAATGCCATCAAATGCTGAAACTTTGTGTTAAAGTTTTCCTCCTCCGAACTATGGTTTCAGAGAAATTTGGGGTGTGTGTCTAAGGCTCGGCACGTCTACAAATACGACTGGCATTGTCCATTTGCTCTGTTGAGCATTTGACAGATAATTGGGCTTCACTGGAGAATAAGACGGATCTTCATTCCTGACAGGGCTTCGTGAGTCAGGACGGGTGCCTGTGTTTCAGCCGAGGGAAAAGATGTTACGGCCACATATTCTTCGTCAGATGGTAGCGGATAACACTGTCACGACGCTTCCCAGATGCCTTCAATATCGGTGGGATACGTGCGAACAACCAATTCGGGTGAAGTATTTTTATATAGCAAATAGTTACGAGCTCTACAGCTTCCGGGTCACAAACAAGTTATTTCTACCGGGCGTCCAATCCTGTATACATTTGTGGAAAGTGGATAGTTCTCTTATGCTTAAACTATTTGGCTTGTCCATGGAAATGATGCACAAACATTTTCATGTAAAGACCTTTGTCGTGGACAAAGTGGCGGCACAACTTCAGACGACCAGAATCATACTCGGCCTCAATGTCACGTGTCAAGCCCACATTCGCAAAGCAATCACGAAGAACGTACTTGTCATGTGACATCAGTGCATTTTGATTACCCTGTATGGACTCTATGTATGTACGCTGAATTCTCTCTGAGCATTTAGCTGGCACATTCCACCGTAAACATCATCTAGAAACTGTCGCGGAATAGATTGTCTTTCTATCATATTACTAGCCCAAAGATTCCGCTGAGACCTTCAGGTTATGCGCCACAATGTTCCATATTGGTTTTTAGCCTCACGGCTCACTAGATACATAGCAGTAGCGAGTGAGTTGTGCACGCACAATTCGTGATGGCTCACTCTGGCAATGTGACCAAGAGTCGTCTGAAAAAAGCCATCAGTCGCTTGGAAAAGCTGTACATAAATCAGACAACCTCAAACATGCCATAGAAAGTATCCCGGTGCACTGAGCGGCTCATGCCAGTATACGAGATACACATGTCGTTCCACCATGACGGAGGGCGACGGCTACGTTCCAAATGTGACTTGTCGGATGACTGCGTATGCATCTTCATTTGGGGTAGTTGTGATATAACCCATGTCTCGAGTATCTTGCAGAAAAGCGCGTCGGGCGTAGATATTTTAACTAGTAAGTGACAACCTCGAGAACACCGAAGTTTCCAAAAAATCACCCCCATTCTCCGGATACCGATCAGCGGAGACGACGTGCTGTAAAGGCAACATACAATTGCTGGCTGCCATGATTATCCTAGTTAGCCGCTAGCGTCGGAGTGAAAGTACCCTTTCCCCCACGGATGATATCATCACCGGTGAGTGAGCTATTGTTGCGACTGAGGCTATGCTTCCTAAGTGCGATTGCTAGGAATATATTGTGAAGATTGGTAAAAACATAGGCGTTGATCTAACTTTTTTGAATGCTGGATTCCATGGGGCCTCTCTCGGATTTGTGCATATAATGCACGAAACTAACTTATGCTTCTGCTGCCGGTCTTTGGGTCAGCTAGAAAAGTCAAATAATGTATTGTTTGAACTTGTTAGTAGCACACATGTTGGAACCAACAATATTTATCGACTACCGATTAATACAGTGATGTTTCGTTCCCAGTGCGTTTTCACCAAATGCTATTGTACTTCGATAACATGCCATTGATCAACAATTTGATCATGATTTTTCTTCCAGGCCTCCCCGTATTGTTTAGTTGCCAGCCGTGTTCCCACTGTACTGACCTAAGCATACCTTGGGCAATTGGATGTTGGAGAAACTAACGTCCCGCGACTGCGGTGAAATGAAAACTATATGGCTTATCTGTCCTAGAATTCAATAGATGACTTCAAATTCTGATAGTTACTTTTCTTGCAGTGAACAAAGGGCTAAAAACATTGCCATCCAAGAGAAGTTTGGTTTGTGTCCGGTTGACGTACTTTCACATCATTGTACCTCTTTCAGTATGTCGCTACCGGGCTTAGAACGCTGGATACTAGGAAAACAAGCCAATGGACACGGCGGGCACGTCCCTCATTGAAAGAAATATCCTAAGCCGGTTTTGAAGCGGTTAACCACTTGGTGGCCAAGTTTAGCATTCATTGAAAACGCCCCCCAACAGTGACCTAAGAGTCACCGTGCTCACGAACTTGACTCACTCTTGGTACGTGACACACCTTCAGCCCAGCATAGTGTATTTTGAGTAGGCAGACACTATCAGGGGAGTCACCGTTGGCGAGCTTGTTTGTGGTGGTTGGCGTAATCTCTGCGAAGAATAAGTTTTCAATGAGTAGTGACCTTGTTACCTTGAGATGAGACAAAGATACCTCTAGGTGTTTGCGGCGAAATACACGCAACAGATAATAGCGCGGCCATTCTCGCACAACACTGCAGCACTTAAACGACTAAGCGAGGACACACTTGCAGGTTAAGTGCGCAGAGAAACGCACCTATCTATAGCGCATTATTCGAAAAAACATGTGAACCAAGAGTGAATGAATAACAGTTACAGTAGGCCCCTTCCAGTACGAACTAGGGACGACCACAAGTGATTTATCCCACCATGCTGTGGACAAACGTACAGCGTGACTGACACCTGCGAATGCAGTGCGCAACCACACTGACGGATGTCAGCCTGCTCACATTTCAGCGTGGGCATTACACTGCCGCACGACGCGGTATATCAGTTCCGCAGGTAATACTCTTGTACTAAAAAGGTGCGTATTTTTCCAGCTCGAATGCGTCGGTGGCACTGCCTCAAGGTTTTCCGAATATCACCCATCCACGGCCCAGTGCTACAACAAAGGTCATGATGGTCGAGATGTACAATGGGAGTGCAAAGCCGAACTAAACAAGAACGTGCGCTTGGGACGCATTACCGTTAGCTGTGAGGGATATTCTTTCCCAGATGACCCATATGTTCTTTATGGATCGTGTGCGGTATGTCTATTAATGACTTAACATTGTGTGCTGCAGTTTCCTAATTCGACTTAAGACCACTGCACTATTGATTCGCAGCAGCTTGTTACTATGGTGTGATGCCTATGAGGTGCTGTTCTGCCTGCCTAGCTTCGTTGGGTTTGGTTAAGTGTTTGGGAATAGGCTTAACGAAAGGGTGGTACTTCCGTATGTTTAAATAATGATTGTAGCTGCAGCATCCTTTCGGTTCCTGGCTGCCAAGCTGCTCGATGTAACTATGAAGGATGAGATACTGTTGGGTTGCACAACCCCCTAGAGGAGCAGTCATGATGCCGAAGTTGCGTCCTAACCGTGGGCCTTTCGGTAAGTAGGTTCATGCCTGATGTTTCACTGTCGTGCAGTCAAAAAGTTTATTTGATCATAGAAACCTTGATGTGAAAAGAAAAGAGTCGATGAAGAGGACCTGATGCTCTCCTATTGTAAGCATTCTGGGGTACCTTCACCTCCAAGTGCTCAGCCAGACAATCTGACAGGAAACCTGGCAGTATCTCAACCCTCGGGTGGCATTGGAACTAGGCATCAAGGGAGTACTACAGCTGAACCGGTATTTCAACAGGTCCCTGAAGGGCGTTGCCAAAGTTATTGCATCTTCTCGACTTCCGGTATTTGAAACAGCCATTTATTTTTCCTTCAGGAGGAGGTTGACTGTACATGAATGATATTTTTTGAAATTCATGCTTTCTGAGCACATACGCACGTTTTTCACGCGCTATTTTATACTGGCCTTTCCACCTATTAACAGGTCAGGCAAGCTTAATAAATTCATTTGCTTATTCCGCCCAAGTACTTTCGATCTCCAATTGTTTTGCTCATCCGCACCCACCATTCACCTTGTCGCAAGGGCCGCCTTGTCAAACACTGGTATTTTAGCATGCGCGTGAATGTGCGCAGCTAACCCACTTGTCCATGCGTGTTTGTGCCCTGTCTGCTGAGCCTACTCTGAATTGTCCTGTCGTGATTTCCATGTGATCGCACCGCCAATCAGAATCCCCAGGCTGTTTTTGGAAGAGATGACCGCACCCCACATTACCAAGCCAACGTTCCACTCGCCGTTGTTTGGTGTACGGATTTTGACACCCCACTGTACCGATCAGTGACCGTGTTAATGCTCTACTAGAACCCGAAACCTAGTTATATGGACAGAATGCTGAGAGCACTAACAATGATAGCTTTGTTAAGTGAAAATGATTACAATAGGTATATACGTGAACAAGGGACTTATCGTATTGTAGATACAAGTTGATAAATCCTGTTGCAGGCCCGGATGCAGGTTTCGTGTCTTCTTCGCTGTTGTCGCAGCTACACGTATTTTCTGTCCGTCCGTGCGTGGTGTGCTGTAATTCCTGAGCGGCTAGACTCGGAGCTGGGCGACGTGCGTAGCTCTGTTGTGTTCTGTGTCCTGTGCTGTTTTCCTATATCTAGGTTCGTTTGCGTGGGTGTAGGTGTCCACTTGTTGCCACACGGATCGGACAGCAGATAGTCAATGTCAGATGAGTCATCCTTATGTGTCGCGATTTGTAAGTGTGGGGCTAAAACGAGTCTCGTGATCTAGGGAGCGATTGTGAGCTGTGTAGTCAAGTGAGTCACAATCGTGTAGCGTGATTTGTGAGTGTAGAAAAAAGAACAGATCTCGTGATCTAGTGAGTGGCGGTGAGCTGTACAGTCATGTATGTTGGTGAAGGGGCTGCTACAACCGATTTTCACACTCGCCGACTCTACAAATGTGGACAAATGAGGTTTGTTGTTCAATTTCGCTCGCTCTTGCGTAAATAGTACAGTAGATTTTCGAACCAAATCCTTCCCTTTGATATTGGGGATAAACAAGCTCACATGTCATTCTAAATTCCGTATCGGGAACCTCAACAATAGTGCTTCACAAGACTGATGAGAATAAAACCCGTATGAGCCGACTGAGGTGATAGACAAACTTGTCAACCTGAGTAGATGTGTCACCAACGGTGGCCTATCTGGAGACATCCCACCCAGGTATGGAAAGCCAGACTGGCTTTTACCAATATGTAGTTTGTAGCAGACGGACAGTAGCTTGTCCATCAAGGTTGTTACGGGGTCAGAAGCTTGGCAAGTGTTAGTGGGGACATTAAAAACTATCAGCGTTTGACCAGTAGCTTCGATACTTTGCTGGTTTCTAATGAGAATATAATATCAGTAGTGGTGCTGTACGTCGGTTTTTGGAGGAGATATTCTCCCACAGTTAGTAGACTGATCACATTCCACACGTTGCGCTAGATTGGTTACGCATTTCTTATGTCAGTCGGTCGAATTCCCTGAGAGGCCACTACCAGACAACCACGCGGAGGGATGGTCAAGCGAAGACTTGGCAGCGAAATATGAAATCCATTAGCATAATCGCAACTGTGCTGGTCATTGCTCTCTCCCTGAATGGGGACCACGAGAGGGACATACCAAAGGTTAGGGGCATTGAAGCACAGGACACAGGCAAGCGCATGCGTCCAAGTTGTTGCTTTCAGTGCATTGTTCTCTCTCCCGATCTCCCCACCGAAAAGCGCAGTCCCTCCTGAATTCCCAAATCATCGATATCAACTGCTACCTCCAGTGCTAGCTATCCACCCTCATCTTTCCAAATCAGTGACGAACGAAACTGCGACCGCGACAACTGTTGCATGATATGTACACGGTTTATGCCTAAAGATGACGAGTTTCCGCCAATGACGACCGGAACAATTTAGTCCGTTTCGTCAGGTGCATATCTTGTCTTGGAACTACAAAAAAGCTACCCGCTGTGTCTTGATTAAAGAACAGTACAAACTCTTAGAACGCCACTAGTCCCTTTACGGCTTCCTTCATCAGCTTCATGTTCGATCGTTTCGTTAGTGCAGTATATTTCAAGCAGTCCCTTATTCCAAAAAGAGCAACAAATTACTCTGCTACAATTTATTCTTCAGGTTCTAAAGCCCCAAGAACGAAAACACGGGCAACATGCACAGTCCAACCGTCACTCTTCTGTCTCTAGCATCCTGATGGTCGCCCTTCGGTTTGTTAGACTCACCCTTCATCTATTCCCGTAAACTCGATGTTCGAACAGTTCGCTGGGCTTGAAAATTTTCTTCTACGCGTTTCATCGAGGTGACATTGTCGGTGCGTTGTGTAGTAAAGCGACATGATGCACCGGTGGTATGCGGGAGTCCTTATATGTACCTCAAAGGGGGTTGCTCGAGTGAACAATCCACCTCGGGTATCTCGCCCACTCGAACACACACACCGAAGCAGCGCTCAGTCGTACCACATAACAACTCACCGATGGTGTCAACTCAAGTGGGATGATGATGGTAACCAACTGCAAAACATTCTCCATAAATCTAATGAACGACCGTCCTTGACTCAAACGTAATATTCCAGCATGTTACAGTTGGATCAGGTGAGACTTAAGATGGTATCAAGTCAATTCTTCCTCTATGGGCGTATTTCCAGCCAAAACAATGTGCACTGGTACACTTGCTTCGTGGGACAGACTAAAACCGATTCACCAAATAGACGGAAGGCGAGGTTCAATGGAAGAACCCTTTATGAAAGCGTCTAACTCATGATGGCTCTATGCGAGGATAGGATGTAACTATGAAGAGTTGTGGTATTTTGAAGCAATACGGAATTTTGAATTAAAACTTGCTCATTAAACGCACAAAACTAGTAATGAGGAAATCGTTTACTAAGAATCTGCAAACAGTCCACTACTGATTCTGTTTGGTTTGGGACCAACGGGGCTGGCTTGGTTTCCATCATGAGTGGTAATCGAGCGCTGAATTGAATAGCAATTTGTCTGAAAGCTTACTTTTGGGCTCATATGCGTGATAAAATTGCTGAGACCCGGTGGATTCCATTGAAGTCTACAACATGGTGATATTTTTTCGCACGGTGTGCACATCACACAAGCCGTCCGGAGGTACCGTTGCGTAGGCATTCAACAAGAAAACTCCATTTTCAGTAAATTCCAGCTCAGAAGTAAAGCGACTAACTTTGACGGCCTTATATTAAGGACGTTTTTCATGAGTGCAATTCGTACGTCATTCGAAGCAGGACCCGGGTTACCAGACTGATGTGAGATCACTTACAACTTATGAGCGCAGTAAGCCTCCAAGTAAAATGCACCGGATAAAAACGAGCACATCATTTTCAAGGAGAAATGTGATAGCAATAGGTAGAGAAAATAATTACAGGGTTACATTTCCTTCAGAGGGAAGGACCATAGAGAAAGACGGTTTTCAGAAGGAAGTCGCGTCAAACGTCCATAAAGCGGCAGGGATTCGGAAGGAGCGAATGAACCGGTTTCGTTGCCCAATAAAGAAGCTTCATCATCGGTAAGATTAGCCTCCTCAACGTCGGTGTCCGATGAGCTATCAGACACAGAAGAAGTTCCCGCTGCTCTCTGGTCCCTATTTATACTGGCTGTAGACCAAGGAGGTCGAATGCGACGTTGTCCAGCAGTCGTAGCCACCACGGGAAGAAAGGGATGAATACTAAGACCATGGGCGCAGTCAGAATGGGCCCGCCAGACCAAGGAAGGTTTATGAAATTTATCTGTTTCTGAGCGCTTCAGACATTCGACTAAATCATAGACGCACACAACTCCCGTTTGCGAACCAGTGAAGAGGTACTGGCCAGACCTGGAATAAGAGAGAAATCTGGGTTGGACAGGCAGTGTCAAGGGATCCAACAGAACGCAGCAGTATACAAGAAAACCAGACAAGCTCGCTCATTAGTGGTGCACTTAAAAAGGAACTATAAAACGGCACGGTATCAGAGAAGGATACGTAAAATGTACCTGAGTGCAGTCAAACCAAGTCGGATTGACCTATATGCTCTTAGGGACAGGCGAATTCAGTCCACAAGTTCATTGAAAATAACGGCCAAACACAAAAATAAGTCAACAAACAAGGTGGACTCAAGCAACACAAAAGACAGAGCGTACAGTAGTTAATAAAGCGAGAGAGTCATGCAGAGCGTGTAGGTAGGTATTGAAGTAATTAACTTGGAGGAGGACAACACACGGCATATACGGACGAAGCAGTAATGTGACTAACATCATTTTACAATAGTCTAGCTTTGTCCAACCACTAAGCAGAAATGGTGAAACCTTTGGCCGAACAACATTGCAGTGTGAAACCGAATGTCATGAATTCACGGAGAAATTTCACAAAACGTAAAAGTATCACGAACTCACGGGTCCAGATCGAACTGAAACCGTTGGTGATTTTCGACGCGCCTGTGTAGAACGAGTAGCGGATTAGATAGTCGTCTAGCGTCCCACAGAAATATCCTGGAATCCATTCGACATCCGGCAGCTAAATACCAAGGAGCTCCTGATTCCTTAGCAAATCGATTGCCCAGTAACACTTGTGTCACACCAGTTCGGCTGCCCGATGCGCGACCAATCAAATGACCTGGTTCTGCAAACATCGCCACAGTACCATTGTAAGAACCCGTGGCATAGAGCTGGCGTTCGGGGGTGCGTGGCACAGCGATGCATGAGATGATGCCACCTTGAAGTGGTTTTTCTGTTAATGGGAATAGATATAACAGTCGTTTACTAAGAAAACGCGCGTTGTGAATAACGAAACCTCTCGGGACGGACAAGACAAAAAACCTCAGACTGTAGACGCGAAACAAAACAACGACCCATGAACGTGAGATACATTATGAAGACGTACAACGAACGCGGACCGCGGCTATGGGTCTATTAGTTAAAGACACGATGAGAAATTGAAGTAGAAGCGGTACTAATGTGGCACACAAACAAAGGTGAGATGCGTCTCAGGTCCACCTCATGCGAAAAGAATCAGAGACTATAGAGCAGCTGTAGAACTGAAGAGATGGGGCATCAGAAACTCAATTCGTGTAATGACTGAGCACATGTCTATACATCACTGCGAGAGCTGTGCTCAAACTAAGCCCGGCAGTCCATCGAAAAGGCACTGGAAGGGTTGCCACAAGGCCAATGACAAGATGACAAGACGGCGAATGGGTGTGTTGACTCATCGAGAGACTGCCGCACATCCTCCGTAGGAGGTGGATATGTCCGTACCTCACGTGTCCTTACGAGGTGTATGGCCATGCGGCCTTGGGTTCTGCCTGCACTCACGTGTGGATCGTCCCTCATTTTTTGTTGGTACTGGAGCCCATGAGCGATATGCATTTTCTGACCATGCCTCTGACAGATCGGTGTCTGATAGGATCCTTGAGGTGCCATTTATGGTAGCAAGAAGACCCACTCGCTGTTCCAGTGATTAACAAACCATAGCAGAATTAAACGACAGACACTGGCACTCTTCGTTTGATGACATGCCCCCGGGAGCTCTTTTCGCGCAGTGGACATGCGCACGTAATCGCCATGTTCAAATTCGCGCCGTATGTGGTTCTTTAGGGTCATAAATAAATTTGGTTCGACGGCACGGAGAAGTGAGCCGAACACGATCTCCACAAAATAGGTCCGGTTATTGCTGGGAGCATTGTACGGTAGGATTCTTTGAGGAGAAACAGGATAAGCGTTTCGATAAACACACTCATTTGCAAATAAATTTGGTTTTTGCGAGAGTCACCTGGAACCCAGTGCATTACGTATATACATGTATCGCGATATCTCGAATATCGTAGCAACTGGAACATGAGGCGGCCTGGTGCAGCACATTCAGTTGCCTGGAAACATCAAAAACGGGAGATTCAGCTGGGTTCAAAGTGAGTCTCTCGCAAAAACCGAATTGATTTGCAAATAGGTGTATTTCTCGAATATGAACTGAGTTTTGTAAAAACTCTAATTGAATTGGTGTCACCCCCACGCTATCGGCGTAGCTCTTTTGATGGTAACGACGGAACATCCCCCGTATCCATTGAACTGCATTTATGAGGTACCGACCCGCAACAAGTACGCAAAGCTCGCCGAATGCTTCTAGAACAAAAAAAACGTTCACCTGTCGTGTACAAGCGTTCCCGGCCTACAGAGGTGGGCAAAAAACGTCATAGTCCTCAAAGTGTAGCTGCGGATGTACTCTGCTGTACTTAAAACTCATCAGACCACTTAGTATAAGATATATGGTAAGGAATGAGGCGTCGTCTGTGCGAACGCCAAGATTGTGTTTGTCTCAGCAGCATACAACCACATCCTCACAACTTGGTAGATGAAGCGGAAGGCTCACTCATATGTGACGGATTGGGGCTGGGTACAGGACGACGGTACTAGGACTGGATCCACAGTTCCCACGAGTGAGATGACAGAGCCAATGTCAACGTGTCAGAAGAACATCTCATTGTTCGACCAACATACGATGCTTGGAACGAGTGTGTGCAAGAGTACGCATTCGGAAGGCCGACAGTTTTTTTTAACTACGACCTGATCGTGAAGAACAGAAACGCAAAGTTTATCCTCCATAAATGCAGACTCAACACAGTGCCTTGGTCTATTGGGAATCAGTCCAGCTGCTGTTTCTCCCCTATGGGGAAGGTTGACTGTTGTGTCTCCTGAACGGTAGTGCAACTCCTACGTCGGTCCCTGGCTTCATGTTCCGCCCACCGTGTTGTATCGAATGATACGGTAGCTTGAGACAGCCTTCCATGAAATCCAAGGAAAATTATTACAACTGTATTTATACTTACCACAGAATTTTCCACAAGGTGACGCTAAATCTTTGTAATGCGGCGAGAAGAACCGAGATACAAATATTCGATCCTGACTGACTGATATCGTGATCAATCAGAAGACGTCTTCGCTAGCTACGTAACCTGAAATGATTCCTCACACGCTAAAGACGAGATCCACTGCTTGACAGGAGCTCTTTCAATGGGTCAGGTTGTTTGTGCGTGGTAGGAGTAGATAATCGAGGATAGACAATCATACCAAGGAGTTATGGCAATGCACCGACGTTGTGTGGTCGTGGAGTTCATTTTATGATTTGGATCTTTCCGGCTTCGGGATGTCGTCTGTCATCATCTACCATACAACCTAAGAACGCTAGCCGGGCTAGGAATAGTTGACACTTCTCTACGAGCAGCGTAAACTCGTAGTCTATCGAACACAAGGATAACTACTGGATAACACATCTATAGGTTAGGGAAATTACACAGTCGAAATAGATGTGACCAGTCCTAGAGAGGTCCCATGAGTTTGATCGCTAAGCGGAACTAATCACGTCCTACTCAAACTGTACAGTCGACGGAAACAGAAGCCACAGTATTCAGCGAGCTCTTGCAGCTAATCGAACGACCGAATGGTTTGGTCTTGAACTGTTGGTCGGAAGCACATATTGTTGATTATCCCCAACAGCTATACATTGCTTCTCGGCTCCAACATCAGGCTGATTCGCAAATGAGTGCAAAGCTCTACTTGGTGCAGAAGTAGCAAATAAGACTGACAGAAACTGGGGAACCAGATCTGTTTGGTAAATCCCAGGAAGGGCGAACTCGCTGTGGCTGACAAACAGTATCCTGTCAAACTTTTTCCCCGTATCACTGATCTCGGATTACCATCCAATGATGCGCACTTTTTTCACTACGTTTACTACACCCAAAACTACCAGTGCATTGATGATTGACTAGATTGAAACAAATGACAACGCATCGGCTGTCGCGTCCTCTGATGGAACCAACTTAACTCCGACGACAATGGTGAGAAGAGGCAAACGTTTTAGGTACGTGGTGCAGGCAGACCAAACAAGAAGTTAAACTTACGACCAAGTTTTGGCCGCCTTATGGAGTCACGACCTGGCCTAGACACATCGAAAACGTGCATGAAACGATTGAATCCGGCGTACAACCGTTGACCGTCCGCTGAGAATGCAACAGAGTACGCGGAAATCGCATCACCCTTAAGAGATGAAAAACAAATGGCAGAAAAAAGCGTTAGTTGACGAAGTTTTTGATGTACGAACGTGAAAAATCGGTGCAAAGGCGGTCTTGCACGATACCAAAATCATCTTCGAGGTACCACACGAACACACTGTTTCCTACTAACTATTTCTCCCTATACGATAACTAGTATCTAAATTCTAGCATTTATGGTCCATAATATATGGTAACTGTTGAGGATCCCGTGCACCCGGAAAACCACAAAACTGTTACCGTGTGTGATGAAGATAGGGTTGGGAAACATGGGAGAGTTCAGTGCGTTACACACAACATGCATGCTGTGCTCTGCGAAAGTTTGTAAACTAATATGTTCCTGCGGTGAGAACATCCAGGGGGCACTACCGTATAAATATGAACAATAGTTTAAAAAGATAAAAATGTAATGCGGACGCCGGATATATGAACTTGGTGTCACTGTGCAGTAATTTTGCTGTCGCCTGGGTTCACCCGTGGTTTTGTTGTCATACAAAGGATACGGATGAGTTTTCGTTTAATGCAGGCATAAAGGATGATCAGGCCTCAACTACAGCAGTAAAGCATCAGTCTAACACGGATTTTGCTGTTTCTGATGACGATGATGTACTGCGGGAAGGGCTATATATATAATATATATAATATATATATATATATATAATCATGGTTGTATGGCAGTGAAGCATCAGTGTTGAACACTGATGTCATGCTGTCGATGATGATGATGAGGAATGGGTGCTAGAAGGCGATTACGTCTACAGTACCCAAGTTTCTCCCCCACTTTTACTTTCAAAAGTTCTCAAAACCACGGATTTCAACCATATATATATATATATATATATATATATATATAGGTGTTCCCAGGGAACTTTTGACTCACAGGGAGCATACTATGGAACACCCACTACCGCGGCGTTTTGCCTGCGTAGCTATACAAACATCCGCTTTCCACATATATATTTGTTACTTTTGTGTAATCTATTTGAAGGTACCAGCCAAAAGTGTCTTAAGGGGATTATGAGGTTGAAAACAAGGGATTGGTTGCTCCTGATGGGCAGTACCTCCAATAGGTAGAAATTGCATACAATAATTGAATGGTTGAAATCCGTGGTTTTGAGAATTTTTGAAAGTAAAAGTGAAGGAGAAACTTGGGTACTGTAGACGTAATCGCCTTCTAGCACCCATTCCTCATCATCATCATCGACAGCATGACATCAGTGTTCAACACTGATGCTTCACTGCCATACAACCATGATTTATTTGAAAGCCTTATCATAAAGAAAAGAATAAAGGTGGACGGGGAAGGGACTTAGTGCTGTCTTACTACAATAATTCCGAGGTGCCTACACCTACAAACACTCATTCAGGCAATCTGGATAGAAACTGGCACTAAGAACGCCACTGACATCAGTTGGCAGCCATATCTTGCAGCGTCTCCAACCGGGTGCAGTGAGGATCACGTGGTACCTATCCTGGAAGGCGAGTAGCACCGACACCACTCAAACGTTTCGTAATCTCCTTCATAACCCTCTGCCAGGTCAAGTGTTGGCCACCTCTCTGCTTCTGCCACTGTGAATTGGGAATGGAAAACAGCACTCTCTTCGACAAACGATGGTTAAGCATACGCAACACATGTCCCAACCAACGCAACTTCCGGTGCTGGACACATTCTTCAATGGAAGTATATGGAGCACAACCGAAAACTCGCTTTCTAAGTGCCTCGTTACGGATAAGCCGACACCAACCCACACGAGCTATGGTTCTGAGACAACGATTGTCGAACATCTGAAGACATCTCAGTTCCGCTGCTTGAACAGGCCAAGTCTCACAGCCATACAACAAAACAGTCTGCACTGTAGCTTGATACACACGCCCCTAGCAACCATTACACCAATTTGAGCATCCGAACTACAAATCTAATGTCAAAACTCATTCGAGGGTGAGAGTACAACTTTACAATTCCTTTCAGAGAACACGACATGACTGAGTCCCCACTTTCAGTGCATAGAGTACATTCTATTATCCCTCTCTAACCAAGCGACACTAAACTAAGATCATGGGCTGAAATTTGATGATAAGTGGAACAAATGCAGCTGTTCAGTTCAGGAAGACAGAGGAAATACCAGGGATAACGGGTCGTACAGGCTAAAAAGGATGCACTTCCGAGTTTCAGGAGGGTATACCGGTGACAGTGAGAATGAGGACGACAAGTAATTGTTTGAAACACTAAACTGAAAGACCGTGTATGCGAAAACACAATACACTTACCATATGATTGATGGGTCTGTACATGGCACGCACGGTCCCAGTGAAGGCATCCCATAATCGAATGGGATTTCGGCGTGCCGTGCTGGCAAGGCTGGCGTAAAAATCGGAAATCAGAAAGACAGAAAGAATTTTTGAAACCAAAAAAAATAAAGAACATTAAGTCCCCAATCTGAGAGGCATAAGATGGGTCTTTTCTTCTTACGAAAACCACTTCCGCGCGCAATTAAAAAGTGGTTCTCAGAACGAATTGAGTCATTACCTGGTATCTCTATACTTTTAGGAATGATCCATAAAGATGGGCAGTCGGGCTGAATGTCACGTGGTGTGGTGTGTAGAAAAAACGAAGCGGACGGCAGTGTTGGAACTGAGATGCATCACTTTTCACGGATGATTTTTATAGAAGTTTTGACCGTATCATAAGAAACAAAGCAAACAGGAACGTCAGAATCATTATGAGTCCTCAATGTTGCCGTGCACTGAGAACATTTTTTTTCAAACAACGTATAAAATGGTCCACATTTGTCGATTTTCGTTCGTCACCGAGGAAGTTGCAGAGTAGTCATAAATTATCAACCTGGGTCCCAATGAGATCGCACTTCGTTACGAAGAAAAAAGACAAAACACGCCAAACGTTGGACTCATCAGGTGTGCACAAGCCTGAAGTAATATCAGATGTGAGACCACTCAGGTGATCGGCGAATATCTGAAATGCGGGTGAGATTCTTTTCCGTCGATACAAGTCTCACTATAGCGCCAAAACCTTTGGTATATGAGATCACCAAGATTTTTTATAACGCTCCGATTAAACCGTTTGTACAAGAGGACTGACTGAAAAGCTAAAGAAAACTAGATGCAAAGCCAAGATGCCCTGGATCAGAAGACAAGCGCTGGACACCAGCCGAAACACCTTACTTTCAGGAAAAATAATGGTTCTACCGTGGCTGTGAGACTTCAAAGAGGCACGAGGGCTGAGATAGTCACAGATTGCCCATTCCTAAGCAGGTGCAGTCGGAAAACCAGGGTTGATTGCGACGCATCAACCTTCCGGTGAATAGTCTCGCACCTTAACAGCTGAGCTATATCGAGTTCCATCTTACCTCTGTACATCAAAAGTGACTCAAATTGGCAAACATGGTGCGGACTTTCGTGATGCCTACACTGACTTTATCAGACACACTGCCGTCAGAGCTAATGCAACTATCGGGTTACGCAAAATCGTCCAAATTCCATGGCTTCTCCACAAATCGCATGAGGCATGTTTAGAAACCGCATGACTTTGTATGTTCAAAGATTAGGACCATTCCGTCTGTGTAGACCAGACCGACAAGGTTCTCATCAGCGACGATTTGAACACGGAAATTTCGAAGCCATCCCAGCGTTCATTCCACTATACTATCAATGACGAAATTAAGAAGAAATGGAGAGAGCGGATCCACCTGCCAACCACCACTATTTGTAAAGAAGGGTCTTCTGCAGAAACGCCCGGAAGTATGCGACTATAAGAGATGGATTACGTCAACGAACTCTGGGAGCACCGTCTGCTGAGCAGGTGTGGTTAGAAACGCTGGCCCATCGACAGAATCGAACGCCCGACGAAATGTGAAGATCTGGTCCACGTAGCTTCTAATCTGGCATGCTTGCTTGAATTCCGGGTGCAAGATCACAGTATCTAAGCGAGGCGCGCAGGTATACTGGGTAAACCCGAAGGACGCAGTAAAACATCGCAATGGACAAGTGTATGACCGAATTCTACACAGATACGCCAGAAGGATCGGCATGTAGTAACCAAGCCTTGTCACTGGTAAAGGCAATGTGACCTATTTGAGTTCAGGGTTTAATTCGTTTGTGGACATCATGTATTCGAACGAATTCCGCTGTCCAGAAATTGGTAGTACAAAGGAATTGTCGATTCTTTCTGTAAACCAACGACAATCAGCGGTTATTTTTATTTGTTCGACTGTTATGAGTAGTACGACCTATGCCTGTTTAGTATATCGTTGTTTTGCTCCCATCTAAGGTCTACATAGCCTCGAGATCTTGTTGTCTATCTGTTTTCGTTTGCAATTTCGTGTCAATTCTGCCACTATTCGAGTGTCTGCTCCGACGCGAGATTAGGTCGCCCGGGGATCGAATCCAGAAGCTCCTCGGATGGCAGACAGACGCGTTATCCGTCACGCCAACTTGGTTTCTCCGGAGGCCATGGTTTTCGATTACGTTCGCATTGCACCTGACCTGATAGCGTTTCTTGGGATTTTGTTTTAAACGGGCATAAGAGCGCATTCCGAATTGACACGTGCTGCTTTGTCATGCTGTCAGCTAAAGGCAGTTTCCGTTACCTCCCGGACGTACTGACTGTCGTCTGCGCCGTTATCTCCGTATACGGCCTGTATACACTGACTGCCCGTATCCAAAGTTCTACCGCCTCACTGTACCTTTTTTACCCTTCTGAATGTGCTTTTACTGATTAGCAGTTCTCAATACAGCATCTGCTGCCCTCATCCGTCTGTCCCTACTGCCTACTGAACACAAATTGTGTGGATTCCGTTAGCTCCAACCGTCCTGTAGGATCCTTAGCAGCCCTGATCTTACAGAAACAGTCTGTGCTCAGGACACAGATGTAGCAGACGCTCGCCGTCGTTGGATCGTATCGTGCCTAATACAAGACGACCACCCCATTGGACCTCAGGATCGCTAAGCATGCCTTTCATGTTCGCGTTCATGTCCCAGCGGCCAGAATGTTGTCTGAGCTTTTATCCCGGTGGAAAACAGGTTGAACTGTCTTTGGCAGATTCAGAGCTACCATCAGTTGGGACATAAGCCAATACAAAAAACGAGGAGTGAAGAATCTCCCTTTTTCGACATTCTCTCAAAGACGCTGCAAACGAGTTACGGAGAGGCAATCGGCGACATCAGTGATGGCACTACGCGATGGCCAATGTGGCAGGACAATAGTCGCAGGGTTCATGGTTCTACGCTGGGATACTATCAAGGTGTCTACACTTGGATCAAGGAGGGATTAGGGCACACAACCAAAGCATTTGGCTCAAAAGCTTAAACACGAGGCGGCAGGTGGGTGTCAGCATACTATCATGGTAGCACAGGGTTTTAGAGGTCACCGTACACGTCCCAACCCACAACTCGGAGGACCATGGGAGGGTTTATCAAAACTGTAACTATTGACGTGGTACGATAAACTTCCTGGATGTCAAAGTGAACCATTCATCCGTATAGTCCCGTACCTATATAGTTCCCCGTATAGGTGCACGAACCGCTACGCCCCGATAAGGTCCAGTCTCCGCGAGGTGGTTTCTCTAAAGAATTTTGATTGGCAGCCATGCATACATCTGTCTGACTTTCCCAGTATTCAGCCGACAACGGTCAACACCAAGTTGTGAAAAAGTTGCACATACCAAGTGACTAGGTGTTCTGGACTTTTCCACCCGGTAAAGCTCATGAGAACGACAATCACCAAGAAGTGGTTCGCATCCTGTCTGCTGGAACGGTTTATTCCGGACACTTGCTCTTTATTAGTGTAGACGCAGAATTAGCGGGCGACGGTTCACCCCACTGGTATTTGGTCCAAACCGGCATGCTGCATCCGTTTCGTTTTTCAATACTCCAAGCGCGGCTACGACTACCGCTAGCGGAGAGGACACCACCTGATATCCTGGAGGTTCAAACGCATGCACCAAAGGGACGGAGGGGTCAACGCTTGTACATATAGTACAGTGGCCAGTTGAGTGACCCGATCACGAATATTAGGTTAGATACTAACTTCTGTTTGGGCCCTGATACACTACCGGAGGACTGATAGAATGGAAAGAGCAGTTCCATGATCTAGTGTTACACATGGTATAGGGCCACTCAAGATGGGAAACGCACATGAGGAAGAGACGTCGTCAAAGTAGCGTGGAGTGGACTTCTCGGAAGAAAACCCACCAGACTGGAGCACGTAATAAACTACCCAAAGGTTAGTCAAGAAAGTAGACGAAGCTAAATCACTAACAGACGATGTCTACAAAGTGCTTTTTGAGCCCAAAAAAAACAGTTTCTCCCTAACTTAAAGAAGTCGAGGATTCACTCGAGTTAATCTAAAATGAAAAGAGTGCAACATAAAGGAACCGTTGAAATGCCAAATGGATAAAACAGCGGCTTAACAATTGTACATTTACGCAAATAACGGACAGCATCACCGGAGATAGAGAATTTGAGTCAATGTTCCCGTCTCACAGTGTGAGGGCCAATACTGGTCACTGAGTCTAAGAAGCATCAAAATTACTCGGTAGACCACAATTTCGCAGATCGAGGCTGCACATCACCGAGTGAATACCACACAGGTGGCGCGGATTCAACTATGACTTCAACCTGCTGACAACAATCTGAATGGCTTTCCGTATTCACTGGGCCTTGTGCTTCCGTGCAAATGATATTTTGGCGGTAACTGGTTTGTTAGCAACAGCCAAGACGTGGTGAATGGAACCCTGGATAACGACAGTAATCATATAATATATATATATATATATAAATCGTTCAGCTGTAGCACCCTTTCGGTGCCTAGCTGCCATGCCACCCGAAGGAAGCACGAGGGCTGGGATACTGCCAGGTTGCCCAAGCCTAGACAGGGGAAGTCGAGAGACAGAGGCAGGGTTCGAACCACGGACCTTCCGGTCAGTACGCTCGCGCTCTAACCGCTGAGCTATATCATAAGTGATAAGTGTTGAGTTAAGGGAACAACGTTCACTAGACCTTTTCCATTGTACGTGCGAATAACGATCTGTATGGACAAGTCACTTTTAATTCGTTACTAACCACAGTCAAAGATCCTTGTGGGGATGATGAGTATCAATGCCAAAAACATCAGTTTGATTAGCGAGTATGCAAGGAACACTTACCAACAGGTTGATGGATCTGCTGAACTCATGCCTGGATACCAAGTACAATCGTAAACCAAATCGCTTTCGCGCATTGTTAAAACTGCATTCTAGTTTATAAGTAGAAGACAAAGAGACAACAGTTAAAATGCTATGATCACAAACAATAGCGCAAAACACGTGTCCATCACAGTCGCTCAAAGACCAGTGAGGACCAGCTAGAATGTTTCCAGGTTGCTTACCATTTCCTCCAGTTTAGCGTCAGCAGAAGGGGTTTCCTGAGCAAGTAGGACGTTCGGAAGGTTGAAGATTCTTAGGATGTTGTCTCGACTGTTCGTTAGGATACACGAACCATCGGGGGACCTATGACGTACGAAACGAAGAAGGCACATCGGTCACCATTTATTCATAAGTGTGCAAAAGACAGACGAGATCGCACCCAGTTCCTTTGTGTTTTAAATCAGAAATACTGTTAACTTGAAGAAAATGGGAAACAGTGAATATAGTTCAAGCTTTCGATGAACGCTCTAATATTTCAACTGGTCAGTGCGTCTGGACTGGAACGAGACATTGTTATAAGTACGTGCCTGTGGTTGAATCGGAACCAGCTAATCTTCCTGAAGCGCCCTAATCAAAACGGTTGATATGGAGTTCACAAAGGTAAAAAAAAATGCTCGGAATCGGGGCCAGCGGAATCCAAATCTGCATCATCCCCCAGACTGCAGGCAGTGTGTACAACAGACCAAACAGGTGCAATCATCCGGCCCTAATTGTTACATGCACCGTACAAATCTTTCTACTCATTAAATGTGAATTAAACTGGTGATAAAAAACCATCACTGGATATTCACAACCATTGACAGGTATCCGATAGTGAAGAGGACAAGACCTGTCTTTAATGCAACTATCCCAGCGAACGACAGCTTTCCTGAACAGCTGTGTTACACGAGACTAAATACCGGAAGTATGCTGACCTTGAAATTGCAAAAACAGTACCGATAAAAAGCGTACATCGACAACCCAGGAGGAATTTTAGGCTGGATTCACTTTCTTGAAACTCAGCCACTGGCGAATTGACGGGTAAAATATTTAAAAATATTACCAGGAAGTGATCTGGCACAAGACCTATGTAAAAGTTTTCAAGATCAAGCGGAGGACTAACTTAGCTACATGGCACACGGTGATGAGGTATAGTCTATAAAGAATTCCGGTGTGTACATGTGTGCAGCGGTATCCTCACGTAAATGACCTTTCAGGCTGAATGAATCCACTTCATTTTAGGAACTGTTCATTCCTGAGAGAAGAGTGCATACGTGGCTTGGATTCATTAAGATACGCATGTATCTAGGGTGCTTGCATGTATCGTAGCTGAGGGTAGGGAAACGCCACAATAAGTAAGCTGTGCATTGTTTCTCAGACTACAGCCTTGTATTCGTACAACAGCCCAAACTTTGTGTGCACGTTACTGGGTTACTGAAACGTACTCACCACTGGCAGCCACGTAGGTAATTATCTAAAGGGACCTTGGTCCTGGGCATATGATACTCCTTTTCCGCAAATGCAATGACCTTGGGTGCCTGACGCAACCAGTCTGGAGGAGGAGGAACATCTTCATTCATTTCCTCAGACTCAACTTCGTCCGCTGTTGAAAGCGGGTTCAATATAGAATCGGGGTGGAGAGAGAGGGAATCATCGGCCATTGATTCACTAGCCGAAAACGAGCTGTTGCATAAAACATGTTCCGGGGAAATTTCGATAACTTTTTGTGTATTTTGTTCGCTTATTGAAATGAAGGCTTCCAGGGGAGTAATGTATTTCACAGAGTCTTGTGGTACATCATCCTCATTTGTGGGTTGTGGAGTAGCAGCAACAGGGTCGATGAGAGTTGACGCTGAAAGGTCGCATGGGACTGCGGTCTGTCCATATTCCTCTTGAATAAGTGAATCAACGGCATTCTGTGATGAAGTACCCGGCGAACAATGTTCGGTCACAGATGCACTTGAGAGGCCCTGAGAATTTGGCGAAGACAGGGAATCGATGGGATAGACGGGAGAATTGACCATTCTGAAAAACGATGAAAAGCCACCTATATGAAAAGGAAGAACCATCGGTCGGGACAACGTGAGAGAGTATCTGGAGCTTTATTTCATAGGAAAGACAAAGGTAGCAACTAGGAATCAAGAGTTTTGTACGACAGTTGTGCATGGGGCTTCAGTCCATTTTCAGTGCAAATGATACTCCACAGGAACATCCCTTTTCCGCTTGAGGGTTTTTCGTAATTCGGAAGCCACTACGTATGAGCTCATCTTCGTAGTCCAAGGTAGACCCCTCTATTAGGCCCAAGGAAACATCGTCCACGATCACCCGCACACCGTCTTGTTCAATCACTCTATGGCAATGATAAGACTGTGGGAAAACATACCGATCACCTGGAGTGGGTTTTTTGGTCAGCTCAAATTTATACTGAAAGCCGGAACAGCCACCGTTATCCACAAGGATGCGCAGTGTGGAGTTAGATGAACGTTCGATTGCCTTCAAGCGCTTAATGAAGGAATGAACACATGAGTAAATGTCACACCTGTATGCAGCTGCTGGTAAAAACAATCGGATTTTGAACTTCGGAGGCACAAAGGAATCGAAATGACTGTGACAGGTTCACGATGCTGCTAGTCAACCGCAGCATGTGAAGATGTACAGGATTTCTAAAAGAGATAGAGGGGCACGTTAGCTGCAACACACTTTTTGTAGACACACGTCTGAAAATAAAAAAAACATTGGAGAAGACTGAAAACATTGGGGCCGACAAGAAGATTTGGTCAAATTAATCCTGAGGAGTGATCCCAAGTAGTCCAGAAGTTGAAGACGCAAAACCCAGTCCACCATAAACTCGAACGACTATCTGCTCAGAAATGAGCAAAGCACAAACTCGCGGTACTCTGGTACGCCATACAGAGCTTCTGTTGTAGGTTCTACTTCGGATCAACTTTTTAGTTTGACTTTTGCTGTATTTGATGTTAACTACCCCGACAATTCGGTTTCCAGAGAAGCAGAAATTAATTAAAGCTTTAGAAGTTTGATGCCACCACGTCTGACTGGGGAGTTACAACAACCTCTCCACCACAAAACAATGATCCTACTTGAACAGCTTCCAGATGAAGCTAATTGAACACACTGTTATGTTATACATTAAGACCTCCTTATAGTGACTAATTTACGTCTCCAAATCCCGAGACACTCCGTGCTAAGCAAGCGTCGTTCACTTTTAACTATTGCTTTATTGTGGGACCTGATGAAGTATGATGTTGTGGACCTAAGATCTTTCGTGACAAAATCTCATTTGCTACAGATGAACCAGAATTAGTTGGGATATCGCAGGATAAGCCGCGTCAAGAGACTTACTACAGCTGGAGTTAGTATTATTCTAATATGCTTACCACATTCGTTGTGCGGCCTTTTTGAAAGTGGGTACTATCACCGACTCACCCCAGTCGTCTGATTCGGTCTACTTTTAAACAGGACAGGGAAGCTAAGCTGTGCCACAGGCAAAAACTCCAGTGATTGTGCAAAAATGCGACGATTTTGCACAGCGTGAACTGCCACGCCGTGGAGCATCCAGGGGTCCAGAAGATTCTGATAAATCCTCTCAACTTTTCGAAAGTCTGTGGGATAGTAGACCGCACAACCAGTACTTTTCGCCATATTGAGGTGGCGAAACAGTATTATCACGAAACTGTAACACGGAGTTATTATAACACGATCAAAATCCACACGAGTTTCCCACAGGAGGCGATAGTCAGCGATTGATCCACGCTATCGGTAACTGGGGGCGAGATGGCTCAAGTGGTTAGAGCGCGAATTTACTGACCGGAAGGTCCGTGGTTCGAACCCGACCTCTGCCTCTCGACTTCCTCTGTCTAGGCTTGGGCAACCAAGCAGTATCCCAGCCCTCGTGCTTCCTTCGGGTGGCATGGCAGCTAGGCACCGAAAGGATGTTACAGCTGAGCAGTTTTTACCGGTAACTGTTGGCGACGTGGTCAACTGGGGTCCACCACCAGCATATTTTTGCGACTGCAAGTAACCAGATACTCCAAACGATACTACCGCATAAAAACAGCTTCCAACCAGCATGCAAATGAAACGATCGTCCGCCACATTGCCAGTACATGTTGAGACCACTACAAGTCGAGGGAGCCTGGTGACCAAGGCGCGTGACAGATTACCGAAAGGTCCGCAGTTCAAACCCAACCATAGACTTTTGATTACTGCTGTACGGGCTTGGGTCACCTGGCAGTTGCTTAGCCCTCGTGCTTTCTTCGACTTGTATTGACAGTACGCGTCGAAACCGTGCATAGCTGGACGACTAATATTAAGTTTCGCCTGCTCACTGGTGTTTCATATTTCCAAGAATCATAATCACTTCCGCGGTTTTAGCTCACCGTAACCGCAAACTCAGAGCATCATAGCAACTATTTTTTGTTTCGTCGCGTAAGTGAAATCAATCTATGCTGAAAAGATTCCCGAGTTATGACTTCTCACAAGGAAATTTCACTCGTCTTGTGAAATCATTCTTCCTCTGAGCCAGTTCCACAATACCCAACTGACCTAGACTGAAAGCTACTGGAAACCCACGATGGCGCTGATGAAGAGGAGTGGTTGGTGGATGAATGAAAGAAGGTGAAAGAAGCTGTGTTCCCAGCCTTTATAACAGTCTGTCCAAGTTATCCGACTCGACGAAATAAACACTGGATTTGTCTGGATCAAGAGGTTATACTGCTGCCAGAAAAGTCGTAAGAGTATCGAGCGGCCACGATGGCGCATGAAGGTTCTAGATGTCTAAAGAATGACGGGGAACGCTGGTGGATTGCGAAAGTCCGAGAGCCGGAGAAAGCAACGGCCGTATCCTATTTTAGCTGATTCGATCAACTGGTTTGATGCCAGCGAGGCAATTCGCGAAAACTATGGAACAGTAATTCGTTCAGAGAATCGTCGTCCCGGGTTGTGGGTTGAACAACAAAGAAACGTCCAGTTGATCTTCTTCAACAAAATGTCCGAAAGAACTCAACCTGAGTGAATCATCGACGCCAGTCCGCCATAAGCAACGACAATCCAGCGCGTCAATGTACTCGGCCCGGATTTTCTGGCTCCTGCAATTTTTAAGGCGCTGAAATCCCGGAGATTAAACTGACGACCTCTCTACAAATTACCTGGAACAAAAAAAGAATGTCGGAGGAATGGGGCGCTTTGAAAGTGATCCCTATCTTCCAAATGGACACAAGAACATCATGTGGCGTCACCCTGGTACACATGGCACTATGGCATTATCTTGCGCATGTTGATCGATTGTTGGAAGAGGAAAACTCGTGAGAACCAAACCATGATTTCTCTGAGCAAAGATGCGTGGAGGTTACTTTGGGGCGGGTTTTGGAACACCAACACTCTTTTGCGGTTCCAGCGACCAGCGTTTACCACGGCCCGAAAACTGATTTTGACTGTCGATTGCCAGAAACTGTGGATGTGTCCATCGATCAAAGACGTCCTACCAAAATGTTGTCCCCTGTGGCGCCTCAGCATGGTCGTAGGCGGGTGTCTTCGGAAACGAGTTGCGCCGTCTTGTGCACGCCAGTGAAATGCTCCCCTGTGACCCGCAGAAGAAGCTTCTGCTGAGGAAATCCTATTCAACGCTTTCTCGTTGTGGTGTTTTCACCAAAGTGAAAGGGCGAAGGGGGGTGTCAGGCAATGTAACCTGGTTGGTGATCCATTGAACGTCAGTTTTAGGGACAACCCTGGCTGGCTAAACCCTAATTCCGAACCAATAAGTGCGAGAATACAAATCCGCTTCAGCGTGGTTGAGAATAACTTGTGAGTTCAATCACCATGCTCGCGTTGATCACATGCTCTCCATGCTTCCCGTTGCCTTGCAGGTTGCACTTAGCCGTGTACATGCTAGAAGTGCAACCCCGATTAAAGGTCGTGTGGCGCTGGGGATGTAGCTCACAACAATTCTCCATGAAACTCCACTGATAATGCCTCTAATACGTAATCTCGTTTATGCGAGGGCGGCCCAGGAAAGAGACGCATCTTTGCTGATCCAGTTGTTGGGATGAAGTTTTCAACGCAAGAAAGAAGCTCTTAATTAGTTGTTGGAATTTTCGTACAATTCGGTTTATCAGCTATGAACCGTGCACCATAGGTGCACTGGTTCCAGCTGCTACAGTTTCGATCACCGGAAAGTGAGAAGGTGGGACATACAGCCAAGCCTTGGAGGCGATGGCATGTCTGGTTAGTTCGGGAACTGGGTAGCCAGGATTGAAGGCGATAGCTTTGACGCATGAGCGCCATTGACTACGTGATTGGGCCATTTCTGCCAGTGTCATTAACCATGGGTGAGATGAGTATCGGAGACCCCATTTAGGGAGGCGGCAGTTGTCAACAGTCTAAGTTTACTGGTTAGTGTTTTCATACATCGTTGCTGTCCACCTATCGGTAGCTCCCACTCAGTACAGGACTGAACGACAAGGGCTCTGCAAGGTAGGCGGTCTTCTGGTATGCGGATGGATCACCCTGGTGCAGTGTGAACTCTGCCCCTGACAGACAAAATCACGTCAAGTCGGCGCCAGAAGTTGGCAAAAGCTGCTCAGGCCTTCCCGATTCGAGAAGTAATCTCCAGCCAGTACACCGGAACTTATACAGCTGCCCAGGTAAAAAAAGTTATCTACCACGTTGGTTGGCTCACCTGCAAGCGGCATGAGTTAGGGGTTTGATCCCACCCAGTCTTGTAGCAGCAGGTGTGAAACGCATGCCAAAACGTGCGGCAGAGTTATCCGGGTTGAAATGATTCGTATTTTTGATGAATCTGAACCAAGAAGGACAATATCGTCCACATACTCAGTATTTGTGAGTGAACGTCCCCGGAGCACTTCGACCCCCGAGGTTTCAGAGACAGGCAGAGAAGTTTCAAATAGCACATGAGTAAGAAAGTTGAAGAGGAAAGCTTAGAGGGGTCACCCTTGTTTTATACCACTGGGTGTGGTGAATTCCGGTGAAAGCTTCCCGTATACTCGTAAGCGCCTACAGGAGTTCACATGCAGTGACCTCATAAGGGATATACAGTTGGAAGGAACATCGCCAGACACGGCCAAAGTTTCTAAAGATCGACACGGTAAAAGGCAGCTTTCAGATTAGGAAAGGTGACCAGGGTGGGACGTTTGAAGGAGTGGCGCATCCTGTCAGGGCGAAACTCAGCTTGATTCTCATGAATATGTCTTTTGACAATCGATCAACCTGTGCAAAATAATTCCGAAGAGTACCTTAAATGCAACGGATACCAGGTTGAGGCTACGATGGTTTTCGCTCGACGTCCTCACACCCATTTTTGAAAACTGGGATGACGGTCGAGAAACTCCATTCGACTGATATTCTTTCTTTCCAAATCTTCTGCAGTACGGTTATCAGACTATCCACCAAGATATCACCACCTTTGAAGAGTATGGGGTGCAGACCATCCGGATCAGGTGCCTTACCGCACTTCAGGATTGATATCTGCCGCTGGATTTCGGTTTCTGATGATGGGTTGGTGTCGGTGTTCCGCTCAGGTTCGCTGGACTCGCTGTATTGAAGGAGACCAGCTGAACTGTTCTTTGAAGTGCTCAGACCACTGCTCAAGGCGACGACTGAGAGAATGAATCGCATATTGTCTCACTGACCCTTGCTTTCTTTTGATCGAATCAGTTGAAACAGGGCGCGGCGGTTGCCTGCAGTAAAAGCCCTCTTCATCTTCTGGGCTTTCGAAATCCGCCAAATAATAGATAGAATAATAATCGTTCAGCTGTAACACCCTTTCGGTGCCTAGCTGCCATGCCACCCGAAGGAAGCACGAGGGCTGGGATACTGCCAGGTCGCCCAAGCCTAGACAGGGGAAGTCGAGAGGCAGAGGTCGGATTTGAACCACGGACCTTCCGGTCGGTAAATTCGCGTTCTAACGACTGAGCCATCTCGCCCCGCCATCCGTCAGCGTTCTATCTCTCTCTTCGGTGTTCGAGGAATCCGCGTGCACCGTCACAGTCGCTAGTTGATGGTATGGCCTTTCTGGTCACAATAAGATCTGCTGATTTCGACTTTATCCAGTGTTCATTTAGTCGAGTCAGAAGGCTTGGACATACAGTTCTGAAAGCTGACGTAATTGCTTCTTTAACTCGCATCCATTCAACCCCAAACCAATCTTCATCATCCGCATGACAGTGCGCTACCAGAAGCTTCCTAGCCAGACCAGTTCGATACTCTTCAGCTACTGAAACTTGTTGAAGTTGATGAACGGAGCTGCCATCCTTTGGCACACGTGATGCTGATGGAAAGCGAAGTACCAACCGGACCTGCACAGTAGTGTGATGCTGGTCAAGTTGTATACCCCAGAAAGAACGACAATCCTTGACTGAGGTTCTACATCGGTAACTGATAACCACATGGTCCAATTGAGTCCACGACTGTCTTGTGGTAGGTGGCCTCCAAGTAACTCGCTGTGTGCGTTTTTGTCGATAAACGGAAAACCTACTATATGGCGTTGTCCATGCTAGCCATGCGGTGAAATATGCTCCGGTCGTTCGCACAGTGTTTCTACGACCAAAAATACGTGCATGCTATGTGATAAATATGTGCTTCTGATAGCTTTCCTGATATAAAAATAGCACAGCATTACATCGTGGCCAAAGACGACTCTTAAAACCCGCGTTTAGGATGACAACTTATCCATAACAAGCCTTAACTGGATACTCCTCCCTATCATTTCCTCGGGCTAGTCAAACAGTTAAATACCGTTTGCCGCATCGAAATGCGTTAATCGTAATGGAGCCAGACAACCGCACAGCGCAAAGGCGATTGCTTACTGGGATCCAGACCAGTAAGGTGCTTTCAGCCTTGCGGCTGGGTGCAACTGCCACATCGTAAGCCATTGCGTCAGGATCACCAGATACCCGGAGATTGAAATGTGAAACACCTGAGCTCGTCCTGAGCGCCTTGAAGTGGATGACCGAAGTAAGGTCTTGTATGCGTGTTTCGGAGACCCGACATACATCGAAAGAGAGGGAAAGCAAGGTTTCGGAAAGGGATGGCTGTAGCCCAACGTGCACCACACCTCTTGAGGTAAGTGATTATGTTGGCTTACCTTCCTGGGTGATGGTTTACACACGGAAAAATGGCCAGGGGATTGGTAGATGGGTTGACTGCACTACATCAATCCATGAACAGAGAAGGGATGTGATGGAAGGCCGGTGAGAGAAGAGCTGCAAGGACGAATGACACTTCCAGGTTGCCCAAGCCGAAGATGGGAATTTGGCTGAGGCACGTCACCTTGAGCCTTCGACTCGAAAGTCTGAACCGCGAGACAGCGGCTGTTAGGAGACCCTTCCTTGAGCCACTGACTTAATAGTCTGACCCACTTGGTCGAAGGGGGTCGGCCTCGCCCGTAGACGCTGAGTAGGACATTACTGTCTCACTTCCAATGCGCCTGCGCGCAACAGGTGCCATCTGAACAGCACAGGACTCTTTCATTTTAAAAGTATTTGGACCGTATTGAATAATGCGCCGGCGTTTACGGTCAACCATTGGGTGAGTGGAATGTGCGGTTTTTGGGGCCGACCTTTCCTAGCCCGCCCTTCTTCAGGAAAAGGCAGCATCGCTGGACATGGTGATCACTTGGGGGAAACGCCTTACCTTCTTCACTCCTATCGCAGAAGACAGTACGACTTTACCCCCAGACCGCCTCGTAATACGATCACTCGCAGTACGGGGACTCGCTGCTCTTCATCGGGGTGCTCCGAGTTGGCCTTACTGGCATGGTTGAACCTTTAGGAACTGAGCTCCAGCCCGCAGGATCATTGAAGCACATAAGCCCGACCACCATGACAAGGTGACAGCTTTAGCTCGGGGTTGGCAGCACATTTGGCGCTTCCAACACAAAATCTGTATGCACACTGCGACCATCGATCAGATATCGGCTATCTTTCGAGAACCCGGTTACCTAACTGTGGTACACGAGAAATACAGATTTCCGGATCATACCGACTTCATCCCAGAGGGCCATTCGGGCGACCACGATGTTGCGACTGCCGTAAGTGACCGTAACTACGATGCACCCTACGCCTGGGATGCAGTTTTCCAACGTTTGTGGTGTCTCGCTTCAGAGGAATCCGAGTGAACTTGGTTGCTGTAGCTGTTTGAGTCCCGCGTCTGAACAGAACCCAACTATAAAAGAGACATTCTATGGACAATTGCTGTAGATGGTCAATAAGGCTTCATGAAGAGAGTTCTCGATGGCGACGGACGATTGCTATGCAATCACTATTACCGCCATGGTCAACAAACAGTGTCGACGATTCACTGCCGTACGACCACACAGTTCACTTACTTATGCCTAAATTGGAAAAAAGGGAGAGTGAATAAGAGAGGGATCTGCAGGGTGCCGCAAGCATTCTGAGGTGTCTACGCCTCCAAACACCCTGAAAACTGACAGAACGAACGCCACTTATGTCAAATAGTCGCCATTTCTTGCAACATGCTCGGATAACCGGATCCTCGAGGAATGGGAGTTATGGAACCCCCATCCTGGGAAGCGGACCGCACCAGCAATACCCATACTCGTCGTAATCCCTTTCACACCCTTCTGGCAAGTCACTCCTTTTCAGCCTCACAGTTTGCGCCATTCCGAAGGAGACAACAACACTCGTCTCGGTAGATGTTGAATCCATATGTGGAGCACAAGCCTGAGTCACCGCAGCTGATAATACTTGACGGTTGAAGTTGTCGTCGTTCAGATGTAACACCCTTTCGGCACCTAGCTGCCATACCACCGGAGGGGATAAAGTACTGAGATTGTAGAAGCCCAGACAGAAGCAATCGAGACGCCTGGATTGAATTTGAACCTCGAAAACTTTGGTCAGTAAGTTTGCGCCTTAACCACTGTAATAGCGGCATTTCCCCCAGCTTAGTTCCCTGTCTGAACTTCCCAACCTAGCGTTCCAGTCAAAACAACCATCAAAGGTGCTAGACGCATATTAACTCCCTAAATCTAGCCAAGAACATTGGTACAGCGCGTCGTATATATCGTGTAATCGGCGACGACCTGGAAATTCTGACGCTTACCGAATGCGTCATCGGCAAACGGCATTCGGCCAATGCTGGGTTATGATTGGCTGTTAGATCCAGACTTTCGACCAATTAGATCTCAGCTTAACGCCGGACCGACAAGTGTCGCGAACTTTTGGCCAACGTTGTGCGGGATAGGCCGTAGCAGCACCTGACTGCGGGCTACAGAGCTGTATCTGTATGGAATTCCACATAAAAACCATTCAGATATCTCTAGTATCAACCAATGAACCATCAATAGCCCGTGACCGATGCGCCTGCTGCACAACCAATTACCCATTTCCCAATCTTGTTACGAATTCGTTGAAGCCATCTGACATCATCAATAATTCTGGGACATTGGTTGCCGACAACCAGAAGAGGCCTCAAATCGCAATCATACCACGAAACGGTCCTTACTATAGTCTGGTACACGTGGCCTTTGAGATCCAGTGATATGCATTATTGAGGCCACAAATGACACAAATTAGCGAATATGATTAGGGCCTTTGAGATTCGTGCACTGACTCCATCAGACGCGATTTCACCAGGGCTAATACAAATACGGGGGTATGCAAAATTGGCCAAAACGTCCAGTGTTCCTCCTTGAATCGTAAGGAGCATGTTCAGGAACTGCATGTTCCCAAACAAGGAGCCTGAAGAAATATGGTATGATGGTGGCCACTTTACTAAACAGTTCGCTTTGTCTTAGTCTTCAGATACGTGGTCAATGTCGTCTGCGTACTCCAGATTAACAAGTTTCTCGCCAGTACTTATTTGAACACCGGGGGTTTGAAGACATTCCAGCGTTTGCCCCATCATTTCGTTGACGGTGACGTTTAACAAAAATGGGGAGTGGGCGGCTTTTCTGGATACCTTGCAAATAGAAGCTTGCAGAGAACCCACCGTGCATTTTCGCGCGTCCGAAAGTGCATGAATGTAGAAATCGAATTATATTCACAATTTTCTTGGGCATCCTCTTTTGAGGAAAACGTAGTTGGGGAAACTGACCGATCAATAGAATCGAACGCACTTTGAGATCAAGGAAAACCACGAGCATAAGTTTTGTGTGCATATGTCGTCACTCTAGCACTGGACGGGGAGTGAAGATGTGGCCGAGGTAGCCTCCAACCGATCGAAATCCAGATTGATGCTCACTCGAAGAATCAGTGAAGTCAGAAGATTTGTTTTTACGGGAGAAAAGCGGACGCTTCTATGGTTAAAACATTCACTGTTTTTGAAGATTGACACTACTACGGACTCCCAAAAGTTATCTCGGACAGTTTCCTTCACCTAGATAGACGCAAGTAACCTGAGGAATTTATCGCTATCATCAGTTAGAGCAGATGAATGCTCGTCGAGGCTTAGAGCAACATTACACGTGGGTGGGGATATACATTCTGACAATTCTGAGGTTCAAGGGAGCTCCGAGGGCTCCAGATAGCCCAGTGGTTAAGGAGCAAGCTTAAAGGCCGGAAGGTCTGTGGTTCGAACCCAACCCCATGGTCCTGACTGCTCATGTCTAGGCTTGGGCAACCTGCAAGCATCTCAGCCCTAGTCCCCTTTCCTTTGGCATAGCAGTTAGGCAACAGAAGGGTGCTATCGCTAAACGTTTTTGCATTTTATTTTTAAGGGAACTTCGTATCCGCGATCCATGTTTCCGTTAGAAGCCAGCATTCAGGAGTGGGGGTGGTAGGAGAATGAAGACAATGGAGATAGTAGTTGGACAACTGCAGTTTTGTTCAAAGCATTGTATCCAACTGTTTAAACGTTCTCCTTTTCTGGCTATCAGGATCTAATCTTGCTTCTTGATGCTCTAGCTGACAAGATGCATCCGAGGACCAGCAGGATGAACAAAGTGGGACAATCTGCGGACTTTTCTAACATTCCTCACCTCTCTAAACTCTTCGACCCTTCGGCTCCACCAAGTTTCTCAGTCAGTTTCATATAGCGTTGGATGATGCATCGAGTTGAGTATCGGCGGCTTCCTGGTAGGATCTGTCCTCGGGCCCCCCTTGAAAACCACGGCCCTATGAAAGATCCAGTACGTGGGTGATGTTGTCTGCATCATACCGCAGGTAGGGTTTCAGGCATCAGATGAGCCGGTATTAGGTCCATGAAGCACGAGGAACAGGTTCTGCCAAGTTTTTTTGGTTACTGGGTCCACGAACTTCACAACTGCCAGGTGAAGTAAAGGCGCTTTGCATAAACCTGGAAAGCGCAACGAAAAGCAGTAGCAGCGGAAAAGTGAACGGCCAAACTTCACGCAAGTATTCCAGAAGACGTGGGCCGTGACTGACGCTCACCATTGGTAACTGATACCAATGCGGCCCATTTGGAGTAAGGACTGCTGGTTAGTGGGAATTCAGGTTATACCCCAGGAGCTCAACCTCTTTGACTACGTACCCATACTTTGAAAGTGGTGTATGTCACCTCATCAAACTGATCTTGGCGAAAGCAACCATTGCGGCATTGGCGTACCAATAACGGATTTCCGATTATAATGAAGTTTTCTCTCTCGTGAAGTGACGTGGGCAGTGGTGTGCAATAGCAATGGCTCAGTAGTAAAGCGCGAATTTGCTGACCGGAAATTCCGTGGTCCCAAACCAACATCTGGCTCCCCACTTCCTTTGTCTAGGCTTGGGCAACCTTGCAGAACCCCATCACAAAACTATAAGGTGGTGGCCTCAAAAACATTTTCTTTTTTGAATAAGCGATTCCATCCGGCGAATACCGATCGGCACCCATGACAGCGGCGCTATGGGGATATAAGGAAATGAATCCTGGAGCACTCAAGGGCGTTTTGAATCCAACTAGTGGAGGGAACCAGAAATTAACTGAGTGTCAGGTATGGCGACTGTGGCATTGCAGCTATGGCAGTTATCTGCGGACTGGGCAAAGAAACATGGCGGCTGAAGGGGATTGTTTCACATTTGAGGGTAATAACCCGGAAAAAAGTGACAGCGAAGGCTGATGTAAGCAGAAAGGTAAACTAAAAGCTGATAGATGTTCGGAATTCAGAACCACAGTGGGAACCTAATAAGGGTGTTTTGACAGTGAATGATGCGGGTCATTAGCTAAAGCTTGAAATACATGGGCTACGATGTTTGAAGTCTTAAGATTAGATAGCGGAGCCCGTAGAAGGGAGAGCGCAGGATGGGTTAGGGTTGTGGAGTTTGAAGGATTAGGAATACTTGGTTAGTCTGTTGTCGGCCACGCTGTCTTGCGGCAGGACATTTGCAAATTCCAACTGCACACTGGACCTGGTTATGGGTTTCTGGCCGTGTCCCAGTCGGCACACAAAGCTGAAATCCGCAACTAAATGTACGTTCATGCCAATTCGACCACCGCATCGTGTGATCAGCCGGGCAGGAGTACCCACTACGTACTTCGATCTATGACGTCCACGTGCTTCCTTCCTTGGCTAACTTGATTCATCATATGACTTTCGGTACTCAAGCTTTTGCAAGTTTCAACTTTAGGGATGGTCTGGGACCCCTAAAAAGTGTGAAATTGCACACCACTGTTACCATCGGCTGCTTCACAAACGGGATGCATACCCCGAGCTTATTTCTTAAGCACAGCTTCTAGCGCGCGAAATCTTGGGAAAACAACAAGCAGACTGCTATAACACTCGGTCCATTTATAAATATGGAAGTTTATTGCATTCCCTCGAACCCGAATCTGAGATCCGTGTACACCAACCCAGCTTATCGCAGCCTCGCTGCCTGGATACCACAGCCGCGAAATTAAGGCAATCCAATACTTGTTGTGGCTGGGTGTTCTGGTGTTAAACTATCTCAAAATTTGAAATTCGTTCTCCTAATTACACGATTGGATACCCGTTGACAGCTAAAACTGAGGCGACCGACTTTCTAGTCCGTAAGTAATAACATCCACCCAAAGGATTCATCGTACTTTACGTACAATTTGCCTATACTCTTGATTCGGTAAAAGGCACTTCGGTGTGGACTCATCAGAATAATTACGCCAGGACAGGAGAACGACCGTTCAACGAGAGTGGTGTGAATATGAACAAAAGACGCTTTCATCGAGAACCAGCCACCCTCGTGTTTACTGCGAAGGCTTCATATAAAGATCCAATATTGGCGACCCCAACGCATATTCAGGTCGCTGTAATCTGGCGGAGACATGTCTAATGATCAAATCTGGCTTATGTTACAATTGATGGTACTGGTGAGTACCGTTTACGAATATTTGCTGACAACCATTTCTTTCTGGTAGTAAATTCACATTAAAAGAATGCTCCCTTACGGTCGAACAACTATGAAGTCAAAGTGATGAGATAGGTGGCCAGTCGCTGTATCCGGACTCGTTCCGAATGATGCGCTTTAGGCTACTAGGATCGCAATAGCTCTGTTTGACCAGGTTGCTTGAGTCTTTTAGTGATCTGCTAGTTGTTTTCAAGTTTGGCCGCCCCAAGTAAGCATGAATTGCAAATGTGAGAGTAACGTTCAGACACGAACTCAACAAGCAACAGATAATTCTGAAAGTTGTGTGCGCCAATGTTAGCAGATGAGCATAAGACACAAAGTGTACTTAAAGTCGAACTACTGCACCCCATGTCCACGTTGAGCCTCCAGATAGAATAGGATATCGCTAACCTGTGATTTTGTCTCAGATTGGCTCTACTAGGCCTGCGCATGGGATAAAAGCTAATGGTTTACAGATTGGCTTCCGCAGGTCGTCGATTCTCGTCACACTTTTGGTTCACCCATCCAGAGCGGAACGGAGGGAAACCAGATCTTAACGCTTTTATGTTTGGGACACAACCTGCTGGTGTTCCACGGGTCTGATGGCTTGTTTAATACTAGGGTGCTTTCTAGAAAATGGGAACTAGTACTTTTGTGGGGAGGTGGGATTGGACAGGTACCCCAAAGAAAGATGCAGTATAATTAAGGTAGAGTATTGGGGTTGTCCTGGATTTTATGGTCGGTACGTCACACGTACCACTTATATGGAGAGTGGAAAGTCCATAGCCTGCTAAGTGTCTATCGTTCCATTCTCCGCGAGAAGATAACAGCGGACGCCCTTCCACCACCACTTGACGAGCATGATTTTTTGAGTTTTTCTGCGTCGCAATTCTTGAAATGGGTTTTGTAAACGACGCAAAGTAAGCTGTTATGGCTTCTGGCTTACACGCACACCCCCTTGAAAGATGACTTTGAAAACAGGCGCTTGGCTGATCACACCTACCTATTTGCATATCGTCCTTTCCAAAATTTGGTTCCAGTCGTCATCTCTTTGTTGGAGTTCGCGACCACCTTATCTGCAAAAATTACTGAGGCTTTTACAGTTTCAACCCAACCAACAAGAAAACCTCACAACGCGATCAAGTATACAATGGCCTTTTGAATAATGATCCTTCAGAAGCAAGCTTCACTCACTTGGTGAAATCCTTCATCCAGCGAGCCATTCATAGGCTGACCTCAAGGTGGGGCCTCTTTGCAATTAGATTTTGTCCTGTCACTGGGACCAGATAGTTTTGAAAAGCTGAGAACCACTGTAGAGCTGTTTTATCTTTATTCCAAGCCATCAGGAGCTAGCATCTCAAGGAAATCCGGAGACTCGAAACTCTCGTTTGCCGGAATTTGGAATAGGTGCTCACTTCAGACTTATTGACTGCTGTCTCAGACGTCCAGTATTGAAGTGACAAATTTAGCTCTCACGGCTTACAAACAACACCAAATTACTACACGTGACACCACTCGTAAGAATGATGAAAACACTTGCCCGAAAGACTTGCCTTATCAAACTGTTCAGAAGGCCTTGGTCAACAATTGGCATTTTTTAACTGGGCAACTTTTCGATTTGACGTTGCTCCAGTTCATTTGGACGGCTTACTAGATTGACCAGGTTTTAGGACAGACGGAGAACCGATCAGCAAGACTGCTTCTGTTAGCGCACGAGGTCTGTGTTGAGTACAGGTTAAAGGGTCTTGTCGGTTGGTTTGCTCACCTAAATCTTAAGGCTGAATGGCCGGAAGAACTTCATATTATTTTTAATGAGTTTGGTTCCTTGGTCTTCCAATTTAAGGCGCTTTAATTGATTGCTCACTTTGGGTGCCAGTGGTAAATTTCGTTGATTGTTTTGGCTTGTTGGTGCTACGACAGTTTAGTTGGCGATGGGGTAAGATTAGGTGGAATTTTCAGTCGGTTTGGTTTATGCGATTCAGACCTGGTTTTGGCGCATCAGTATTTAGTCCAGTAGGGACCCTTTGCACAGAAGAACATAAGCAGCAGAACATAAGAACACAGCAGCCCGAAGTAAAGTGAAGAACAAACTTTGGAATTGCGGATATACATCCCGTGGGATTAGGTGTCAGTTATAAAGGTTACAGGTACAGGTGGGAAAACCTAACAGGGAGTGGTTTAGGACTGCCATTATTTCATATAAACGAAGACACCCAAAGTTGTCCGAAGGATTCTAAGTACTGCTAGCATAAGAGTAGTGTTCCAGAAGAGGAATAATCTGCATTTTACACTGGTACAATTGAAAGATCACCTCCCGAAGAACAGCACATGGAGTGTCTACAAAATTAAATGCAATGATTGCAATAAGGTCCATTTAGGACAAACGCCGGGAGAACTTCACACAATAATTGGAAGGCACGAGAGAAAAATAAATAAGCCTCTGAGAAACGCAAATGAATATGGAGCGTTACTGGATCACTCAGTAATTGCAGAACATGCGCTAGACATGGACGCAAAATGGATTTAGAAAATGTTGAAGTTTTGATGCGGAGACTACAGCTCGCGCCACAAAGGGTGATGTCCGAGGTGGTGAGCTACACCACAAATATACTCCTTGGTTATGACATCAATTTTTTATTTTCCGGTTAGTGGATGACATGCAATTATGCGCATGTAGAGACCAAATGGTAGAGCAGAAACAAAAACAATAAGGGGACATTTCTGGCGGTTTTGGGATCCTATGTTACGCCGTATCTCGAAGCACTCGAAAAGCATTTTGCCATAAGTCTATTCGTATGAGAGGGCTGTAAGATATTTTCAGTGCGTCGAGTGTCCTAGTTTCCTCTATTCAAACCTTGTACATAGAAGGGATAACTGTCATCTCAGTCTCCTCCGTCTACCTACTGCGCCACCTGCGTTACGAGCATATTGGTACGACATCTCAGCCGGCGATATGCAGAGCTTCAATTAATCTTCCTACTAAGAACTCAACGGAACACTTCGTATACGCAGTTCGCCTTCTTGGCCGGTGAGGTTGTCGCTAATCCTACTTGGCGTTGAGAACCACGTGAAACCTAGTGTTTCTCCCAAGAAATCGATAGTTAGATCACTCTTCATCGATCGGGTTAGCCTGTGGCACTTAGGCCCATTTGGTAGTCCAAATTGTGGCTACTTTGTCGTTTATATAGAAGAACAAATCTCGAAACCAAAAGAAGCACAAATCAGGGCCTAAACATTTCAGTCGGCTCTTTATCACTGGAATTATCTAGATGCACTGTCAGTGTGCTGACCAGAGTACGTACACTTTGGATTAAGATTCAAGGTGCTCATCAAGTCCGATCACTTAATTTTAAATCGATCGATACTGATAGGCGCCCTATGGCTTTACCATCAAGCTGCAGGTTTTTGTGAGATTGCAAAAAACCAAATAAATACGACACAAAGTAGAACATGGGTTAAGGCATTACCACTGGGTATAACCTCACTCCACAGCCCTCGGAGTGAAAAATTCAATTTGATCTGAGGTACACAGAAGTTCCGTCGAGTGTTTCCTTTAGCTGATTTGTTAGACCCTGGATGCTTTGAGTATTCGCCGCTTCACATTTCACTTTGATTTGTAACCCTGAGGAAGTACTGATCGATAGTGACCAACTACTAACTGTGTGCATACCGAATAGACCAAAGTCGTGAAGGAATCAATCACGACAGCAGATGAACCATACTACGGGGCGTGTCTAAGTGGTTAGTGGTTGCTGATCAATGGTTTGGGCGGAGTAAGGGATACTCTTCAGTCAACAATGTGGGTGATCAATCAAACACCTGTGCCAATTCACCTTCCGACCTCTTCAGCTCCTAGACCGTCCTCAACTTTTATCGAAACTTGGATACCTATCATAATGAGATCGGGTACCGTAGGTTGAAATACACATTGGTAACTATCAGTCAGTAGGAAAACGCGGTTAGGTAGCGAGGATCATTTAGAGACGTAGGCTTAGCTGGCCGGTTGGAAGATGATTTGGGCCTGCCCCGCATGGAAACACAAAAGGCCACCCAAAAGTCTAAGTTAGCTGGTATGACAAGAAAATCGAGGGCTTTTAGTGAAAGGCCACATGAACTGTACAATTCGGTAACGACCCAGACTAGCGAGCAAATATTAATCCAACATCCATATTTGTTTCTGAAAGCCCACACGGGTTTTTTTAAGCATAGCGTACACAACGGCAATCAGCAATATAATGTGGATTAGTCTTCAGTAAGAGTCAACAGTAAATCCGCTTTCTAACAAACTCAGGCTTGAATTCTTGGAACCGCTTAGACAAAATGACTTTATGGTTGTTTCCAGTGACGAACTAGGCAGTAAAGGACAACCACCGTCTATTTGCTCTACACCTACTGAGATCATAACTCCCCAAAGCCCTACAGGATATCAGAACAAAGTGTAGTGGACTCATAGTTCTGCAGTTCCAATTTTCCTGGGTCTATTTTGAATCCACAGCTCTATGAATAATAATACCTCCCTTCATTTCACTTACAGGTTTGACAAACCTATACGACTCAGCCTATGCTACTCCCAGTATGAGTTTGTGGCGGTCACTCACTAGATCACGCGTCACAAACACAAACCGCGTGACAATCCCTGTCGCATCTGTAACCTTAGCCTACAACACGTACACCACATTCGGTAGGCGTCAGAAGTTCCAGGACGTCGCCGATTACATTATATATACGACACGCTGTACCAATGTTCTTGGCTCGGTTTAGGGCGTTAATATGTGTCTAGCACCTTTCCATCCATTTTTGTGTACGCGGCAGGCTTACGAGCCTCAACCACATCAGGTCAAGTTGTATTCATGTTCGTGCAAGCACCAAACACGAGGGGACACCCTCTTTTCACAGTGCACACACTAAATAGTCATACAACTCGGCCCAGATCGCGCACGCACGCACGCATGGGATAGGAGGTCAACCGAGCCCCACAAGTCTCCTTGGCTAACTGCGGAACACGTGTAACAGTGCAAAGACACGTTCCGCGTCTGGAACTTCACCCAGGAACTCTCAACAGTTGTCCTCAAAACGATAAGTCACTTTTTGGTTTATTCCACCTTTCGGACTGTAGCTATTTTTATCAAGTGCACCTAACTATGGTATTCGTCATAATTCTGGTAATACAGAAATTTGTTAGTGCTTGTTACATTCTGATAATCTACTTCATTACGTTACAACTAGAGCACTAACAGTTTCGCCACTTGTCCCGGTGATTTCTTCGTGCCGTTTCCGGTTGTTTTAAGAACCCCTTGATCTACCTTTGGCCAAGGTGCTTCTTTCTGAACTGAAGTGAAGAGTACAGAAGATTACTATAATTCTCCAAGTAAATGATGTGCTTTAATTGTATTTATAACCATTCTGTGAACAAACACATTCGGGTTCGTAACTGAACCATAAATTACACCTGAAGGATGCGATAGAACGAAAAATCACCTTCTTTCCTTCGAACTCATTAGGCCCGACGTGTATATGTTGAACCGACGTGGATAGTTTGATCTCCTTCCACTTCCTGGCTTATGAGTTTTCTGGTTTTACCTCGGCGTTTTCATGTCATTTCAAATACTGCTGATCATAGCGAAACTTGCCAAGGGTGTTATCTAGCTTCGCTGACCAACAGTCTCCTTTAACTCTGAGGTCAGAAATGTCATTTCTGCATGCAAGAGTCTCTCCTTGGAGTTATACCTCTCTGGACCGGTACAGCTTAGCTATTGGACTCTATTTCTGAAGAGCATGTCCGAACTAATGCAGAAAAGAGAGAAGCTGAAAGATAAGCCAAACATCTAGGTGACTGCGGGGAAACATGTACATTAGCGGGTACAGGTTCTGATTACTATTTTTTCCATAGACAATACAATGCATTACAGTACAATTAAATACAATAGACAACATATGTTTATTAAAGCGGATGTTATGAAACGATTGGAATATGCCAAGTATGTTCGTAATGTAAGAACTGAAAGCAAATGAACTCAGACGATGTTTAGTACATAGGACAGTGAAGCAAAGGTAAGACACGAAGTTGTTTCACATACTGTGCGTTAAAACAATTATCACATGTATAAACCGACTCATGACAGCGAGATTGACGGAGTGGAAAATGTTGAATTTTGCAGTCATGTGTTTCGTAAATCTCAAATGGAACTGTGGGATCATTTTTTGTTCCCTGGTGTTTCTCTTTGGGATATTTGCAGAAGGCTGGCCGTTGAGATGTTCTGAGAGCAACATGTTCGCCGTCGACCTGCGTAGCGAAATTCGTTCGCCCATGTCTCTGGGAGTGCATCCAACATGCCTACACTCAGTCTCCTTGGTCCAGCTGGAACCATGTCTGCTTCTGTCACGTCCGGATTTTCTCCAACCGCTATTTTTCTTTTGCACTCTTGAATTCGCTTACTCAGGATTCGCCAATAGAAGTTTTCACAGCCAAGCACGAATACCGAAAGCACCATGGCCAGCAAAAGAATTACAGCTTCACCCCATACGTCATGAAATGTTACTTGACGATACTGTGCTTCCATGTCATTGCAATTCTTTGAGAAAAACCACCATTTTCTGAAAGTTCGATGCACTGTTCCAGTTTCCTGAAGGCGCTTTAGGCTAAGGTTTCAGAAGATCAGAGCAAGACATATTGAAGCGAAAATGAAATCCTTTTCTGTATGACACCAAACAAGGGAGTATCGTAACACACTGTGAGATGATCAATGTGGCATTTGTGGTCAAAGTACTATTTATTTGCACCAACTGCTGAATCTGAAAATATTTATTTATGCTGTCTAGAATCATATGCACCAATGGGAACGACCGCTGATCCCTCTTCGTGGTCTGCGCTTTTTCCACAATTTTCTCCAGAAAGGGTTCTTTCTGAATAGCAAAGAATCCGTCTTGTATATGTATAATACATCATCAGCGAGATGCACCATTTGTCGAAGTTTTAACACCCTTTATGGGACTCTAACTTAAATAGATACCCAGATAATAGCTTCTTCTACTGGAATTGCGTTGAACTATTCTGGAAATGAAACCGAGCAAGGTCAACTGTTATAAGTTAAAAAAACTTACTAGTCACTAAGTGGTCTCTCAAAATCCCGACCGGGCGCAACTGCAAACCCCGAAGGTTCTGATTTGAACTCAATCGGTAGAATCTGCAAGTTTTCGCAATCCTGGGAGGTTATGTGATGAAGTATTCCCGAGTCGTGGATTACAATATATCGTGGATCATTTCGTATTAACATCACTCCTTCGATTGCAGACTTGATAAAGTAGCGATTTTCGGAAAGTCTGTCATAGAGAGCTTGTAGTCTGGCATCGTGCTTTGCATTCTGTAAACAGAAAATGTAAACTTGTGAAGCAGCTATTTACTGAATACAAACGGTTTAGCTGTTCAAATGGGATATTAAGAGGACTGATCCCCATTTAGGACTAACCGTGGAGCTTGGTCAAACTAGGAGGCTTTCATTTAGATACTTGACCGAATCTCCGGTTTCTTGAGGAAACTGAGTGGCTTTAAAGTCCAGTATTTAATTTCTTGACCTCTTTGCAATGTATTGCATTCCCTGTCCTTATACATCGTGTAAATTACAATTCTGGTCCAGTCGTTAATAAACAGCAAGCTCGACGCCTATTTTCTGGCGAAATCTCATTAACTAAGTTAAGTGCTATGCCACTTTGTCCATGGACTTGAAATCCGTCTGCTATAGTTTACCATTCAGATTTCCGGCTTCCATTAGACACTTCGATTTTCCGTCTTCGGAACTATCATCACGTGACATGTTTTCTACGGTGAAGTTGTAAGATTTATTTATTTGATAAATCAGGACTGGGAAGCTGATCCTTTCTTAACACTTTCTCTAGATGAAAGCAAAATGCAATCTAGGAGGACAGCTTCCTGCTGGTTACTATGTGTGCTAATGAAATGGAAAGTGCACGTGAAAAAATTAACGAAACCAATTCGGGGCGGTTTTTTTGGTGGGATTTCAGCCCGGACTTTCATAACTGTTTCATGGAAGTTATCTTAGAGGTGGGGTTCACTTAAAAAGCGCTTTGAAACTGGGTTGTGCGTGTTGAATCGCATGTGGTCCACGAGTTCACGTTTTGGACACAGCGTGTGAAAACTTCTGCGGCTCTAGTAGCTGTCGGCAGCACTGTTACCTGGATAATGACAATCGTTAAAAGCTTTGACCTGGTTGAGCAGACATCACATTCCTCACAAAGTTTGAGGATCTGGATTACTTAGCAAGTTTGCCAACTTCATAATTGAGTTTCCACTGAACGACTAGACCAAAAAACTGACCTTTTCTCAGCGTGAGGGTATCATAGATGAGGCTGTCAAAATTTCCGAAGATTGCTATTTTCTTGCCGAAATCAGACACATTTGGTGTACCATCAGGTAAGTTTTTTCGCTGCGGTTGGAAGCGATGTACACGGGCGAACATCCATATTACATTATATATATATCCATATATATATATCCATATATACTCTACTTAACACTGGCTGGGTATTACATTTGGTTAGTATTCACCGATTTTGTAGAAATAGTAAGCAAAACCATTTCGAATTGAACCTATTTAGAACGATGTTGAGTGGGCAAGGTCAAATGACATTGCTCTACTTAAAGGAGGTAAGTATTAGGACGGATGGGGTGAACAAATTAGGAGACCTCACCTATGGTGGACATCACATTAGTTCATACTGCTCAATACAAGAGTGCTGGTGCCGGTGTTGGAAGTGCTGAAAGCCGCAGATTGGGCGCAAAAGCCTCTCAAGCGGCTGAGAAAAATTGGGGAGACGGCATATCTTGCATCGAACATTTTAAATGGAAAGAGTGTGCAAACTGGACCAAGAGAACTTGAGTGATGACAAACTGGTCCAAGAAAAATCTGCTCATTTTTAACAGACTCTTTCAGTAATTCATTTTGGAGTGCCGTGTGTCAGGACATTCTGTTCCTGTAGTACAGTCTTTGAATTGTCATATTTCAGGATAGGAGTATGTAAACACTGAAATTAGGTAAAACTCTGACAAAATCTTGAAAACCACTGCTTACAAGTTGATGGGGATATTTTAAAATTCTAGTGATGGGATTCAGCATACGAATGAAAACACAATATTTCTGCACTACCCACACAATACAAGTAACCTAATCAAAAAGTAAAATAACTCCGGTCAAAATATCTTTCTATCTTTATATACGTAATGCACTGCTCACTAGGTTGCTGAAAATTCTTCGACAGCCCACGACCGGTTTCGCCCTTCTGGGGGCTCATCAGGTAGGCGCAGTCCCCGAGTTTCCGTCAACCTTATGTTCTACTCGAACCCAAATTGGACTGTTTTTCGAGAAATACACTCATTTGCAAATCGATTTGGTTTTTGCGAGAGACTCACCTGGAGCCCAGCTGAATCTCCCGTTTTTCATGTTACCAGGCAACTGAGTGTGCTGCACCAGGCCGCCTCATGTTCCAGTTGCTACGATATTCGAGATATCGCGATACATGTATATACGTAATGCACGTATACGTAGTGCCTGGAAACGTGAAAAACGGGAGATTCAGCTGAGTTTCAGTTGAGTCTCTCGCAAAAAACAAATTGATTTACAAATGAGTGTGTTTATCGAAATCAGTCCAATTTGGGTTCAAGTAGAACATAAGGTAGACGAAAACTTGGGGACTGCACCTACCTGATGAGCCCCGACAAGGGAGAAACCGGTCGTGGGCTGTCGTAGTATCTTTCTACCTTATTTTTACTCCTGAGATTTCGGGTTTCCCTACTCATTGCGTGGATGGTGGCAATTCTCAGGACTAGTTTGAAGGTGTCCATTTTTTGGGTAGACAATCCTGTCCATCTTCACGAATGGGGGTTGGTCAATTTCGGCCAGACACTAAACGCTGGAAATAGTTTCGGCGACGGAGAATGCTCTTTAGTGATCTAGTCGCCCATAAACAGGAAGGATTCTTTTCTGTCTGCGACTGACAATATTTTCGGCAGATATTTCAACCGCCTAAATTTTAGTGGCCTATATATCCTTTCCAAGTGACCTACTCACCACTGAGGAGATTTCATACGTGCTAGTTGAGTGAGAAAGATTGGCACCTCATCGCATCCAGACTCACGTAAATCACACTGTTGATCAGCCCGGTGTAGTTGAAGAAACCGTGCAATTTTTCATCCATCCTTTACTGACATGCTTTGCAGTCTTGGGCTAATCAACCCTTCTCTGATGCATAGGTCGGTTTCCAGAGTTAAACCAAGGTTTGGACAAGAAGACAATGGCCACAGCGCGGTCGGTTCACTCCCAAAAATGCTTCTGTGGCCTCAGACTCAGGAATATATTTCAAACCTTGCTAGCAAATAATTATGTGTCTGTTTATTTACATTTTGCTCCATCGATGAAGCGGGAGGTTTAACCGGGGAGTGAGTCTGGAATGATTTAATCAGTAAATTACCTGTTAAAGAAAACTGCTTGGTATATTGACGTTCTCTGACTTTTCAAATTCACCACCGCTTAACAAGTTTCGTTGTAAGAACAATGAGGTTCGTGGAGTTGGACTCAGGATACACGCTATACTGATATAAACTGACTAAAAGAATCACGGTAAGACGTGATGGTCACTTAAGTGGCGGTCATATTAAATAAGACGCATTTTAGGGTAATTAAACATGGTCTATGAATTACCAGTTTCAGCCACTCTGCTGTTGCCATCCCGAAGTCATTCTGGTCTATCCACACCACAGTCAAATATCAGTTTACCACTAACGGTTCTTTAGGCCTATACTCGGCCGTCCGGGAAACTCAGAACTTCAGCAATCTTGCATGAAAGTTTGATGGGTTACCGGTCATCACATCAAAACATGCTGATGTACCCGAATTACCCCGTACGAGTAAATTACCATGTAAGTATCGGCTTGGTACGTGGTTTTCCCAGCAGCTTTCTGCATGTTTTAAGTGTGCTGACAAATGTTAAAGATTTCATGTCAGACTGTGCGAGGAAAGATTCGAAACCAACTAGAAGAATTTTTAACTCCCGAGCTTTGGTTCGGTTCATCGGCGTTTTATGTACATCATTAGCGCGGATAGGTATGCGTGACAGAATACAGGAACCGAGGAGTTTAGCCGTTAATTAAGGGAGCTGGTAGGGCTGGAAATCTAACTTAATGCTCTCCGCTTTCATACAGGAAATCACACCAGTCAAAGCGGGAGGATGTGCTTTTATGTGCGTGCAAATTACACTTGTTGAATTGACCTCTATGCTATTAAACACAGCACAATGACAGTATTCAATTACAAGTTTCAAATACTTTACATGATTGTTTACCATAATTTGTAAGAGAAGTTACGTTTGCCTGCTTTAGAATTGTGATCTGCGTTATTTCACAATGAAGTAACTATTTTTGAAAGTTGATAGCCTCCAATGAGAATCGATATTGCTTTCATGAAGTGCAATATTCCTTTTCGGCTCGACAGGAACGTTTGAGGAAATTCCAAATTCACGGTTAATTTCAACAATACCGTCAGTGATTAATCATGACAATGTTTAACAAAGTGTACGCAAGTTTCCGTCCAATCAACGCTTTAAACGATCATAATAACGGGAGTAGAGTTACCCTACATAAAGCTCATAATCACGATGTTGTAACTATGAGGTCTTTTGGTACAACAGCGTTGTAATTAGCTGGCCTTTAGATTTAGCAACACAGAAGTCTGGTACAGAAAACGCTTGATCAGGTCTTGTAGTTTATTTCTGTTCAAGGGGAATAAATATCAAGCGGAACGTGGAAAATTATCGGATGATGTTCTGATTTCCGTTTGTTGGGGTAAAGAATAAAGCTCATCTAACATGCCCTGATAACATAATCTCAGGAAAGATGGTCATTACATCTCTCGATATTTAATTCACCCATGTGGCCGACGAAAAATTTAGAGTCGTTTTTTGGCCGTCAAAAATACTGCCGGATAGTGACGACAGAAGACAGCAACACAGGATGATACATTCATGAACTGGCCGTAAAAATCAAAGGTTACAAATGGGTCTAAACCTGTCAATTCGATTATGGATCCCAGTGTTTGATAAAGGTGTCTCTCGACTTTCTTATCAAGAGTAATGTTACTGCTGCGCTTTAGTCTGATAATTCGGTTGATCAGTTTATGGATAGCACGACTAGATAGCGTACATGTCACTCAGGCTGAAACACCAGTGATTAGATAAGTTACACCGCAGCGAAACGAGTTCAGCTTGGCTCGGCTATTATTCTACGACTTTCTATCCTCCAAGAACCGATTCAGCTTCTGATAGCACGTCCCCAACTCACCAGCACTTGTTTACCACATCTCGGGTGGCCAACATTGTAAATGCTCAGAAGGTACTTTTTTTCATCCGCCAGGTTATATGTTTTTCATGGAGCCAGTTTCTATTGGTCGCAGTCCGAATTTGGGGCTTCCATACTCTTGAGATCCAAGTAATGGACTTTTCACCCTTAATTAAATAAGTCGGTAAAAAGTAGACAGTCACGTTTTTACGGACGATTATGATGCCACAAATGCGGAACTTTGAGGCGTGTTCGGTTGTGTAGTAAAACGTAAACCTCTTTTGCCTATATCCGCCAGTACAGTGATATGTGGTTAAGTGGTCTTTTCGAATGGACATGATCACTCAAACAGTACTTAATAACACATCATAACTGATGACCGAATGGTTGCGGTACCGATCCATTCACACCCATTTAAGGAGTTCCATTCAGAAGAAACGGCACCGTTCGGGTTACAGTGTCGAACTCCAGCCACTCGCTTACTATAAGCATGTGATGAAATTTCAAGCACACACCTGGTGATCACCAGTTTTCCATGAAAATCGATCAGTACTGAACTAGAGTAACTTCTCCATCCACTGCTGTTTATTATGTTGAAAATCCATTAAACAGTGCTAATTCTACTATGTTGAGCCTGCTGGATGCTACGCAAAAAATGGCCTTTGCGTAGCATGACGGTTGCCGTACCTGGTAAGTCATACTCGCATTATACACATTAGTATTTTAACCAACTTCTCATAAGATAGCATCCCTTCGTCAATGTGACTGTGTTACTACGATAATATGAATTGCTAATTCCGAGTAAAAGGTCTAGATTGAATGCATTTTGTAAAAGGAACTCACGGCAAATGCAGTCGTGATACTGGATCCTTCTGGTGCCACAGGAATGATGCTCTGACTGTATGCCAGTTCCTCCAGTGTTGTTATGGGCATTTTCACGTAGCTGCGACTCATGGTCGCGGTCATAAAAGCTTGCCATGTCGCGTGAAAAATGACAATCATGACCCAGAAGAAAATGATAGCAGAACGGGCACAGGGAGCAAGCGGATATACTTCGCATCCTAAAAGGTTATTTTAGAGACCAAAAGTATTACAACTATAAGTCATGAATCCAGGACAAATTGTATCCTGAAGTAAACTATCGATAGACATTTACAAATACATATGCAGATCACCTTCGTTACAGTGTACATAAAATTGTTTCAGTGAGTGATTGACGTCGCTTTGTTTGCATTAGGTGCTTTTGCTTAGTTTCAGAAGCAAGTCTGCGAGTGCGCTACGCTTCGAATGATGCTGCATTGATGTCTTGTCAAAAAGTTTGCAGATATTCGTTTTACCGCGCCCGTAATTTTGCGTGACAATATAACGTGGGCTTACTGTTTGTTAATGACCGTTTGTCATAAAGCTGCAAGTTTCCTACAGGGCCGGATGTTTTTAGTGGGTCATCCTGACACTACATTTTTGGGGGGAATCGATCAGTGAGTTTCTCCAGGGAGCGTATTATAGTTTAGGACATCAAACAAGGGGGAATTTACGCCGCATACATCACAAAGTTTCCATACAATATCAGATCTGGCTAGGATATGATGCGCCTTTAAGGACAGTTCAAACGCAACCGCAAAGATCAGTATGGATTCGAACAGACTTAATAACCAGTGGAAAACGTCCAACACTTATAGCACTTTCTCGAAAACTCGTCAATGCAATAAAAAGGGTGTAGGTCACATTCACAAGTTACCTTTCGAATGGACTTTCCAGCTCTGCAGATTTTCAGTGGAATGCTAGAATGGTCGCACTCCGTAAAATATTATTCAAGAGGTTGTCAAATCAGATCTTATGTTCGTAAAAATGTTTTTTTAAGGCGTTAAAGATTACAGTAGTCGCAAACAATTTTTGAGTGAATTTTTTTATCGGTTTTAAATAATGTGCATCAATAGAATACCACTATCAAAGCCTATGAAAACTGGTAGTATACTGGCGGTTTCATCAAGATCCCGCTTAGTGGTCCTGCATCATATATCAAGTCCTGTCCCAGTTTGTATACTAGGATTATTGTCCGTCAACTTATTCAGTTGAGCGGGCTTGGTAGACTACCTTGTACTGCCTCAGAATCATCCCGGGGTGCTAGCAGAATGTCACAAGGTATTTCAGGAAGTCCTGGAAAAGGTGCCATGGAGACCTCATACACTGTGACCACTAGTGCATAATCGAAGGGCATTTTTCACACCACAAGACCTACTTCATGCCCTCGTTGCAGCAAAAGTATCTTTTGCGGTCGTTGGTTTATTCGCTGAGCTGGGCAATTTGATTGCAAACGCTTCATCACCAATCGAGGTGACATCATTAGTGTGTTGTTGTCTATTTCTAGAGATCAGGACCACAGAAAATGGTTCTAAAGTCTAACAACAATGTTTTAGGGGAAATCAAGTTCACATGTTTAGATTTGACGCAATTTCAGTTTCAGTTGCGTTAAATCCAGCGGCCAGTAGTTCACAGAAAACATGGTAAGAGGGGTCAATCGGGTCAACCTTTTGGAGCCTACCTTGTAGCAGCAAGCTGCTTAAAACGGACCAAACGTTTTCTCTGAGCGAAACCTCGTCTTCTGAGGAGTCCGGAAGCCCCAGGTTCCATGCAGAAAATGGGCTGAAGTAGTTCAACAGGAAGAGGATGACTCCAGTGAGAAAAATGGACATAATTATCAGCAGCCACATTTCCCGCTGAAATGGCTGGAACATTCTGAACGGAGATGTGTTGGCGTAGAGTTTTACTCCCAGTGTTGCAGTTTTTGAAACCGTGAAGGGGCCAAGGTACCGAATCACTTTCGCGCGATCTTCGGTAAACGTAAGAGGTGCAGCAGCTATGTCAATTCTCTGAGCGTGCAAGAATTTGTAAAATGCATGGAAGAATTAGCAGATATACTTAAAAAACTTGGGACGCAAATTTTAGCCACCCTAAAGACGGTGTTGATTTAAATGTAATAAAGGAACACTTGAAATGGTTATTAATAACTGATGCAATGCATGTCCTTGTTTGCAACTTCATTTGAGTTTAATGCAACTTGGTTCTTGATGTTTGTAAGGGAAACGATTGCCCCCGTCGTATTACAGACTGATAACGAGTAATTTGAAGTAAACGCTTCAATCATAAGAACTCATACCAGCGGACGGGATAGCTATCAGTTCATCTCCATGCGTATTTTTGTGTGCACCGCCAAAATCAGGTCCTACATATTTCGACAATGTACTCACTCCTTTAAGGTCAACCACCAATAAGCTAATGTCTCTCAGGAATTTCGACTAAATTGAAGGGTGCGAAACGTCCATTATTCAATCAGTTGATTTACCTATTTTTCAACTTAATGATGAGACAAAAATGCTCGGTTGAAATGGAGAAATATATATGGGCCTGGTCAGGTTTGGTACCCACTTTTCATTAAATCGTTTTTTTAAATTGGCGAATCACTTTTATGCTGGTATTCAAATGAAAAGTTTGGTTCTTGTTTTCGTTGGCACGACAGTCAGATGGCGGAATAACTCACTACTTATAAGTTTGCTGAAAACAGTTTTTCTCCATCTTGCGTTGTTCATTAATAGGTACTTGCAAGGGTAGTTTGCAGCTTCCCTGTGCGTACAGAAAGTGACTTTTATGGCGTTGTCTTTGTCAACTGCTAATGAGCATCTGAATATGGACACCATGTTCATCCAAAGGTCTGAAACCATCCAGACCAAAAACTGAATACCTATACTAAAGGTTTGCTGAAATGGGTGTTCTTCTAAAAAGTGAGCATTTGAGCGCACAAAAATGGTTTATTCTGAGTTTTGGAGGATTGTCATTGTAACCTTCTTCGTGTCACCGGTTAGCTGTACCTCGCTCTGTAAGGCCGAAGACACAAAACAGATATCTTGCAAAGTACTAGCTGTACCTCGCTCCGTAAGGCTGAAGACACAAAACAGATATCTTGCAAAGTACGGCGTAGGTATTCAATTCTGTTGTTGGGAGTGAAAATCGAAGCTGAGTAAACCAACGGCCGCAGGTGAAATTTGCAATGCTACATCAGAAGAACATTTGCATGCTGTCGGCTACTGCCAGATGCGTACATCCTTAAAAGACAAGAACACTACACGGTTTGGCAAGTTCAACCCTGCACCACTTTTTGCGTAAAAGTTTTGCTCACTCATTTATAGTAAAACATTGACAGATTTTTGTGCAATTCTCAGAAAATAGTGTAAATTCATGGGTAACCCAATTCCAACGGTCTACTGGTCTTTGCCTATGATCGCAATTCAAAACTTGACTGTCATTCAACCGGAAATTGGTAGCTGATGTGCAATTTAGTCAGCGAATCTTGTACATTATAAAAATACCCTTTGGTAGCAACCACTATTAGAATGAAACCCTCCAGAATGCATAAAAAGGGAAAAAACCCGGAAAGTTCTAATGCCAAGTTTTTAGCAATAATTGGTGGGACTAATCCCAAATTCGCTCATGAAATCTCTTGAAAAATATCTCCTACTTGAATGCACCAAGTTGACAACTTAAAGAATGAATGAATTTTTCATCCGGTTATTATGAATTTGCCAAAATTCGTTCCGTTTCAGGAAATATTTTGTGACCAGAAATGGCGAAAATATTGCAGCCGTCAAAAGTTCTCATTCACCGGCTGCTTCTCTTGAATCGCTGACCACTGACAAGTTGTTTTCCAAGCACAACGCAGGTGAAAGTGGTAGACGCAACGTAAGACTATGAACATAAGCTACATAATCGCTAATTGGTGATTGAATTGCACCTGTTTTTAAGAGAAGCATAACGTCCCACAAAAGACGTAAAACAGTGCAAAGGCTCATAATATGCAAAAAGAACAAGACATTTCACAGTCCGATCACGCTTTTCATCTGGGTGTCAGCCACATTCAAGCCGAGTCGTTTTACGAGAATCAGAAAAAATTGGTAAACAAGTCAGACAACTAATAGGGATGTCATTTTCATTTGGACAGAAAACAACATCTCGTAAGAGCAAACCGGTCAGCAAATTATTCCACAAAGCAAGTAGATTAAGTGGCCCGGAATAGCTGGAGCAAAGAAAGGGGTTTTCGAACGGCTATTCACAGTGCTTCAGTAAATTCACAGCAGATTCGGTACATAAGCCACTTTAGACAATTCAGCAAGCAGGAACATATATTTATTCCTTTACACAGGAAGCGATGATGTTAAAACCGGCATAAGGCCCAAGTCCACTTCTGCTTCTATGGGTGTCACCACAGGAGCCAAGCACCGTCTGATACCGACCATCAGAGGATTTGCTCTGTCCAATCTACCTGCCTCTTGTGTAGTCTATGAGATATCCTGCAGCTGCAGAGACACTGACATGAGCAAGTCAGACAGATGGCTAGCGGAGCGTGCAGAAGAACACATTTTAGTGAAAATAACCCAGATGAGTCGGGGAAAATTTTCTGAATCAGAGTTTAATTCGCAATAGCTATCGTAATGACACGGGCAACCCATTCAGAACTTTTGCGCACAACGAATACCAGGGTTTTGGCGATAAATGAAGCACTATTGATCAAATCAAACCGGCCCTGAATAGGCGTTTGGAAACAGTTTAGGTAACCCTGAAACTAGCTAGCTGAGTTGCATTGTTCCTATCAGCGTCTGCCTAACATTATTTCATTCCTTTGTTTAATTAACTCACATGATTTACGTCCGTGATCGAAAACAACAAAAGAACCGCTACTATATTGCAGTATGTCTTCTGGCAGTTCTAAGAAGAACCTGGCTCAATCATTTTGGTTTACTCATGTCCATAGGGAAGAGCAGAGCACAACGGAAGGTCTTCTGTTCACCGTAAAACAGTGGCAGATTTTGGTTAGCATCTATTGTGTAACTAGTTTGGGGCTTCGGCGCACAAGAAATCTGCGATGCAGAGTTTTTACCCCGTCAAGTAAAACATACCTGTGATCTGTTTATGGAACAAACCTCTAGATACCCAGTATTTCAAATTAGTTGCGGTTCCAGGTATCACAGAAATGCCTTTTTTAGTTCATACTTTTTACCGGTACGAAATCCAGTAAAAGGTCTGCTGAGAAGTTTCAAGAACTTTCGGAGGACGGGATGGGTACCGTAAGTTGGGATGGACAAGCAACAAGTTGCGAGCTATGTTAGACGTACACCAAGGGGACTGATTGTTCGATTTTGTCAATTTTGAATTCATGGGGTTGTTTTCAATGAGAAAATAGCAGCCAATGAAACCAAAAAGGTGAAGCTTTTCGGTTCTACAAATAGTAAGAGACGCACAGTAGAAACAACTTGTATTGTTGACTTACTTCAAAGAATTTGCATTATAAAGACAACTGCCACAGTAGCCCACTAAGCACGTAAATTCTTGCTGACCTACCTGAGCTAACAATGAAGACTGTGGCTTCTACACAGTACATTTCACATTTGAAATACTGCTTGTACGTAAGAAAACCAAAGGACAAAATGAGGTAGCATACAATAGCTCACTAATATTCGAGTTATAGATCATCATTAGGGGTGGATTTGTTACATAGATGAATGCGTTTACTTGATAGGCTCCAGTGTTTGGTGGCATTTATGCAAGTTTAACTATGTGAAACATCACCAGCCCGAGACCGAGTAGTGAAAACACCACTACGCCATTTCATGGAGTACTGGGACTTTGGGTGAAATGCTGACATGCATGAATTCATCCCAGAATGCGCGAAAAGTGCCATCTCGCCTCCGTGAAAGATTTTTGAATACTCTCAAGTACGAATGAAATTTTATTATTTCAGGGCGGGAAGTGTGGATACACTCGGTCATATCTTCAGAAGACATCACTGCCGTTCAGTCTGGAACCTCTTGAAGACGTTTCTTAGGTAGCAAGAATACTGCACTGTATTTTGTAGTGTGAGCTTCACATACCTCCCCACGGACGCCACGTTAGGTGGTCTTTCTGCTCTTGCTGACCTGCCTGAGCTAACAATGAAGACTTTGGCATCTACACAGTACATTTCACTGTTGATATACTGCTTGTACGTAAGAAAATCAAAGGACAGAATGAGGTAGCGTACAATAGCTCATTAACATTTAAGCTGTAAATCATCACCAGCGGTGGATTTGTTACATAGATGAATGCGTTTACTTGATAGGCTCCAGTGTTTGGTGGCATTTATGCAAGTTTAACTATGTGAAACATCACCAGCCCGAGACCGAGTAGTGAAAACACCACTACGCCATTTCATGGAGTACTGGGACTTTGGGTGAAATGCTGACATGCATGAATTCATCCCAGAATGCGCGAAAAATGCCATCTCACCTCCGTAAAAGATTTTGGAATACTTTTGAGTACGAATGAAGTTTTACTGTTTCACTGTGGGAGAGTATGGATACACTCGGTCATATCTTCAGGAGAAATCACCTGCCATTCAGTCTGGAACCTCTTGAAGACGCTTCTTAGGTAGAAAGAATACTGCACTGTGTTTTGTGGTGTGGGCTTCACTTGCCTCTCCACGGACGCCACGTTAGGTGGTCTTTCTGGTCATACTGCAATATGGCAGTAACAATGACTCAGCTGCACACAGCCTTCATTCAGATGGAATATGTGGCTCACGAACAAATGTGTAGCAGAAAAATAATCCAACATGTGAAAAAATTTCATGCTGAATTAAGTTTGTATGAAGTAATTGAAGAAATAGCACTAGAAAAGAAGCAACATGGCAGAGTGTGATTCAGGAATATAGGGGTAGGGTTAGAACTCAAAGTTTAGTGACTTTTTATAGAAGTAATCACCACGCTGGTTGGGCCTTGCTTGGCTGAATTCTAACAATGCCGCTTCGATTTCTGGCCGTACTTAACTGCAGTAGTCAAGTTTCTAGTTCCCCAGGGGGGATGTATCGCTCAACTGGGGACGAAATCGTCCCAACTGTATAGATAAAAATGTCTACAGAAGCTTGGATGAGAGTGCTTGCTATGTTTTCTTGTGAAAAGTAGTTTTCACCCAAAGGGCTTTTGAATAAGAAATGATAGATGATGTCCACGATTCAACTGAAAATGATACATCGCTTAAATTGGCTGAAAATAGCTAACTGTACCACATTTATTGATCGCAAGAGTAGCAAGCAAGAGTTGTCGTCCCTTCCGTTGCTAGTTTGTCCTAGACCAAATACATATTTTCTTTTGTTTAATTTGCAAGAAATATATGTTGCTAGTTTGTCCTAGACAAAATACATGTTTTCTTTTGTTTAATTTGCAAGAAATATACATAAGAAACACAAATCCTTATTGCCCGCTACAAGACATTATTCTAACATAAATATCCCTGCTGCTTGATCTTACACAGTAATTACCCTCCCCTTAACCATGGTTGTTCTCATTTTTAAAGCAAGCTGACATTATACTTCAAGCAATTCATCACACTTTTTCGGCGATTGACTGCTTTCTTTCTGCCTAAGCAAATGGCTAACATGCGGCTTAGCACAAGCAACCAGAATAGCATATTTTTGCGATATGCTGTGGCACCATAGCAGACACATGATTGATAGTATCTTCGGTGAAATACCGCCATGTTGTCATGGTAGCATCTTCAGTTTGAATGATTGCACGTCTGTCAAATGCACCTGTTGAACCAATAAACAACAACGGCAGTTTTCGCAAGATGCCAATATGGCTGCCATTAGCAATAGAATTGTTTAAAACTAACTCCAGTGAGCAGATCATGGATTAGACCACTCCAGTTCCCAGACTTGTCAGCTGCTCCGTACTGTTGATCGGAGGACTCGTAGAAGATTGGGCTGTGACAAAAGGTAAAAAGAAAATGAACGTGCAAAATAAATCAAGTTTTTATTATGGAGACTAATATGGTGCGGTGAGTGCTGGTTGAAAGCTGACCTGCAAATATCGGCTCAACACCGTTATTGGAAAGTTGATTGGCTTACGGATGAATAAAGTATGGTAACCCATGAACACCATTAGAAGTCACTTTGAAACAGACACAAAACCCTTGCAGAATCTCTTTCTAATAAACTACCGAAGCAGCCTTTGCGTTGCACATCAAGTGGAAGGCTGTCGACCTGCTACTGTCTACGAGACGCTCCACTGCACCTTCGATTTCAGTAATTTTAACATGCAAGTGAACTGGAAAAAGGTGATCAATCTTGTCCGCGATCCTCCATTTTTCTATAGCCGTTCTTTGGCTTTAGCCGCTAAAGACGGTCATTCAGTGATTGAATGAACAGAGGCATTTGTTTGAAAACGAAGCAAAAATTGATGTCCTCTGTCTACGTAAAAAAACCGTATCTTTTTGTATTAGATGTCTGTGGACGATTTCCAGCCGCAGAATCTCTTGTATGGGGTTTTGTCTTAATCGGTTGTTCGGGGATATTACCAGGTTATATGATACAGCAAAAAGCAAGGTGTCAAGCCAAAATTTATCTCCAAATGCAACTTTTAAACTTCAGTTACTTCACTCTTGCCAGAGAGTTAATTAATCCGGACTCACCGAAACTGAAAGCGCTCTGCAAGAAGCTGTGTCAGGTCGATCATTACTCCAGCTGGATTTATAAGTCGCCCCTTGCTACTGACCTCACAAGGTTGTACATAAGGAGGATCCTGAAGAAAACCAAAAAAAATATTCATAAGGCAAGAAGCAGATTAGGAGCCAAATAAACGGAAAATTTTTAGCTAAAACAAAAACCGTTTTATCCATGATCGAGACTAATTTGGTGACTCATTCAAATAGCATACTTTGGGAAGGAAAAACAATGGGAGAAACCAAGCAGTGCTATTTGTCTGCTAGTTTACTGACAAATCAAATCAGCTGAAATGTGGCGCAGCTGTTGTCTGCAGCGAATACCTTCTCCACCTCCTGGGCCTTCTTAATTCAGCATTCTTCAGTCTCTTCATTATACGGCGTTTGAAGGATCTGCGTGTGCCGTCAGATTTTACTGACAAATCAGCATTCTTCAGTCTCTTCATTATGTGGCGTTTGAAGGATCTGCGTGTGCCGTCAGTTGCTGGGATGATTTTTCTGGCAGCCTGGACGATATCCAGTGTTCACTTAGGGCTTGTTCAGATAGTTCTGAGAGCTGACAGCAGAACTTCTTCAATTCGTTTCTATTCATCCTCCAAACAGTCTTCGTCATTAGCATGACTGTGAGTTCCCAGTAGCCTCCCAACAGCTCCCAACAGCTCAACAGGAATTCCTCATCGTTGTCAGCTAGTGTAGGGCTTTCCTCCCCATTCGGACTAATGAGTGCTCAAATTTCATCATCCTTTGAGGTATTCTGGCACGTATATTTGAAGTAACCCATCCGTGTGAAAATCGGCTACTTGAAAGGTTGACATTCGGTTGAGATTAACTGGTCAAGATTTATCAAACCAGTGGACTTCTGAAGGCAGTGAGAGAGTCAAGGATGTTTTGCTCTGAGCTGTACAAATTGCTTTGGCACCGTTGTAGACCCGAGCGAATAAGATCGGCAGGCGAACATGAAGAAGCCTGCAGAGGTCATGAACATATTTCGTAAAATATCGATACACACGGAAATGGGATCCGGAAAAGTCATAAAACCGTGGCTAGCTTTGTAGATTCATTGGCGAACTGACATAATGTTCACTGCTTGTCTCGCTTTGTTCAACCACATATTCATGTTTTACATCGTCAGATAGTAAAGAAACGGATATAGTTCCGCCTGCCAGTAACTGAATTTGCGATCATGGGGCTACTCAAGACTGTCTCTCTCTTAGGTTCATTATTCTTCTAGGCGGACTGTAGCAAGCAGAGATTTTACTCATTTACGGAAAGTGAGTATTGACAGCAATGATTGACCCGGTGAAATGGACTGAAATGCAGTGTGTCGATGCAAAGGGGGGAGGAACACTTACGTTCTGTTTATTAGCACTGCCGAGTAAAGTTCAACTGGAGTTTCTTTCGGTGTAGTAATCCTGATTTCAGACGTACAGCTGCTGGGCTAAGGGCCGAGTTTTTACTAGCAGCTTGTGGTTCAAAATGCATTCCGTGTCTTAGCCGAGTTATTGCTGTGTTAATTCGGATGTCCCTTGGTTAGTATTCCCAAATTACCTGGCCTGACACGCATGCAGATAGGTACATCTCTTTTGTACTACATGGAAACGTCCACCAGTTTTCGCAATTTTAGGTTGACTAAAAACAACAAAACTGTTTTCCCAGTTGTTTTAGATCAAAAATTAAATCACCCGACCTGAAACTCGTCTGAATGAATCGCCAAATGCTTCCGGTCTAAATGCAGTCAACCCTGTGGCAGCTGAATAAATAGAGAGAAGGACAATATTCGAAGTCGAATTTCGAAAAGTCCACCACGATTGCTATCCCCACTTAGGTGATATAGAAGATTCCTTCATTGAAAACAATATCCACAAAGGAAAGTTGACTGAGAGAACGCTTTATAGCCCAGAAGCACTGCAGTCACTATTTAGTCCAGTCCTTAACAGTCATAAATTTTGGTCATCGCACAAGATTGCATTTCTCTGCACATAAGTGAGCAACTTCCATAGATTGTATCATGGTATTTTGCCGTTGTCATAACTCATCCAATAGTCAAGTTATTTCATTAGATCATACAAACGTCACAGTCAGTTCCGTTTCCCTCTTGCGGGTTTGGCTGTTGGGTCGTCTCAACTTGATTTTGATTCCATTTGCCAATCAGAGATGTTAAAATCAATTGAGTAAGCTGGAATTATGCTGAGTATTTGTCAGGAAACTATGACAATACCGTTGCTTTAAATTTACTGATTAATGACGGCCCTCATGTTTTAGTTTTTAAGATTGTTAACTGAATTAACCACGTCGTAAGTGGCTTCTTCGCAGTTTACTTTGAAGAACGCTTCCCCGAACCTAGAATGCTTCGCACACATTTCTATCCCTTGGATTCATCGACGGTGAGTTACCTGCAATTCTAAAACCGATAACTGAGCTTAGGAGGTACCCACTCTAACAAAGTTTGATTCTTAAACACTAGTGGTCAGTTGTCAACAGAACCAGTTCAGCTTCAAGAAAAGGAGAGGCCAGTGCGACGGCAGTAATGCGAATTGACCGATAAACACCTATGGACAGGTGGCTGTTATTTCAGTGTGGCAGTATATAATGTTGAGTGAAAAACACTATTTTCGATGTAAATCCATGTAAGTTAGATCTAGGAAAAATCATTTTACGGCCGGTTAGTCATAAAATGATCAGAAAGAGTTCACATCCGACATTGCTATCTTGGCTGACGTCGAAGCGCATCTCAAGGGGGGGGTTCTCATAGTAGAATCACCAACGTTGTTGATGAGAACACATAACCTTCTGTGAGAGAATAAAAATCAGTGACGCTGGTTGTACCCTTCTGATGTACACAGTTCATAAGTCGAAAACAATATTGATTTCTCTACATTTTTGCGATAAATCAAGTATGAACTTCATAGTCTTTGAAAGAGGAATAGGCGGTAATACAACAATCCGAGATGTGACTACGGTGGCTACGGGCGAGATGGCTAAAGTGGTTAGAGCGCGAATTTGCTGACCGAAAGGTCCGTGGTTCGGACCCGACCTCTCCCTCTCGACTTCCCCTGTTTAGGCTTGGGCAAACTGGCAGTATCCCAGCCCTCGTGCTTCCCTCTGGTGGCATGGCAGCTAGGTATCGAAAGGGTATTACAGCTGAACAGTTTACAGTTTAGTTAGTTACCACGGTTATCCCGGCGCTTTGCAGACAAAAGTACTAGTTTGAACACTTAACTTTACGAGCATGGGCGACTGATCACCTAGGGGATTAACTCACATGTAGACAGGATATAGCCCCTTTCAGCCTTCATTCATGGGAAGCACATCCCGTGGTCACCTATTGAATGACTCCTCGAGTGACAGCTTCTCAGATGCAACCTTGTGGCGGCCTCTCAATTTCGAAGCGCAGTGGTGTGATAATCCATCGTAACCCAGCAACGTGCTGGTGTGTAAGCCTTTACACCAAGTTCTATAGTCTGCGTTGCATGCGTATTGCTAAGGCTTATAAGAACCACCTTTCATCCATTTCGTTTAGATTGCGCCATATTGGTGAAGAGGAAGCTGCTAGATCTCCAGATTTCTGACTGATTTACAGCAACCTAGTCTGAATACAAGCTCGTCCGGTGAATTTATACTGGCGAATGGAGTTTTGAATTTGTAACCAATTTCCGGTAAATATAGCTTGGAACTTATGAATATGCAGGAAATGCGACGCAGCATCTTCAAATCCCTAATAAAGTTTGGTGTAAGTATGTAGTATGTAGGTCCTGAATGAGCACAGCCTACACTGCATCACTGTACTACTGTACAGTACCTGCTAAAATGGGTGAACTTTCAGAAGCATTTGGAACAGTTTGCACGGAAAACAATCACCGCACACGTACGCGCTAGCCGAAAAAAGAGTGCCAAACAACAGGGAGACGGTGGCACACCAACAGTGACGGCAATGAAAAATTCCTGAAAGAATTCAAAATAATATGAAACAATCCCGGTTGGGTAACGTACAATCACGACCCCAATGCGCAAAAATCGTCCATGTAGCCCCCGGAAAGAATTTGGAAACAGCCCAGACTTTTGAGATTCATGTAGGATAAGCTTGCCCCATTTGGTGAGAGTGAGATTTCCATCGTTGATTACTGCTGTCGGAATAAATTCTGTGGATTTGTGTTGATTTTCTTCGATTTCTGTTGATGTCGCATAGAAGATCAGTTGTTGATTGACCTTTGAATGCTTTATTCGCTGGGGATGAAACGGGGAGAGTGATAAGATGCAAGTGATGTGACTGAGCGTTACTTCAACGTAGCAGAACGTACAGATCATCCGCTAGAGTCGTTTTTGCTGTGATGCTGAGACTTTGTAAATCATCTTTGTAGAATTATTAGCTCATACGGTACAGGATCCTAACATGGAATATGAGCTACCAATAACCCTGTGCACCTGAATAGGCTGTACAACGAATCTATTCATATGTGTCGTAGAGTTAATGCACACCAATGTACTCACAAGTTTTGTAGTAAGAAATTCATGGTAGCAGGATGAATTCATTTTCAAGATTTTTAATGAGCAAACAGAAATCAATTACGGTTAAAGTCGTAACACAACATACTTGAAGAAGTGGAGTAATGGGGGGGGGTGCACAGCTGGCAATAGGATTGGATAACTTGACTACTACAAAGGGATAAAAATATCGATATCACGTGATCCGTAGTCATTATTATATTGGTGACTTTCGAGAGTTAATGTTCACGTAGCTATGTTCATATGTTCACGGAATTCCCACACAGAGATGCTTAGTTCTTGAGCTGGTTGTCCCGTTTGCTATTTCAGATCCCATCTTCTTGACAAATAACTGCTGACTCATTAGAGAGCACTACACCCGGAAATGTAATCTGGGTTTTAGTTGTTTTAAAGGCGACAAAAAGTGCACAGTCAATTTGTCAATGCGATTCTCAAGACTGACTTGCATTTTGGTATCTGTTCTGGAAGATAGTTCAAGGAATGTTATAATCGAAATTAGATGCACAAACTGCTTATGGTGATCAGGAACGTGGCACAAGCTATGTTTGGTCTTTCTCACGAGTACTTTAGCTCTATGCACAAAATTACAGTATCTGTAGTGACAGCACGTTAAAACAAATGAATAATGCACCTCGAAGGAATTATGTGTCATCCGGTTTATACAAAATACTACTTCAAAGTAACTGCTTCAAAAGTCTTCATCCTTCACTCTCAAGCTTGCAATGAATAGATAATGTCATGATCCATCTTGTGTATACTAACATGTGACTGCGCCCCCCCCCGCCGCACTGAGAAAAATGGGTGAAGGATCGTAGCATATTGTTACACCGATAGCCCATATATCAGTTATATGGCCTCGCACTGTCATACACTAGTTACTACTACCAGTGGAGCCTGTTTTGGAATGGTTCCCTTCACGGTTGTCTTCATTTCCCGTCTACTGGACTATATTCAGCTAGTCAGTTCAATTAACTCGAGATCAGGTTACAGAAATATCTAACCAACAAAACTTGATACAGTGAACCACTAGCATGACTTAGGCGATAGTATTACCGTACGGAATTTGCTAGTGCGTCGCATTATAAAGGTAAGTTACAAGTAAACAAGTTTAAAGAATCGTGTGGTGATGAATGACAGTTGAGAGCATAATAAGACAAGTAACACACTCAAAGATAACGCATTATGGCAATTCATTCCTATCTGCGAAATTAAGCACCTGATCCACCTGTCTATCTCTCTTCATCTGTCTATCTATGTAACTGTCTTTGCCTATCTGCATAACTGTGTCGTTAGCTAAATACACTAATTTGCAAACTCAGCTAGGTCATCGGATGCCGGCTAACATATAGCCGATCCGCCGAGCCAACTATGCCGCCTTCCAGACCCTGTGCCACCAAAGACGGAAAGATGCAGCGTCAGCTGTGCTCGATGGATCAAGAAAAGATCTATACAAAGGTAACTATGGCCTACATCTGGACGCCAAACAGTATTGGAGACAGGTGCTGTCAGCTGCGAAACACGTGGATAGCTGGCCAAGTCTCGCAGTACTGCCATCTGTTCGGAGTTTTAGCCAATTATAGGTGAGGAAGTCCGCCGTAAGATCCGTTTAATGGGCAGCCGGTCCACAGGTCCAGAAAAGCTCACACCCAGGATGCTCTGCCGGTTCAGTGTCAGCGCACTCACTGGGTACCTCAAGTTGCTCTTCTAAGCTGGGAGTTGTCCGCCGCATCACTGTCTTGCTCGTATTACTCTAGTTTCAAAAGTCCCAAGTTCGCATTGGTTTGGTTTGGTTTCGCATGACAATCTGCAGATCTTCCAAAGCGTTTGGAGCACCGTCACTTCTAGTTTGACACATCCACAGTCCTATGAGGATGCTGTAGGAGTTTTCTTCAATTCCTAGGTTATCGGCAACAGAGGTATGAGGCAAAGAGACCCAGTCTCCCCATTATTGTTCGTCATGGCAATGGATGACGACGCCGCAAATAGGATACCAGTTCCGTGAAACCTTAGTGGATGGTTTTGCCTTTCCTAACGACTGGGTCGTGTGTGAAAAAATTCAGACTTGCCTTTAGGAAAAGCTTGAAGCTGCTGGGGTTGAGTTGGGAAGAGTTGGTAAGAAGCTCAATGCCCGACAGACGAAAGCGGTGGTGATGTGTGGGGGCAAGAGACATCGGGCGACAGCGGTCTCAGTCAAACCATTTTGCTTCGCCGAGAAACTCTGCACTCCTCTGGGTCCGACAGACACCGTAACATATCTGGCAACCTCTTTAGCTTTAAGGGGAAATAGTCATCAACCACCAACAGCAGCTGCTCAAAATGCTCGATGAGGTGACACGTGCCCCGTTAAAGCTGCATCAAAAAATGTAGATCACGAGGAACTACCTGACACCCAGGCAAGCCAATCCTCTCGTGCTCGGCCAAGTCCACCGCGGTACGCCTAAAATGTTAGACACTTACATCGGGCAATTTTTTTGCGGCCGGCTACCTTTACCAAAGGACACCCTGATCAGCTACATCCACGCCGGTGAACAAGATGGAGGACCTAGTCTACCATGTCTGAGTACAACCATCCCGATGAAGCGGAGAGCTCGTATGGGAATGCTTCTGTCTCTTCAGTGCCGAGTATTACTCAATTAGGTCAACGATTCTGCATTGGGCAAGATTATCGGGATTTAGTCTTCCGATCCGGGTTCTTGGTGCATGCCTAAACACCAAGAAGTGCTGGTGGCTGTTTGGGGCGATAGTCTGCACAAGAGTATTGACAATCGCTGTTTACGAGAGTTGGTCGCTTCGCCTATTTTGAATCAAGGACTTATATTTCCAGAACGAGTGTTTCCCCAAATCTTTACCCGTGGTATCCAGCTCCGATGCAGCCCATTTACGCCGAGATTTAGACGCGCTCGACGCAGTCATGGTGGCCAGGCGTTCTTCTGTCATAGGGACTGTGGCCAGCCGGAGAGTTTTGTGCATATTTTGCAGTCCTACTGGATCACACATGATTCTAGATATGCTCGTTGCAAGGGAACTTGCAAAACGTCTCCGTCGCCTGGGATGCACCATCTTCGAGGAGTTGAGAGCACGTAAATCGACGTCTTTCATCAAGCCTGACCTACTCGATGTTCGCCAGCACCGAGCAACTGTGCTAAACGTAAGCATTCTCTCGGACGGGTGCGGAATGACTGAGTGGAATGAAAAGAAGCCGAAATATGGTACCGATGAATATCCTCTGGCCATAATCTCAGCCCTACGTGCAATCGATTGTGATGTCGAATTTCTGGTCCACCAACCAATGGGATCTGCTTTCCTCACTTCGCCAAGACTGTTATTTGACTGGGACTTCCTGAGGTCACAGCCAGCGACTTGTGTTTGTTTGCCATTTTGGCCCCTCGGTGTACTCACGACACTCATTGCGTGGTAAATGGCGTTTAGTGTATATTCTTGCCATTGCCTCTCTCACCAGACCCAGTATAACGGACACTTTGTGCATTATGTGTGAGTCGTGACTGTGGTAGCACTTACCCGGTCTTGAAGAGCATTCAGCATTGTTCTTCCTTCCTCTGGCTGTTGGTCTTTACCTGCGTGTTTTGATACCAAACATTCTTGCATACTTTGAGGTTCATCTTATTTGACCGGACCTGTAGTTGCGAGACTCCGAATGAGACCCTTCCCTCGTTCTACCTAATATTCTCCTGTAACCCTTTCACATCCATCGCTTGCATTCCCTTTTTGTGTTTGTGACCACGCTCTTCAAAACTGAACGTTACCTAATGTAGTTGGCTGTTCAAATTTAATTAGAGGATCAATAAATACAACTTTCATGGTTTGCATCCACTACACTGGTTTGCTTAAGAATCCAAAAGAGTGGCTTAGACTAGAACGATAATTATGGTGACTCCATTGGAGTGTGTAAACGATCTCCTCTGAGCATAAGGCATCTTCACTCAGGAAAGCGACTGCAAGGTGGGGTGTATTTGCAAGCGATGTTCAACGAACACGTGACGTAAGATTTGTGTTTTTGATACCAGGAAGCAGCCAATCCTCTTGCCATTCCTTGGTGAGACGCGAAGTGACTTCCTGAAAAATCTTCCACCGTTTAGTAAAAAACTAATTCAACTTTGACAGGCATAACAAGCGTAGATGAGTTGATTTCGGTGTGTACATTTGCGCGGATTGCGACGAAAGGTTAAATCATTCGAGGCATTGGTCGATTTCATTGCACTAACTACTTAATCCTATCTGTCGCTTATCCATGGTTCTCGATTACCCGTTTCGGCATACTGGTTTGAGCATTGTGGCTATTCTCAGTCGGTAGATGTGCACGACTGTGGAGTGGTTGAAAGGAGCTACATATCATCTCAGTCGTCTGCCCTGAATACTACAAGCATGATGGCCGTAAGTAGTGTTATATTAGTACGGAACAAAAGATGAACTTGGACCGTCACCAGAAATGTACCAACCTAATTACGTCATTGAATAAACACTAAATCGTTCACGATCATACGGTCGATTGGCTGCTCCGATCCTGAACATTTGGCTCGTCTCCGTTTAGGATTGTGTAGACGACACAGTTGGTCACAGTTTAGGACGAGGTGACATTCCAACGTAGTCGACTGATGTCATTGATGCACACAGAATAGTGGTTTGATTCGGCGACGATGCTTTACAAATACAGCAGACAGACACCGCTTTACATCTAAGTTTCACTCGATCTAACACATGTTGTATAGGACGCTGTAATCCTAGGCTCTCCACTTTCCAACTGCTTAATGCTCAACTTACCAACCAGCAGAAGAACAATCCGTTACTTCTCCTGCAAGGAAGAGTAGATTGTTAGACTCGTTTGATTCAGTTAACTTCCTTTTTTCTGTCTCATTACAAGTGCCTTTCGGTTCTAGTTTCTCAAGCTCCTCTGAGGAAAATGAGTGAATCATTGTATCTTTCGTAGTTTCAATAGTTTTCATAAGCTCCTTTTGTCTGAATTTGGTTAAAGTGGCGTTTACTTCTTTGCAACAAGTCATCCCGTAATTTGGCTGTAGTTTTTATAAATACTCGGACTCAGAAAAATGTTTTCAAATGAATGTAAACGCCAGTGAAGTTCGCCGTGAATATCATAGGGAACTCTAGCGTACAGGAAATGTCGTCTAGGTTATCACTTACTGCGGTCATTCTTTCGCGCATACTCACTCCTGCGGAGAACAAGGTAGTATTGTCCGTAGTGCAGCGAATGTCCTGGGATGCGAACAATTGATAGTGTTGCCTTCTGATGTCAACGTAAATCCGCGTGCTCTCGAACACCAAAAATGCGATGGACATCATCCGCTCCTAGAAAAAAAAGGTAAATTGCGTGGGCGGAATTAATTCCCGAAAACTCAACACCCAAGTGTTCGCAAATCTCTGTAAAGCCCCTTTTTAGGAAAAATGGAAATTTCTCTTTGATATCTACGTGATAGCCAGTACTGTAGTTAGGTTTTCTTTTGAGACGTTTTAAGAGTTTTCTTCGTCGTTAAAGTATACTTAATAGCTCAGCTACTTTACTAAGTGAAACATTAAACGGCATTTATGCAGCACATTCAGTTAAAGACTATAAGAGAACTATTTGTCTTGGATTCAATTGGGTCCTCTTTAACGAATAGTTTTATTTCCTAGTGAAGACAGTTGTCAATTGGGTGTTCAAGTACAGTACGGGGTTGAAAGTTTTTCTACGAAGAAGCTTACCTGATGAGTCTTGAGAACAGAAGATGAGTTGCCGAGCTGTTAGACACTTTTCAGCAATGCTACATGTAATGTGGTTTGGCAAGAAAACAAAAGTAGGTTGTCAAACTCCTTAGTTAAATCTCCAAATTGCTTAGCTTGGTTTTTCTTATTCTCAGGGCAAAATACTTAGTCACAGGAATACTGTGAATGAATGAACCTATGGAAACATCCCTCGAACTAACCGGAATAAATCTTTCAAAACCTAGGGAGAGAAATTGTCCTAATAAGACATCGTTGGAGAAACTAGCTTGACTTCAGAAAATGTCTGTCTATCAGTGAGTCCAATGTATAAGATTTCAGCGTTCCGCCAACATTAAACATCGGCCTTAGCCAGAATGAAGAGGGCAACTTTCATTGTGCAAAATTTAACAGAGCATCCAGTCTAGCAGATAACTGCAGTTTGGATTTGTTACGGGTGCCTCAGTTCGTTAACTGGATTGCCATAAACAAGCAACAGGGCGACATCACTAAAATTTGCTTCAGTTAGTCTGGGGTTTTCTTTCAACCAACCAAAGCCAAAATAATTGGTGCGTGAATAATGTTTAGGGAGTAAACTAGAGGAAGAAGAAAGTCTTATATGACTTAAAGTATTCGCCAGTTTACCGCCCTCAATTTTTGTGATTGCGTTGGCTGACCAGGGCAGTTTAGTGAAATAGATCACAGTCGCAATGGATGATCACTGCGTGATTTGCTGTAGAGGCTTTAGATCACCCTCCTGATGAAGCTACTGCCAACGTCTTTTTTTACAAAAAGGAAGTTGTACAACCCTGTGTCTGAAAATAATTGGGAATCAAGTTTGTTCACTTTCACACATGCTATTCCTGATATTATGAATATCGCTGCTTAGTTCGGGGAGTTGATAGCTGACGCTGTTCAGATGATGTGGAAAGCTTGCCAACAATGTATAATTTAGTATGTGGCGCTTAACAAGTTCGGATGCTCTTAACTGGCCTGCTTTCGGGCTGTAAACAATGATTAACCCGTTGACAAATAATGTATCATTCATGCTGCCATGACAACCATCACACGATCGTGGAACCGAGAAGTAACTATGTGGGCATCGTATGATCCACGCTGATTGGTGTGCTGAGTTCGATCATTTCAGCTGGGACGTCTCAGAACATGTAATATTTTTCTCATATGGACTGGAAGCATGAGAAGCTCCCAAAACTAATCTGTGGTGTGGATAACCAAAAATGCGATAAAAAAATTAGCGCACTGAATAAACTGTATTATGTATTTGTAAACTTGATGGTAAGATGGCTTTTATCGTTTCAATACTCACCGGTTGGTGTTCCGTTGTATATCTGATCAGATCCAAAGACAACTCGGTCTTGTTGGGTAGTAAGTCCTTTGCAACGGGAAGAGTGTGAGTCAACGGAAGCCGCCTTAGAATGGCCACGTTTGGTTTCCAGGACTTGTTCACTGGGAGCTCAACAGGAGATTGTAAACTTGGTAACAGGGGACCCACATCGGTCTGCTCAGCCAGTACCCAGAAAAAATCTTCAGTCATTAACTCATAGTAATTTATCTGCAACGCAGAAATTAAAGGCATAAATCCGTGTTTCGTAGCCTAATTCTGTTGCCTGAATTTGGATGAAATTTCTACATCAGCGGCCCTAATTATTCGATTTATTTCGGCGTCCGTCTGGATGAGGACAATTAATTATGGGTTTACAAGGGAGATTATCAGGCCGTTTCACATGGTAGACCAGCGATCCGACCAGCTGTCAAAGGAATCCTTTATTTTTTTCGTAGGCAGAAAGAAATTTTCAAGAAAATTCTGTGGAATCTCTTTTGGTCACTCATCGTCCGGCTGAACCTGGAAGCGAGTCTGTTGGAGTATATTTTTGTGAGACCAAAGCACAAAGCCAAAGCGTTTGTACTATAGAAAGTCCCATCTAAAAGCCACCGGAAAGTGCTATGGAAAGGTCTTCTGCGGAAACGTACTGTTTCCTATAGATCGAAAGAATCGTGGACAATATTTTTAGTTAAAGCTGATACAATGTTCTCTCCGCTACTTCGGGTTTTTCGAGAATGACGTTAAACAATGAAAGTTAGTCACCGAACATTTTCGTAGGTAACTCCACCGCCTGTAGACTGTTTAGGCAAAAAATATACTTAGTTTAAACCTAATCTACAACCTGAGTTAACGATTCTGGTTATTGCACTCTCTTTGGTACTTTATTTAAGAATGTTCAATACCGCAGGCTATGCTATGATTTTGGTTGACCGCTGAATACCAAAATGGGGATAAAATTATCTACTATCCAATTTCTATCAGGAATATATGGGTTCACATAAAATGATGAACAGCAATATAGGGATTGTCGTTTGCTCTCAATAAGTTTGAAACTCACATGAAGAGCAGCGATATCCTGGCAGAATTATCGGACCTCATTCAACTTCTTGCCATCTGATTCATTCGTTCCCACTACTTCTCAATATTCCTACAAGTCTGGGGAAGCGCGATACTGGTAGACAGAAAGATTTCTAGCTGCGGGAATCGCCGAATGCTTAGCAATTAGGCGTTAGTTAAGGAAATACAGAAAGCTTCTGTTGACAGGCTTTTAACGGATAAACAGCCTTGCCCTATGCAGCGTGATTATGCTGCATTTATCAAGCATCTAAGTCTTAATCTCGTTTTCAGAAGCAAATGATCTGTTCCATTTATCTATCCAGATGGATTCGATAGCATAAGTAAATGCGTGTTTTGTTATCCTGCCCTTCAACTCCTGTTTCCTACCCACAGCACCCGCACCGCATCTATTCTTCCTCATAATTTTGTCATACCTATGGTTCGAGTATCCCCTCTCAGATCGTTTCTAAAATCACCTGTGGGGTTTCATTTTTTGTTGATTCACGGTATGACTACATTGTGCGTAGTTGGCCCAGTGCGATGTCTGGGAATTAAATAAACACAGTTGATTATTTGTGCGGGCGAATATTTTACGTTCGAACCCTGTCACTTACAGTGCTAACTCAGTCTCCAATACCGTCGTCAGTGTCTGTACCTTTCATGCCCATTCCAAGATGTTCTTATTTTTGTCCATAGTATTTTTGAGATTGTGTAGCACGTCAGTTTCTCCTCTCATGCGCATAATGGGACCCGTTCTGTTACCACTGTCATTTTCTCCATCATGTCAATCGGCGGCAAAAGGGGATAACAAGGTGGACACGTGGTAAAATATAGCAACTCTACTGGAGAATGTTAGCACTTGGAGAATGACAGTACGAGCAGTTTTACTGCTTCACTTACCGAGTTAATTATTTCTTCAGCACTGCGTTTTGTTGAAAAAAGGAAGATGTACGTGGGAAAAGAGTTGACGCCCGTGGTATTATTTCTTGCCTTGAACTGGTTCAGAATGGACATGAAACTATGTCCAGGACAGGAAATAGTGTCACTGCAGTTGGTTTTCGTATGAAAAACCTGAACTGAGATCGTGGTTGCAAGTTTGTTTGACAGGAGACGGTTGGTTTCTCCCCTTAGGATTTCTGTTGGAATATCTGGTGTTTGAGATAGCGGGTATGGAGACACAGTTATTAGTACACACGGCAGTTTTTCCTACGGAAACGATGCGATTCCAAAGGGTCGGGTATGCCTAACAAAAGTTGCAACAGTCTTTTGTACCATTGGAATAATTTAGTTAAATTTTTGCCGGTGTCTTTTTTCCCACAGCGATTACTAGTAAATGTTAAAATATATGATAATCATCTAACATCTCGGAAGAGTTGGATGCTATTCGGACGAAGATTGGAATGTGGGCAGTGACGCGCGTTTACAATATATATTTGCGAAGATGTACTGTGTGTTTCTGAAAATCGAAAAAGCAGATATATTCGGTAATCTAGAGCCAAACTTCGGGGTAAAACAATGCTTCACAGGCCATCTATAAATTTCCATCTCGGCGGTTTTAGCAGTGCCGTGAAAGCTTGTGACTGGCGCTCTAACGAATCCTGTTCACCTCCGCTCAGTGAGGTGGACTGGACATCTTAGTGTGTTTCATGGCACGAACACAGAAAACATTGGATGTTACAAAACGCGAAAAGAACGTATTCACTGTGATCACAGTCCTCAACTGCAGAACACCAGATTGATCACCGGAGTGCCTTGGTCTAGGTTACGGGTCTTCAGCACTGTGAACGACAGGGAACCGTATATCAAGAGTCGCTCAAGGCAAATCCATCCCGCCCTCTTATTTTTCTGTACAAAATGATTCGCTGACTGCACGATGGCAATAACGTAAACGGTGAACTCATTAGCATACATTATACACGGACTACATGCTGCGAATAGAACGAGGTGTAGATCATTGCGCAAATCCAGTTGAAAGGCGCGAATGTATCTAATATCCCCGGATACCGAGTAAGTAGTGTAGAGTTAAACGGAGTGCAAACAAGGTTTGGTCGAAATTAACAATATTCCGCTTCAGTCGTTCAAATTTATTCTTACTCAGTGTAAAAAGTGTTTTTTTCGTTTCAATGTACTGAAAAGGACTTGCAAAAGCTTTGCATTCTAACCTGTGAATAAATCGATTGGCTGTTTAGCAACGTGACAGCAAACCATGGATAATGTTAGCAAAATAAGAAGTGTGCCTCCATGACACCTTGGAAATGAATACACAATGTTTTGTTCACTTACATGTTGTTTTTACTCCCATTAGCACTGCACCTACATTACGTGTTTCAAGGTATCGTATTCGCTTATATTGATAGAACCATGTGTATACAGCAACGGAAAACCGGCTACCAATTCGATGGTGCCCATGAAGCCTTTAGAGCCAGGTTTTTAGAACGGACTTCAATGATTTCATCAAATAAGCAATATGTTCCACCATGGACGTGATGCAGTCACTTTATCATAAATTCCTGGTGCAGGAATGGCTTGGCATGTTCAGCTTAGAGCGCTTCGATTCGGGGGAATGTCTCAAAGTGTGATCAGTGTTTTATAACCAACGCGACGCTGTTCACAGAATTGATGTCAAAGATTGACAGTTGTTTTTACGTAACCATTTTTAAGCACACATCAACAGTTCTGCAAATACTTCGAAGGCGGAAGACAAGAAGGTGATAGTTCGACATAAGTTCTAGTTTCTAGCTTATCGCTCATCAATCCGGCGTGCATTTTTGACCGGAGTTAGCGTGTAGTACTCCAATGTGTCCGTGGATGAATCAGAAGGCAATTAACTTCTGTGAGAGCGACCGCATTTCTCTTTTCAATTACAAAGTAAATACGTTAGACGCAAATCACTATTTACATATGGATAGAATTTTGATGCAATCATTGCCTCTCTGTCCCACACTACTGTCTATCTGACATTTTACTATCTTTCACTCCCAAGAAGCCTGTATGCCTTGTTGTTAGGAATGGAGGTCACGTTAAGATCTATCCATATCTTAGACGCTCAAAGATATTTCGAATAAATAGCGCCACGTGATCAGTAGCGATGAACTTGTATTCAAAGATATTTCGAATAAATGGCGCCACGTGATCAGTAGCGATGAACTTGTCCGTACTCTATCTGAAATCACTGAACCTAAGTAACCGTAAAAATTTCCTGGCACTTAACGGCGAGAATAGGAAATGCAACTGCGCCGTAAAATATGGTCCGACTGTCACACCAACCTCTGTTGAGACAGCATGTGGAGTACTAGGGGCTGGATAATTACTCTGTGTGAAATGTGGGTTCACAGTCTGCACTGGCGAATTTCAACAACCTGAGTCAAAGGTAGACATGACTGATGGCTGGACTTGTTTGCGTTCACTAATGCATGCTTGTGAACCGTTGGTCATCATTACATGACCAAAGGCTTTCTTATCAAGTTGCTTAGTCATAAGTGTTCCACACAATCCCAACACCCTGCCTATTTGTTGCTCACAGACTGATAAAAAGTTCACAGATGACCAACAGAATCGCGAAGACTTTCGTAAAATTGAACATAACCTTAATTTGGTTATGTAGGCCTTAAGCCTGGTCATCATACGGTTTACCACATGTTTCAGCACAGTCCGCAGAAAAGCCCAAGTCGACTTCCAACCTGTCGTCTAAACAGAGTTTTATTTTTGTGTAATGGAGGCGGTTGGCTCTGCAAAGATTATTTAGAATCTTGTTTTGGGAGACGGCGTCTTGCAAGGATCTCATAAGTTTGCGACTTCTCTTTACCTTTATTTGCTATTTCAGAGTTAGTTTTGTCGACGATAGTTCTAGAAGGCCTTGGCTTGTTCGTTGGTTGCTCACCCCTTAGTGACGTAAAATCTATTCAGTTATTTACTTACTTGTTGGCGTTGTGACAAAAACTTGGCCGGTAGCGCCAATTCATCGCAGTCTGATTACAGACGAACTTTTATTCAGGCTCAATCTACTAAAGTGAACGCAAAAATTATAGTATGTCAACTCACCACTTGAGCCGTCGGATAAAATTAGCAGGTCCGATATGCGATCTACACGCATAATAGTCTCTAGTGCAGTGGCCAGTACTCCCGGAGCACGTACCAGCCACGGTAGTTCACTATTCGTCCAGGCAAATTCTTTCACACCACTCTCAAGCTGTTTGCGTGTACACGAAGCGTCAGGAATGGCAAAGTGCGGAATGTGATACTGGGAACTGGTCGCTTCAATTTGCTTTGCAGTGGCACAGTTTGTTAAACTGATGATAGACCGAACACCAAGTTCGATCTGACGACATACTACGATAAATTGAAAGAGGGCGTACAAGTAAATTGACTTAGTTTTTTGGGAGTATGCAAAAGAACCTAGGATTACCAGTCAATACATAAGTCAATGATGACACCATAAAATGCAGACGCATGCGAATGAACTACTTATAAGGAAAACAGGTAGGTCACTGATCTTTACTAACGTAGTCATTCGACTGGTGTTGGAGAAATTGCATGAAAACAGCATTCAGCTTAGCTGCAACGCTGTGAATTAAATTTTAAAATTTGGAAATTAGGAAACCGCATTATAGATTGCGAGTATGAATACGGCTGTACAAGATTGTGATCACTTTATCAATCCCTGAGGTTATCGGGCGGAATTTTGCATCCACACCACAACGTGGTTTATGTTGTTCCTGTGTGATGAAAGAGGGCTGCGGAAGAATGAACTAACCTGAAATGATGGACTGGTACTTGGGCAGACTTATAAGTTGGAGTGGGACGATGTAGCCGCAGCAGTTGCAGATGTAGTGGAAGCAGTCGCCCTGAACAATCTTTTCATGTTAGCGACTGGGTAATTTAAACACCAGTCTAGATGCACTAACATTCAGAAACTCCAGAGGAGGCCAACCACCTTTTTGATTTGAAAGTCTGGTTGGTCTGGAAAATCAAAACGTGATACAGCTTGCGTTTGTGAACCTTTTCTCACCAGTGAACGGAGGAAACCCCTAGAGTTCACTTTTGAGGACTTCGGCAATTGCTGGCTTGTTTGTCCCGCATCAAGTTCACATTCATTAAATTTTTAACACACACGTGATCACGCGAATGGCCTGCAATGGTTGTCTCCACCAGCTTCCGACGCGACTCACGCCCCACTCAATATAATACAGATTAGCTTGGCCCAGAGAAGGCTTCCGGTGCCCTTTGGTCCCAATAAGTGGCGCAGTCATTCTTACGCTTGTCTTGGCGGCCTTTGCTACCTCCTTTTTCAAGAACCGTTTTGTTCAGGAGGCTAGAACAATGATTTTCCAAAAAAATCGGTTGTTAGTAGCACAATCAGAATATGTGTTTTCTAACCAGCAGAAACTGTTGAACGACTCGTCGTCTAATGACCCAGGCCAAAATATTGGTCAGACACCCATACCTTCGTTTGATGATGACACCTACACCACCTGGTATAATCGAACGATGTATCGCACCATGTCCTTTGTGAAGTGTAACCATGACAGCTGAATTGTTACTGATCACTTTCTAGCGTTAAGGCGGCTATATCGCTACCATAGAGGATAAGATACAGCGTATTTTGTGTTCGGTGGGCCACACAAAGAAACACACGGGAGACGGTGTGATTTCTCATCGGATACATGTGCTCCAAAACACAGAGTGAGCCACATTGTCCAGATCTGCCATCGGACCAAAGTTTGAGCTAGCTCTGTCTACAGGGGAGGGAGGTGAATACAAGCTCAACCTAAGGGGAGCCCCTAGAACATCTGGTATTCCGTCACTCCGAATACGTGCTCAGTTCTTTATCGTGGCATTCGAGACCAAGTAAACTGAACAGGACTCTGGCATGGGAAACCGTTGTAATAGTTGGCGTTAACTGTATCTAGGAAAGCTGTACCACTTAAACGATTACTACGTCAGTTGGTTCAACCCCGACGGAAAGCTCTAGACAGAGCAAGTTTTCTTAGAGTTCGATGTAGCAGAGAAATAAAATAGACCTTCTAGAACGTCGCTGGGAGAAGTTGAAGATTCATGCTCACTTGAGCAAAACGAGAAGCCAGTCACAGAATTCCATTGTTTTGGTTAAAGTCAACCGCAGAGGAACGTTTGTGTGCCCGCTTTGGTTGAACACTTAAAGCGTAACCTTGCACTGAGGCACATCACGACGCGGTGGCATAAAATTTGGATGGAAAACACAATGTAAAAGGAACGACATTAGGAACATGCAAGATGAAATTGCTGACTTCAAGACGACTTTAGTTGGCGGCCACTGAATTCCCCGATTCGAGTGAGCTCATTAACAAATGTCCCGCCGGATCCGTACCAACAGTGAGCACTTCACCCTGCTGTTATGTTTTGGAACAGTTTAGTTTCAACTACCTCAAACCCAACCTGGACCGACCTAGCCCGAGTGACTGAGTTTTGCGTGACGCAATTTTCAGATTCGCTGGGACGTTTGAAACCTTATCACCTTCTGATCTATCGTCTGGCAAGAACCTCATTTGTAATTACACAACTTTTTTCTTCATAACGTTGAAAGCAGCACTGAAAATTTATTTCAATGCCACAGCTTGACCAAGAGACTCAACAGAATTTGGTGCCTGATTTTGCCTTTCTGATGAGTGGGTCGTTTGTGTGAAAGTCCGACTCAATTTGCTAAAGAGCGCGGAGATGCTGGGGTCGAAATTCCACCAGCAGTTGTTGTGACAAACGCCTGGAAAATGAAAGCCATTGTAATGTGTAGGGAAAGAAAATACCAAGCGACCGGGAAATTCATTATTCCTCTGAGTCCAACCACTATCCCCACTTATTTTTGAGTTCTCTTTTCTTCCAGGGGGTAAAGAACTCACAACCACCGACATTAACTTTTGAGATTGTTTGATGAAGTGATTTACACCCTGTTAAAGCTAAATCAACAAATGTAGGTCGTCATGAACTACCTAAGCGTCATTTTTACACCGGACGGGTATTTTGGGGTTTTGGAATTTCAGGTCTATTAAATGCAGAAAGAGCATACAAAGATACGACTGTCAATGAAGTGTCTGGTATCAGGCCACCTGTCTAATGGTCCTCTATTTGGCGAATTTGTTCGAGATCAAATCCAGGTCAAGGATTCATAAGTGAACACCGGACAAACACTGTGGTTCCCTGAGGTGACAGACTGCACAACTTTAGGATTAACTGGCCCCATGAATTTTTCAAGTTGGCATCTAAGTAAAGAGAGGTCCGCCTCTGCTAATGTGAGCTAATGAAAAGTTCACCCTTTTTCTTTGCCTACGCTTTTATACTTTTGGTCGGTGAACCTTTATAGCACATAATCGTTTTATCAAAGTTTTCCAAGAGGTCTATTGCTTGGAAGAGAGGGAACAAATGAAATAGTGTTTTCACTGGTATTTGCCACGATTTAGTGTAACCGCTGTGTTCTACAGAGAATTCGGCCAAATCTGATGGGCATGCTTGTTCCATACATTATGCAGCCTAAACGTTTAATCATATTTACCTCTAAAACAATAGCAGTCTAGTGTTTGGTTGAAGACTGTTGCTCCACTGAAAGGTCGATCAATTATCGTTTTTTCACCCAAAACATTACCCTAAGTACAGTAGTTTGCATTTATGGAGTAATCCACTTAGTTTGATAGGATCTGTGAAAGATCCAGCATTTTTCAGCTATGTACATATATTTACAACAAAATTAGCTTACCTTCGTGAAGTGAATACTCTCCGACTGTGAAGTTGTATTTCGGCAGTCTCAGACACACTCTGGCCTCTAGTACAGCGCATAGCAAATGACGTATTCGCGAGTCAAGATCCTTTAGAAGAAGCCATATATCGTTTTCCGTGTGCGCGAACGTTCCATCGTAGATAATTCCTAAAACGAGGGGAGGCCGAAATGATTTTTGTGTGGTAGAATTTCAAGAAATTTGATTCCACGTTTGTAAACGGCTTATCTTTCTCAACTGAGATCGAAGGAAAAGGCAGATTATCCGTACTTGCTGTTGCGAGTACATTGAAGTAAGTATTAAAGTACGAAATCAGAGGCCTGATATCCGATTTACATGTAATTGGGGATGCTGTCGTTGAAATTCAACTCACCCATTTCTCATTCTGTTTGAGTTACCTCCCACAGAATTCTGTTAATGTTTTACCCGCCATAATGACATACAAAAAGGCGGTTCGGGTCCTGGTACTAACATCTGAGTATTTGTTCAACTTTTGGCTAATACATTTTTGCCGCGGCGTACCGTCTTTGAATCTGTATCGTCTTCACTAAAAATTACCTGTGGACAGAAAAAGACTGTCGCCGATGTGATATACGTTCCGCCGTAGATGCCTACGTTTATTATTACTTTTAGCTTCGTGTCAACTTAGAATTTTCGAATTGTCAACTTTTAACCAATGATGTGCCCGGTTTCATTATTGCGATGTCAGCATGAACAAACAGTGTTTTGAGAAACGCTTTAAATTAAGCCAAGTCAAATTTTGTCGGAATCCTTCATAAGGTTTTGCTCTATTCAAAAATCAAACTATTACGTTACAAACACTGACAAACAGTGTATTCTTTTTGTCCTTCTGTCCTCATTGCTGAACACACGAATCTGACGAAGCACAGGTGAATTTGGGCATATCGGATTGTAGAAACGGTCACTGAATTAGAGGGAATGAGAATATTTGTACTAATCACCATGACGTATTTCTGTTATTTGGGGATGTGCGGGACTTCACATATTAGCCTGCCTTTCGGACATAAGCAACGAAAACGTCGAAAAAGCTTAAGCAGCAGCTTGAGCTTTCGTGTCCGTCTGGTTTATAAGGTGGCTGAAAAAAGAGTCAGTCTCGTGGACAAGTACCAGCCTTGACGGTCTCTTCCGTGAGGTATTCAAAGGAAAACAATAAAAGTAAGCAACTCATGAACCTGCATCGACGCTTCTGTTACTAACAGGCTGTGAGCAAGCCCATCAAAAAACCTTCAATGCGTAAAGCTGTAGAGTTCGTTAAAGTGAGTTATAAGGCGACGATTTAAATATAGTCCTTGTTCGTATACCATATTGAGACTTGTTTGATGTTCATGAATATCATTAGGTGAGCCACGACTCAGTCGTTTGGTCTTTTGACTCTTGCTTTTAGCCATTTGAACCCCTCGGATGATTAGTAAGATTGATGGTTGCTCTGATGGCTTACTGTAGATTTCAGAGAGGAAAATATGAAGTAAAGTATGGTTTGATTGGCTGTTTGCATATAACTTTCGGGAATGGACGTTTGCGGTACCACCAGCGTTAAGTAAATTAATCCTTCATTAGTCTGCCAAATGCCATAACAGTTAGAGGACTGAGAGTCGCTCATTACGCTTTATAAACAGCTGAGAAGAAATGCTTGGTAAACTGTACTTTCTACCTTATATCTCCCGCTGACAAAGATTGACGTTTATTTTTCATCAATGTTGTGATAGCCTGGCAGATTTTGAAGGAGTCCGGGGTAGATGATTATCTAACCTTCAGTTTCAAGCTCCAGAATGGGCATCACCGTTTCCATTGCTTTGCAATACAATCACAGCATCCAACAAGGAAAACGGATTACGACAAAATTGTCCACAGTGTTATCCGTAGGCTTCAGTAAAGTTTTTTAACACTATATACCAGATATCAGACATTTTTCTTCGTTCATTCCAACCCAAAACAGGAAGTATAAAAACGTCTTTGATTGAACTGCAACTGCATTGGAAACTGAGAAAAACATAAACAAAGTATTTTCTAATCCCTATTAAAGCAACTTCATTAAGATCTCTAATGCTTTGTCATCATGACAACCTTTGTTATACGTATTCGATAACGTTGGCCTGAGCTCCGGTGCACAGATTTTTAGAAAACTTCGAAGATTTCAATCGGCAAAAAATGAGGAGGCGACCGTTCGTGTGCTACAGACGAGCCGACCATTCGGGGTGGTAACACTGACTTGTGAAATCACGTTAATTCTGTTTCTTTCAGTTTACTAAGGTCTCCTTAGATTTTACCGGAATTTAGGTGCAGTCACATGAAGCTTTGTTGAGAGCTTGCCAACTATGTTGACCTCTCATGGTTATAATGGTGACCAGCTTCGCGCTCCCGTTTAGGGCACGTGGTTAGCCACCTGGCTAATAAGCAAAAAGAAATGTGACGTCAGTTACAAGGATCGCGTGTGCTTGAGAACAAGAAAGACCCAGGCATATGGCCACCTGATGGGCCCTTTAACAGACCGAAACCCGTACAGAACTACAGAAATTTTTTTACCGACGTTACTGGTGAAAAATAAAATCAAGGAAAGAGAATGACATATTATCAGAGAAGATACAATTGTCTAATCGAATAAGACCTTGATTTAGGCAATTTATGGTCATCTTTTATTGACCATCAAGGGTGTTGCTGACCGTGTTCAAGTGATGAACTCATTTTGTTATACGTAATCGTCCACAGGAATACACGATGGTCATGGAAGCACGTGGGACAAGAACTCACCCAAGTGCCAAATGTTTTCTTCTCCATCCACATCAACGAAACAAGCAAGGATAAGTAACAGTATTTCTGTCCATAAAGTGCTCATATGAATGCAGAAACTGAAATAACTACACCCCGCAGTCTCTAGTTAAATCTCAGGTTCGTCTCTTTGGCATGAAGTGTTGTTCCAAAACACTGGTTTATATTAACTTTGCTAGTCTTTGTTTTTCTTGCGGAAAAATGTTTGTATCTGCTCCATAGAAACGCCATCCAACAAAAAGGCCAGTTTTCAGCACTAGACAAGTAAATGATTCTTCTCAAATAACAGCTTATAGATTAAGCAGCTTATGGATTAAGCTGCATCGGAAGACAGATAGCGATCACAGCAGCTTATGGATTAAGCTGCATCGGAAGACACAGATAGCGATCACAGCTAAGTAAGTAAACGTCAGCCTGAATGTGCATTGAATATGTCAAACACTAAACGCATCATGACCTAATACTCTGCCGTGACGTCATCTACTGTATGGAGAGAAATGAGAGCTATTTAGAATGTCCACTGATTACAAATTCACTGATAAAAATCACACTAATTAATGTGTTACATTTGATTTTAGCATCTGGCCATTAACTCTAACTCAAGGTGACTGAATGCTACCAATCAAGCACCCCTTCCAGCCTTGTGAGATTCACGGTTCTGATCAACCCCGGCAAAAACGAAACAAGTTCTGCAGTGTTTCTCGGGCCGTTTGGTGTAAGCTGAATAACTTACCACAGAAAATCCAGAAGAAACACTTCAAAACGCGACCAGTATTTGCGTCCAGTTGTTGGGCTGTCGTCAGTTGAAGACACACAAGCTGTAACTAACATAATCTCGTCAAAACTAAGGTTCCAATTAGGGAATAAATTTATTACGAGTGACCTTGACTTGGGAAAATCAAGAGGGTCATACTTAGACATTAATGTGCCTACCCGGACTGGAGATCCGCTATTTTTTCTTAAAAAAATAGAGCAGAAGTGGAAGAAAAAGTAAAAACTGGCTTTCTAGCCAACACGCACTTCTGAAATTCACATGATCCTCTCCCGAAACAGTCTCAATTCCCATTCATGAGTTTAAGTTACGTACAAAGCTGATAAAATCAGATGACACATTCCCAACTAAAAGCAAACAGGCTAGTCAACTGGGTGAACGAGGGCCAATAGTCGTCCTAGAAGTTACCTGCTGTGAAATCGTTCTGAGCCTTGGACCCTAAGACCACTTGTATTCTGCCGAAATTTCAATTTTTACCCATGGTTTCCGTTAGATACTCGGCAAGTCTAACGAGGGTCAGGTTGACAGACCAAGGCAACCATGTTTCGTCATCCTGCGCTATGGACTTAACGAATTTTCGGCATGATTGAATCATAAACCTTGATTATAATCGTCCAAATACTTAAAAATCGTCCGTACTTAGTTGATTATAATCGTCCAAATACTTAAAAATTGTCCATACTTAAAAAGCTACGCAAACTTTCCCATCACGTATGGATTTATTTGATATTCAGTCAGTCCCGCAGCCACCAATCTGGGTTTGGTTGGTGCAGACCATTGGATAATTGAAGAACATGATAGATCGGCGTGATAGATACAAACGTGATAGACATTTACTTATGCAATCTACGCTAGTTTCGTAGGTTTCATCGGGTTTAGCTCCTGACCTTTTGCGCAAGGTGTTATTTTGCACATCAGTCACGGATGTGGTAACCAGTTTGCTTCTTTCAAGAATACATCTCACAAGAGGACAGAAAAGTCTAAGAAGAACATGCAATCAGTTTTCAACCGAAGAAGCTGCTCATTGTGAGGCCAGCCAGACCAAAAATAAGGCCTGTGATTATTCATTTAGTCGGTTCTGAGATATAAGATTATACGGTTGGAATACACTTGATATCTGTATATCGAGTTTGATTCTTTTAGCAGTGACACGTCCAAAGTATTCAAGCTGTCTTGTGCTTTTGAAAATAACTTCATCAAAATAGTGGCAAAATCAGATGCAGTTTCACCGGAAGCTATCATTTCGGTCACTTTTTTCGACAAGCACCCGAACCCGATAGTTGAATCAGGACTTTTCACTTCTGGCTTTGTTTTAATTTTATCTGTTGGATATTCGCGGTTAAAACGGGTTTGTAGCATGATACATCATGTGAAAATTGTCTTATTGTTATATCTGTTCAGAATTCCGAATTAACCTAAATATCCACACCTCCAAAACACGTTTTGTTTTGATTTACCCGGTGGGAACAAGTTTGCTACAAAAAGTCGAAAGTAGAACTAGACCGATCTGCTCAGTATACCGAGTAGATAAAGTCCAAGTTAAAGAGAGATCACGTGTAGTCGTCTTTAACCCGTTGCAAACTGCATAATTGCCTGAGTGCTCAATTTAGTGACTGCATACATCTTTAGGTTCAGAACTAAAACTTTGATACATGAAAGAATATTGACCAACAACTTGACTCACCAATTGATGTGCCCTATTTTGGCCAAATTCTGCATATTAAGTTCTAATTACGTACTCTGGTCTCCTTTCACTTCACTACAATGTCCATACTAGAAACTCAGTGTTTCTTTGTGAATAGCCGATCGTTATTAGGAAGACAAATCACTTTAGATTAATCGAGCTTCAACCAGAGTTTAATGGTCTGGTAGGGTGGATGAAAAAGCGTAGAAAAAACAGGCTGCAAAGATAATACTCGTACACGATCACACAGATGACATCTATCTCATGTAGCCGGGCAATAAGGAATGAAAATGTAACTACTGGATTTTTGGAATTTGGTGAGCTGCGCTTTATTAGTATGACCGTAGAGCGTATTCTGGGCCAAGAGGCCTGTTTTGTAGGGACAATGTTTGCCATTTTGGATGTATTTTATTGCAGTTTTCCAAAAAATAATGTATTGCGAGGGGATCTGGCTTAAAAAAACTCGAATTTGCTCAATTACTTCATTTACTTGTGCATCAGGAGTTATAATCGGAAAACTGCTTACAAATACCAGACAATCAAAACATTTGCAGGTGACCTAATTTTATGGGCATACGAAGGAATTCGTGAGCTCTATCAGTGGTCTGCTAGAGACAATGAACTACGCTCGCTAAGCTACACCATGCTCCCTAACTACGCACTGATGATATCACCTCGATTGGTGATGGAACGCCTGCAATCAAATTGACCAGCTCAGCGAACAAACCAACGACCATCTACGCTTCCTGAGCTGCCAACATTCTTCCCTTTAGCAAAAGTCAAATACATTTGGCCCAAAAAGCTACTTACGGCAGAAGCTGGAAAAAACTGTCCTGAATCGCAATTGCAAAGGACATTTCAATCATTTAGTTTCGAGGTTTCCTGATTATATTCGTGTGTGGCAGTAAGGTGAGACCTAGATTCAGTTTCTGGATGCTTAAATGTTTAAATCTCTGGAATGTACTCAACGATATGCATCCGTTTACCTGCAACCTGATGCTGCTGCTGTAACTCTAAATGTAAGTTTGCGGTGGGCCTCTTAAACAGTGCATTTTTTGATGCAATATTTTTGAAGGAGGGATGATAGTGCCTCATTTGAGATGACTAGAACTTGTTGGCATTTGACAGAAGCACGTTGAACACAGTGAGCGGGTGACTGGTCATCAAACGTGTGTTCCTTAAGAACATAGCAAATGTACTGGAATCTACACAACGGCCTAGGTAACTAAAACAGCGTAACGTTTCACTAAGATGGGGTCGCATTCCTATAGGAAAATAAGGTTCGTTATTACTGTTACCTTTAATCCATCTCCATGTTTGTTCGGAGATGCGAACCTCTAACTCTGTCTGCCTATGGTAAACGAATGGAACAGACCGTAAACGCAAATTATTGTGCAACCGTTGAAAGCATCTATGAAAAAAACCTGTTGATCAGATCATCAACCCACCGTCAACGAGTTCTCTGCTTATTGTATGACTCTGTTAGAAAAAAATGTATGCACATATGCTTTTAGATATGTATACTGTGCAATCATGATCATATGAAGATTATGAGCTTGTTGCTATTTTAAACAATAAAGTTGAGGACCGTTATATGGATTCGTTAAACATATTCCCCAATGAAAACTTCAGTAATGTGTGCTATTTGAAATAATGGAAACGAATGAGCACCGTGTGCCACGTCATTCGTAACTGTCTCCTTCAAACAGGCCACTGGAGTGTTTGGTGCACTGTCGTTTCGTTGAATAAATTTGGTCCATCAATCGATAGGCGATCCAACTTCCAACTCTACACATACCGTTTTGGATATAATGCCCAAATCATGTGGATTCTTTATGTTATTGTAGTCATATGTAACCAACTAACATGAAAATGAACTGTTATCATTTCAATGCGTGCTCCCTGAGAAAAAATGTTGTTGGTGATGATTAGCTGGGGTAATAGCGGTTGGATCTGGATAAGGAGTGGACAATCGGACAAAACTTTATCTCAGCCTCAGCTAGCTTGAAAAAAGGCTCCAATAAACAATGATGATGCCATATTTTACTTTTGTTCTCTCACGTTTTGCCGGCAAAACTCATTTGATCCCTTCCTACTCAGCACGTCTCAGAGATTTCGGTAGCATAGCAACAAAGCGCGATTGTAGATTGACTCTTCATGGTAGGATGATAACGGCGCCGCATACACGTCAGTCGTGGAAAAAGGGCAAGAAATTCTGACATAGGTTTCTAGTACAAATGGACACCCAGGCTTGTCTAATACGTAGAGAAAGACCAAGAACAATATGTACGATGGTCTTTGTTTCAGCCACATTACCGATCCATATGCAGAAATATATTGACTGAACAAAGCAAGGTACAGCAAACAGCTATTTTGGAACGACATTCTTCGTGCTAATTAGATGGTGGGCAACTGGCTGACAAGGATTGTTAAAACTGAGACCAGTTTATTTCCCGTGGGCAACTCAACTCTACTATGTAAAGCGATGATGCACTCAATTTGTTGGTGACTGGAACCACAAGAATTATAACCATCTTTTCTGTGCCTCTCTGAACAAAAAGCCAGGCAATTAAACTTCAGGCACGAGGTTTCGGTCTAAGAACTTGTCTTATAGTTTCACGCGTGGACAGCTTCATGACTCATGTCCTGCAAATAATTTAGTCATCCAAAATCTCTGTTCTTGTACCAAGTCCTGGGTCACCAGCGCTCGCAAACTTCCTGTAACGAGCGCAGCAGACGGCAGATTTGGGTAAACCGCGAATCCAGACTTATTTCCCCGTCCTGCATAAATTGATAAATGTTACACGACTCTTGCCATCGTCTGAACTCTGCTGGGAAGGCTTTAGTAAACAAACCAAAATAACATTGGTTCCTTATCAGGTATGATTAGATCCGAAGTAGGAAACAAAAATATGTGATTAAAAGTGATTGGTTAGTTTGTCACTCATCAAAATTAATAAAATTAGACAAATTTTTTAAAATCCCAAATGCATACGTACACAGACACAAGTGCTAAAACTTCCTTTATGTAAAACGATTGAATAAATAACGAATACTTGCACCGAAGATAAAGTTGGGTAATTTTTTTCGCCAGAGTCGATTGGGTGCTCAAGCTACTGGATTTCTTTTGGAAGTACAAAAATGAAAGTGGATTTTTGAAACTTTTTGTTGATAAGTTGACACAAACAGCGACCACTTTGCCAAGCCCGGATCTCCGCTTCTTCACAGTGCTTGAGAAGCAATAAAGTGACTTCCACTCATCAGCAGAATGTTACCTATTAAGAAATAAGATGCGCTTGGCGCCAACACGTGTTTGTTGTGCATCAATTCTGAATAGTTCAAAACCTATAGGAAGCCTGTACGTGTAAACAAAAATAGAAAGGGATTACAAATGAGCCATTTGCTTAGTATCATGTGTGAATGTACTTTCTTATTTCGGAGCTAGGCGAATACCCTCGAAAATGGTTACCCCACCCCCAATTGCTTGGCGACTTTGTATCAGCCCCTTATTGCTTAACTAACAACTATCATTTATCATAGTGGCGAAGCACACTTTGCAGCAGTCTGTTAGGCGCCTTGAAAAAAGGACCAGATGGACATGGTCGAGACCTCGATTTATTAAATGAAACCAAGTGACACTGCTTTTATTTTTCTCTCATCCTTACCATATCCAGTCCTGAGTAGTTCATACAAAACCCTCCTAGGTAAACCGTACTTAGTTACTTGTGAAGATGGGCTCCATCCTCGAATGATCTGCCCGTTGAAGGATAGTCACTGATATCTCACTAGAATTCTTGACACTCGGCTGTATTGGTAACAAGTTTTGGGACCTGTGAGTGTGGTTTGTTTCATTCCTACGATCAAACTACTCTTTCTGATGATTGTAGCTACCTACTGCTTCGGTGAAGAAGTTTGTATTGAGCCACTTTTCCTGTTTCGAGTCCGCGCGCGGCATGTGGGAGCTGTGAAATTCCTCACACTGTCCGGTTGTCATGGTTTGCTTTCGACCTTTTACATGCACACATAAATACAAACACTGGGCTTTTCCTCGGTAAACCATAGTTCTCCAAATTGTTGGATGGACTGCATCAGGAAGCAACGAAAGACTCTGTGTGAACTTCAACTTACGAATAATTTTGCATATGAATAATTTTTCTTTGCGACCCCTCTGTGAATCACGCCCAAACGGCGCTGATAACCAGCACGTACTCCAAAATTTCTACAACTGTGTCCTGAGCTGCGAGTCGCGGTTGAGCAGTGGATGGTTTAAATGAAGAGTTTGACGATTGCTTCCAGACAAACACTCGTTGCCCTGTTTATTTACTGAAGTGTCACCGTCCTTCATCTTGGTGGGAATATCTTTAAGCGACGCCATTAGCAAGAAATTTTTTCCTAAACTAGGTCAGCCACATATATCTTGGGACTTTTCTCATAGGAATTGATAATCCCTAGGGCCGAAAAGTTTCCTGGCCTCCATCAGCAAGTTTGGGTTGGGGTCACCATAGCAACTTGTGGAATGTTGTAAACGTAAGTAACGGTTCGTCGGATAAAATGAAATGATCCTAATATACGTAATGCACTACTCATAAGGTTGCTGAAAATTCTTCGACAGCCTGAAAACATCACAAACGGGCGATTCGGCTGGGTTCCAGGTGAGTCTCTCGCAAAAACCAAATTGATATGCAAATGAGTGTATTTCTCGAAAAGATCCTAAGTTATCGCTTATCTTCCCACTGAGCGCTTCAGGTAGATGAGCATTGTATAACAAACCAAGTAAGGTGAAAGTTAGAAAATATCTTCGAAGAGGTTGCATGCGTCCATCGATCGAACTATTCTATCCTTACTGTAAAGCATACTCTGCTGCGAAACAGTCATTCCGATGTTAAGTATTATTGCTCGGGAGATTGGTGATGCACGCATTTTATGATGCTACTCAGATTTGGGAAATTTATGTAGATTTGCCCTACAACCAAGCTTTCATCGTTCGCAACATCTGCTACCACATGTACGATCAGCATGCGAGGAGTTCAGATCCTCGGTGGGAACCACATCGGCTGGCGTTGTTCGAGCTGTTTGTTCGAGATAAGTATTGGCGTCACAACAGATTTCGACGGTCAGAAAACGTTGATGGTAATCTTCAATCTTTCAGGGTGAAGCTGTCAGTTCGGGAAATCGGGAGCCCTTCTTTTGACGTAGTGTGATAGCAGCACGGTTACGCGCTTGACTTCTTCAAGTCGTCATACTTCATACCGGACCGGTTATTACACAATTTCCAGGCTGAAATTCCAAAAGAGAAAAAGACTTATATTGGCTGGGTTAATTACACAGTGAAACTCAAATACCATCACGTTACGTCGGATCTTTTAAAAACTTCCCGGAAGATTTTTTCCCGTTGGTTTAAAATGTGAGGCACCATTTTGCCTGCTGTTTATTGTTTATGAGGCAAATCATTATCACAAGACTGCAACTGGTAGCAAAGTTCAGTAGGAACTGAGCAGTAGGTTCTGATTCCCTAGACAATCACATTCAGACAGAAAATGAAAGAGTACAACGGTCTTCCGACGACATTCATGGAGTCAGCGGTGTGTGATCCATTCTGGGTACATGGTAGTGTGGACGTCTTTTTTGTCTTGAGATTGCGCTGTCAGCTAGATGAATTTTATTTCATTCCGGTCATTAGATATGCCGGCATGTGTTCAACTATTCTTTCATGTGAACTGAGGTCCAACATCACAATCGGTACAAAATCGATAGAGTGAATGAGCGACAAGACGTTGGATTCCCCAATTAGGAGACCGGTTGATGTAAAATGATTTGCCTGAGAAGGTGCGATTCACTTGCGGGTTATTCCATCTTTGCAAATATGTGAGCTGTATATTTTCGGCCTCTGTTTTGGCGACATCGACCTGATATGACTCATCTCATCATTCAGATGGACCGCTTCAGATGATCCTCTGTAAAACAAATTCGTTTTGCACATTGTTTTCAAATTATCAGAATTCATTTTATTGTGCTGCGTTGAAGAGTGTTTGCCAAACCACATTTTCAAATCATTAGTGTTAGGCGTGGTCATTCTACATGATAAGGCCTTGTGTTAAACGCACACATTTTGAACAGAATGCTGAAAATGCCAAACAATTGCTCATCTGCAAACACAGCTGGCCAAAACCGAAGCGGAACCATTCGCTTTGGCCAATTTGCTTCTACATAAGCGCCTTCAAAACCCTGTCATATTTTTGCACACAACAGAGGACATGGGAGAACTAAGGGGTGACAATTACTCGACTGGGCATCTGCAAATAATTAAATGTGTAAGTTCAGGATAGCTCATTTCCAGGAGTCCAAATTTCTGTCGCCTGTAGACTCTATTGATTTAACTGCAGTTGCTCCGATAGACCACAGCTTCCCTTGAAAAACATGTGTTTAATAAAACCAAATAATATTTACCTCACTGCCATTCCATAACACGGATCAGGGCACTGCCAGTCGCAAGACACCTTCCGACTACGGGTCAACGTGGAAACTAACGTCACGCGGTCAAACATCCCGAATGCTAGGATTCAGCCACGAAAATCGGAATGGCGTAGAAGAACAATATTTGTGTATTCAGAAGCTGTTTTCTTAGAATATTCGTTTACATTTGACCCTGCTGTTTCTGAATCTCCCTTGGTTTGAATGATTCTGTGTGCATTGTTTTTTGTTTCTGCCCTATGTGAATGCACAGATAAATATTTCCTGCGAATGATTTTTGAAAACAGAACTGATAACAACGTCTTGTTCACTCTGTTGTGAGCAATGCTCGGTGAACAAATATATTGGTCTTTGTAGCGCAAGCTCATCATAACTATAATATCTTGCTCTACAAGAATGAAGTCTAAAACCTTATCGATGCCAACATTTTCATTAGATCGACACTTTAGTGCAATTAACCTTGGTGCTAAAAACATTATTTACGTCAACACGGTACTATCAGATAGTTGTTTTTTTTATTCAAGAAGCAATGGAAGTTCGTATATCTTACTCTTATGAAGACTATTCAATACTGATTTAATCTGTTTGGTCCCCTTGGTTCCTGAAACGAGAGGTTCAACTACATGAAGCATTAAGAATTATTTGTTTCAGGTTCAATAGGAACCACCCCTAACTCCAAATAATTCACTGAATTGTACTCTACGGATCTTCGTTTTGATGTCCACTGCCTTCCGAGGATGGATGTGGATGGTTTGAACGTCCAAACAAAGGACCATAAGTGACTCACGTGATACGCAGTTGTTCTCAATAATGGCACTCGGAAATAACATTTTAGATTCTATTCGTTTCGTCAAACATCATGATAGGTTGGGCCCATGTTGGGCCATTCACCATGCTTGTTTGCTTCGTTCAATGGATTCAAAACAACCATATTTCAATTTGCCTTAATTTCACCATCAAATTGACACGATTATTTGTTTTCCTCGTTACCGTCTCACAGCTAACTGTTCCAACTCCCTCTCCTCCCCGCGGATTGTTCGCTTCTATCCTTCCTGTCTCACACCCTCCCCGCCCATCGGACTTGGTTTATCCTGGGTACCAAGGCAACAGTTTGACCGCTAGCCTTCGGTGGTATCCTTCCAGCTGCCAGCTGGTCATACATTTCCCGTGTTCGTTCATCGATCAACAAATCCTGCCGCAACAGTGCAACCACCATCACTAGCAGATGGCATCGTCCTGTCAGCATGAGGTGCGTGACTCCATATGGTTTTGTGTGTGTGTGTTGCGAATAGGAATGCTTTTTCAAGATAACTGTCCTTAGATCTATACACAGGGTAAACTGACTCGGTTCTGTGGCTGTCACTATGTAACCTAATAACTGATGATTCTCATAAGGATTGTCTGGTTACTATGTTCTCAGGTGGGTCTAAACAAGTCCAGGTACACATAAAGCCAATTGCGATTGTGTTGGTGTGTCCATCTGTTACATTCCTCATGTATACGAGTTTAACTAGGCAGTATAAATGTCATCTATGAAATTAAATTGACCGAACACCTGGTTCTTCTGGCATGTTATGTAGCAAGGTTATACTGCGTGGTAAAAAGCGACGGTTTTGTAGTTCTGATGAGCTTAGTTATACTGGTTCAGACACCACAATTCAGTGCGGACAATCACGCAAATAAACTGAGTTGACACGATGATGGATTTAGGTGTGTGATCCATCCAGGATTGTTACTGCAAATGACACATCTATTAGTCAAGGCAGAAGTTCCCACCCATCGTTAAAGTACATTTCAAAAGATCGTGGTGATAGGTGTGAAACCTAGTGGAAACTACAGTTATATGAACAAGGAAAAATCTCCAAAGTAAAATACAAAAGGTAAATAGACACTTCAGCAGATTGCAATCTTTATTTGTTAGTCATTCCACCTCATTAATCAGGACCAAAAAGTAGTTGGCCTTGTTCATTCACGAGCGTGCGAGCATCGGTGTGTTTACACAATGAAAAAGAAATAACTGGATGTACGTCCGGTGACACGTTGTAATCCCGTTTGTGGAAAAACAGGTTACAGATATTCACTTATAGCTTATGCTCACAACCCTTATTCTGCATAATAAAAAATGGGCATTTTCTACTAAATTTGTCGTTTTTCTTGATGGGTTGAAACTGGAACAGTTTTGTGCCGTCTCATATGCAAAGTACAAGCCCTTTTCAACAAGCGCTAATGAGATCGATCAGGGACAACTGTTTCACAGAGCTAGGAATTAGAGATTGTTTGCATCTTCCCTTGAAAAAGTACCTACATATAAACGTCACAGCAACCGTTTAAATCTGGGGGTGGTTAGACTGTTAAAACACTACAAAAAGGAAATAAGAGATCGTTTCAGAGAGGTTTGGTAAACAATCGGTGGATTTATTGCTGGGCAACGTTTTCGCTTTTGACACAAAAGCTTCGTCAGGCCAAGTGAGTAAGTAAGCAGGTTGATTGGGTTTAAGGCAGTCAGGGAACCAATCCGTGAGATTTCTAATGCCTAGCCGACTTGATCAGTGCTGGGTGTCAGTCTGATGTTCCTGTTTGTTGGTTAGTGGGGATGACTAACATCTACGTTAGATTGGTTAGGGAGGAGTTGTCTTCATGTTGAACCCGGATTTTTCCGGCCTTGATTTTCTGTCTAGGACACCTTAATGGAATATTCCTCTTGGGTCATTCACACATTTTTGTTCGCCTGTACTCGTCGAGGGGTGCCTGGACAATTGGTTTGGGGGTGGGGGTGGTTAATTGGATCTTACTCTGCTTGGATTCTGTACTTTTAGACCCAGACCATTTCGCTGATAACTGCACACCACCTCATGTCATCTCGGCTGATCTAAAACCGCTCTCCACACGCTTGCCAGTTCTACGCCCTCTATTCTATTCACGCTGGGATGCTTGGCGATTTCCACCGCCTCGGCCACCAGTCGCTGTGGTGTGAATCTTAACCCCCGTCTCAGAATGTCCACATTTTCCAAATCTATCCTGTGCCCAGTGTCTAGTGCATGCCCTGCCATTGCCGAATCGTTGACTATCGCCTGATATTCATCTATGTTTCTCGGTGGTCTGTTAATGGATCGCTTATGCTCACCGATTCTGGTGTGCAATTCCCTGGCTGTCTGACCTATATAAACCTTCGTACAGTCGTTACATTTTATTCTGTATACACAGTTCCTAGTCCTATCAACCGGAAGGCGATCCTTCAACTGCACCAACACAGAGCGTAAAGTCTTTCCCTTCTGGAATGCTACTCTAATGTTAGCCGTATTCAGTACCCTCCTAATGACTTCAGATGTCCCTGTTTTGTATGGAATGACTGCTGTTCCGATCCACTCCTTGTTGGGCCTTGGTGTTGGCACCAATACCCGTCTTAGTTGCCGCTTAATTAAACCCACAGGGTATCCGCTATCTTGAAGTCGCTTTTTTACCTCAAGTTGTGCTGCTCTTCGGTCGACCTCCTCTGTGCACAGTGCTTTACTCTCCTAAACATCGTTGAAACTATGCTAGCATATACTGCTTTTGGATGTGCTGAGGAGTAGTTTAAGACCGCACCACTATCTGTTGATTTCCGGTAAATAGTGGTTTTTAATTTTCCCCACTCTTATGTGTCATGCAGTCAAGGAAAGGTAATGTACCCGATGTGGACTCTAGCTCCATGCTAAACTTAATGTGAGGGTCCAAATTGTTAAGATATTGAAAGAATTCGTTAACCTTATCTCGCTTTATCACAACGAACGTGTCATCTACGTAACGCCAGAAAACCCTGGCGGACACTCGAATCCGCTTAAAGCTTTCTGTTCAAAGTCTTCCATGTAAATGTTGGCCAAAATCGGGGATATTGGTGATCCCATCGCTAGACCTTGTTCTTGAGTGTATACGATTGAGTCAAAAACAAAATGACTGAGGTTTAGGCATACTTTCATACCTTCAACTATCTCGTCTACGGAGAGTTGCGTTCGTTCTTGCAGGCGTTGTCTGCAGTGGCCAGCTCGTGTGGTGGTGAACCCATGCCATCCACTATTGGTCTTATGGGGACACCTTCCTTGTGAATTTTTGGTAACCCGTAAAGTCGTGGTTGGATTGCACTTTTGGGTACAATCGATACCACTTGCCTTGCCCCAGATGGTTTATCACCGATCTTAGATACCTAACTTCAACCTTACTCTTATTCATTATTGACGTAATCGTCCCGTTGCTGATTTGTCGGTAAGGCCCATCAGCTACGTGCTGTCTAACTTTCTGCAGATAGTCATTCTTATTCATGACGACCGTGGCCTTACCTTTATCTGCCTTTGTAATTACTATACTGTCTAGATGTTTTAATGTGTCTAAGGCTCTTCGCTCTGCTGGTGCAATGTTTGGAACCCCTGGTTGCTGAGACTTCAGGACTGTGACTAATTGTACACGTAATTTCTCCGCTTCCATTGAAGAAAGCTTCTGAAACACAGACTCAACACTAGGAATGATCTCTTCTGCCCTTATAACTCTTTACTAACTGCAAAATTCAATCCTTTCTCTAACAGGCAACGTTCTTCGTCACTTAAGTCTATCTGATAAATTGACTACGCTGCAATAGCTAGCAGATGGCTTACTCTTCTCTATTGTGTTACTAGAGCAGCGAGTCGTGGAAAGCAATTTCTCGAACTTACGTATTTGTTGTTCCTTGCAATGTCTACCTTGAGCTGACTTCACCTCCTTCGCTTTGTTATCTAGTAGTTCGAATTCAGCAGGCGTGAGTGTGGACTGGAGATCATGGTTGAGACGACATGCGCGGTGGCGGATATCAGTTAAACGTTGGGCGGTTAAATGGATCCTCTGTTTGAGAAATGACTTGGCCGCTGAAGAAGCAATTCGGGCAGAAGCGGGGACGCATCTGGTGGCTTAACAACCAGGGATTTGGGAATTATGTTATGCTTCATGCATCTAATGTTGAAAACTCGATGGTTCTCCCAGTTTGCCTCCAATCTAGCCAATCGAACATATTCACTTGACAATTTCCGAACACATGGTCCGTAGATGTTTTCAATCAATTGGAAAATGTTTGGGACCGATGGGTAGTCATCGTTTCAGAGGTTTGGTAAACAATCGGTGGATTTATTGCTGGGCAACGTCAAAAGCGAACGTTGCCCAGCAATAAATCCACCGACTGTTTACCAAACCTCTCTGAAACGATGACTACCCAATCGGTCCCAAACATTTTCCAATTGATTGAAATAAGAGATCTTTCAACGAATCATAGTAACGAAAGAAACTTGACAACATCAGTCAGCAGATCAAGCAATCGTGATCCGTCGAACGTGGCAGTCGGTTCAGGGGATGTGTTTCACCCCACTTGGCTACATTCAGAATCTGCACTGAAATCTGCAGGCCTTTTTGAAGGCATGTTCGAACTTGCGAGGTTCATTACGGTTTGAGGCAAAGGTGCTATAGTGTCCTGAACGCCTAAGTCGCGTGATTGCCTTTGCGTTCAATCGGAGACGAAACAGATGCAGGTGACTAATTCAGCCGACGCATGTTCCAGAGGTTGCAGGCTGAAATTATCCGTCGAATAAGTGCGAATTCTTTCCTACTTCTTCCATCTGGCGTGTTCCAGTAAAGACGGCGACGCACGTGTGACAGGCAGGAGCGAGTAAGACTGTACTTCCTTATGCTTTAAAATGAGAGAGCTTAAAGTTCGGCCATCTGCATCAGTTGTCAGTGCCACTTCTGAATGCCAGGTTTTCTGAATCTTCGTCAAGCCCCCAACTTCTCTCAAGATACGAATAAAGTTAAAAAACAATACACGATAGCACAAAAAATAACTCAGAACGACGAATGGGGTCTTAAGATACCCCTGATTAATGCAAAGCGCATGGGGTTGATTGATGTTGTTCACTTTTGACTTGATCCCACACACCAGGCCCAACTACCCTGTGACTACACTCACGTTACGTTCGACACTTGTCGTACAGATAGAGAATATACTATCACATAGGGACTCGCTCTGCCACCTAATCAACGTCACATTACGTCGTCATCGCACTCCGCTTGGATGGAACCATCGTCACCCTTTAAAAGTATGAAATAATCTTTTTGGCTTGACTAACCGGTTAGTTTGTGCCACTAGGGAAATATGCATTTCAAGCCGGTTCCAAATAGTGAGGACTAGAACTTAGTTAAACACTACTCATTGCGGCCTATAGGAATGCCTATCGAAAATACAAACAGAGCCACAACTTAGAAAAATATAGTGCCAGGCGCTGTTAGACGAGCAAACCTCATGGTCGGGATTCCAGTCGGTTGTTGTATCTATTTCGAAAGTTCGCTCCTTAAGGGCTCTTATCTGACGTCGTTCCCAACCAAGCCAAAGTATATTTGGCAGGTGTTATATATATGTGAGTGTCAGATCAGATAAACAGTGACACAGTTTTTACATAAATTATTCATTGGCTCCCATGGACCTGAACATAGAGAGAAGGGGACTAGGCTGAAAAAGTTAGATAACGGAAACTTTGTGTGTATAAGACATGACAATCCCTTTGTAGACAATGAGCTCCAACCGCTGTATATTGTTCAGACTGGCTTCCTACAGAACTATTTACTTTCCAAGAAAATTACACGTGGAAAACACATTTGTCCACTGCATGCAAGCAGTTATCACGCCACAGTTTATTTGGTCAGGCTGTGCAAAAGATGTGCACCATTGATAAACCTTACCCCAAAAATGCCATTCTAATTCGTAAGCACCTATGTGGTTCAAGGTGCCCTCTACACTGACAATGAGGATTTAAACTCTAACTCTGTGCTCACCTGTGGAAGCTTATGGAACCGTCAAGGAACATCTTATGCGGTGGTATAGTTTGTGGTTAAATTTATTTTGATATGCTTCGTCCAAAAAACTGAGTTCGACGTATCGTCGTCAGAATCAACACAGATCAGCAGTTTACTTTTGTACCGTCTGCTTATTGAACATATTCCTCGCCCCTTAAACATTCGATATCGAACGTGTGCTTTTGATGATTTGCTTCTGTCCCTAGGCTTTCACGTTATTTCGCTAGCACTACTTCGAGAACATCTATTCAATTCTCCTACCTACTGGCAATTGGTCTTGTTATTTCATCAACACTTGTTTGGTTCTGTTGTTACACTCTGTGATCCGTTGTTTTGACCGGAAAGTGCAACGGAACATTCAACCTAGTCAACCTACAACGGGGTGTTCTGCTGGTCAAGTGACTGTCACGCATGTGGGTTGAAGCGGAGGTCACGCTGTGCTGGTCATCATTTATGGACGCTGACCACATTGCAATTATGGGTTGACCACCATTTCTGTTGAAACAGGCAGGTTGTGCGTAAACCACACAGGAACAGCCTTTCTGGGCATGCCTTGTTAGGTTTGTGTGAATTGGCTGAGCCTGGTCGAATGAACTTTATAGTCCGTCATCAACGTGTATAGAGCAATGGCTACCAGCCCGTCAAACTTGTTTACTTCGCCTTTTTCAATTGCTCTTTTTCTGACGAAGTTCCCTCAGGGTGATCGAAATGCTGAGTTTGAAAAATTGCTACAGTTACCATTGTATATTTCCTCCACTAATCAACCTTAACAGAGGTAACGCAGTGCAGAATCCATTCGACCTCTTACTTGAACGCTTTGGTTCACTCTCCGTCTAAAGAGGCCCTACTTCACTTAGGTTTACGACCAACTAGGTCGTGCTACTATTAATTTCAACATCACCAATACTGCCGCTGCAGGTCTCGGTTGTTTTCTAGCAGCATGATCACAATCATCAAAAAAGCCAACACGCCACGGAAGAACATACAGAAAAATGTGAATTGGAGAGAACTGTTTTCGACTAGTAAGTCTTTGTAAAGGACTTTTAAAATAAAGATTTAAAATTCACTAGAAAATTAATACACGGACAGAGTTCAACAAATCAAGGAGAGACATGCACTTTTTCATGCTGTTCAAGACAAAGAAGATTGTCAAGATATGCGAGTCAGCCACAATGTGTCTGTCATACCTTATCAGATTTGGAAAACACCGTCAAGGAGAAATAGATAACATCACCTAATCAAGTGCCATACGTACACAGAGAACCCACAATAGCGAGTAAGTATAAATCATAGTCTGTGGCTATGGAATTTCCCGTCCAACAACGATAAACTGAAGAGAGTAGATACATCGAGTGGAACGATCAACGGTACGTGAACCGAAATATCGGAATCCCTATCAGTGCCATTTGGGACTGGAATAATAACAAGAGAGCATTCCTCAACCCTATACTTGACGCCCGTCCGGGTTCATATGTGCGTAAATTACCGCCTTTGGATGTTCCCGAACATCGACCTTCAACTCCTGAAAGATAATATAATCGAGATGATGCCACTGTTTTCCGATTACCTTGGCGACACGACTGCTGCAAGCTCAGTAAGCACCGGGATGTAAGCTCCTCGGCATGTCATCGTTTGGCTTTGATAACAACGTCGAGTTTCCATATTCTCGTCCTCAACAGCCTTCGCCGTAAGTGAATGGTTTGCTCAGACTTGAGAACCTGGGACCTCGTGCAGCTTAGTGTCATTAGTGTAGCTGATTGGGGTAGATTTCTGTGAACGGAGCAAGCCAAAAGTCGGTTATCTGACATAGTTAATCACCCATTTGATCGTAATAAGTTAAGTTTATCCTAGCAGAAAAGAACAGGTCAGCCAAGGTAGTAGCTAGTTCTTATCCACCTCCATCAACTGATGCAAATTTAGTGGAAGTGTCATCATATCCATCAGTTCCACCAGTTGGTTTTGGTCACTATGGATTTGCCTCCTTTTTAAAAGTGAAGAAGACCCCAAAAATAAGTCACAGACTTTGTCGGATCATGAGGAGCAGTGGCCTCCTGGGCCAAGGGAAGAGGTTCGTCTGTCTTATGGTTTCTGTCGCAACAGGTCACATTGGCCTCTTCCTTTGAGCGTCGGTCACCATATCAGCTCTGTTCACCCCAGCATCAGCAGCGCCAAGTCTGTCTTTAAGATTAGAAGGGAGGCAAACTAATCCACTTTGTCCGATTTCCGCGTCAACGACCGGACAGGCTTGTCCAGCGACAGGATTAATCGTACAGGGAGGATGGACCACGCCGTTTCACTGGTCTGGGCAAGCAAACCTACTAGTACAGAACAGGTGTCACAGAATTTACACATATGAAATATGTGATATGTCAAACTAGAGGTGACTGTATTCCAAACGCCTTGATAAATCTGACAAGTGTTTCACTTACTAATGAGTTCAAAAATAACAGTCAAACTAACAGTTAAACTGGGGCCAAGGACGACCGTTGAAAATTGGCGTATGGCAGGAAGGCAAGTTCTTGACAGTCGTCACCATAGACAACCGCAAATCGAACTGAAGGCACCCGCAAACTAATGTTACAATAAACCGCAGGCACGCTGTCCAAACGTCGTTTGACAGGTGATGCAGTGGGTATTAGATTCAGTTATTCCGATGAGGTTGGATTTGGAACCTTCGAGACTAGCGTGGTCCGGGCACGACAGAAACTAGTGATATTCCTGAATTGTAACGACAGGCTGAAATTCCTCGTATGGAAACTTACAATAAACAGATTAGCTATCCTTGACGCGATTTTATCCAAAAGTGACGACCACCAATTTGATCGTACGGCCGTTCTCCTTTCCCCTAAGTGGTTCTGCTAAACTCCGGTTAGATAGTAGAACGGAAGTTCATGGCCCACTACACGTTTGAAGTTAGCAGCCTCACTGCCTCTGGTTTGTCTGTGTGCAGTGGTGTATCGCAGTAGCTCTTATGTGGATCCTTTCATGATCCATCCACGTCGAGATGGCTCAAGCGGTTAGAGCGCGAATTTACTGACCAGAAGGTCCGTCGTTCGAACCCGACCACTGCCTCTCGACTTCCGCCGTCTAGGCTTGGGCAACCTGGCAATATCCCAGCCCTCGTGCAACCTTCGGGTGGCATGGCAGTTAGGCGCAGAAAGGGTGCTAAAGCTTATTTTTTTCATCGAGTATCGCAATTGCTGCACCTTTCCGCCTCCCTCATAACGTCTGGATCCCTGGACAGGTTGTCTGGCTAATTCGTCTTCGCCTGACAAGCATATGAAACAGATTTCTAGCTTGGCTTTAAGCTTCCAAGAGCATCGGAATATTATGGATACATGGAGGCCCAGAAGAGCTAAAATTGGCTCTGATGTAAGTATACCAGCTTGGAACACTTGCTCCATAGTCAGAGGCTCATTAGTGGCCACTGAAGCATTTCAGCCTAATTCCAAGTATCGCCCGGTGTAATCTGACACGGGTGATATACATATCAAAGCCAGACGACGATGAGGCCGTTTGGCCAATATCTGAACCAATATCTCCAGCTGATTGCTTGCCAGTTGTGTTTGGGGGTTGGGAACACGTAGCCGGTTTTCAACACTGAAATTTAATTGACCGGGGAAATTTTTGAATTATAGTGAATAGTGCGGTTTGCCTATATACCGGGCTTAGTTCAAGATTCAGTTGTGGTGAGACTCTTGTTGAAGGCCGATTGGCAACGGAAGTTCTCGTCTGTTTATCTATTCTATGCTGGATGGAGTTCACGTCGATGGTGCTGACACTAAAGCTCGCAGGAAATGGATAGATCAAGCATGGCAGTTTAATCGGATGCCCATGTAAGTGAGCGCGAATTCGATGTGTTAATCAGCCGGCCGTAGACTAGTAACACTTGTTGACACACTGCTCACACGCTAACTCCACGATTACATCCTGCATTCTCGATTGAACGGGTGTGAAGACACCAATTACTCATTCAGTTTCTTGTCGACAGCTGCCCGTCTGTTGAAACTAAACAGGGAAGTCGGCACCAGTGGAGGTCTGGAACTCCTAGCCCACATGGGGTCATGTGCGGGTTACCCACTCCGTACCGCGAAGTAGAGAATCAGTGCACTATTAGTACTAATGGTAATATCGCAAGGCTTAAAACATAAGAAGACAAGCGATATGAACAACAGAAAGTCCGGTGGAAACACAAAAAGAGACAGCTATTCCAACAACTCGGTTATTAGAAATACACGAATAACCTCCGAAAGACGTGAACACCAAGTTGAAATTGTCAGCGACATATGCGTTTGGAAATACACAGGACTGCAAAAATGCAAAGGAAAAATACACAAAAAGCGCGTTGCTGTTACAGATGCTACAGTGACATAAATTATTTCAAATGTCCAAGATGTAAACCGTGTACTGTTGGTGACTAATCGGCTTAGGTTATCACTGCTGCAGTTGAAAGAGAGCAGCACTTCCGATCCTTTGATGCTTAGGTTACTATAGTTATGAAAAACCGATGGATGTTGGAAGAATACCCACTGACCACGTTTGGCATAGAAATAACCGATCTACGCTTCTATGAACGAAAACCAAACTGGTTCCCTCTGTTATGAACAGATCTAACGACCACACGTATTGTGTCAGAAAGTAAGGAGTCTACTTCACCTTAAAGCTGGAGTTCCCAGCTGGAGCTTCTTCTAAACTGCCCACTATTGTTCAGGATAACACCATGTGGAAGACGCCGGGGATACAACCGGTCGTACACACAGGACTCCAGCAATAAATGGCTCCATTTTCAGCCATTGACTTAGACGATTGTTCCATGATCTCACCTACTGGCTAACACAAGTGTAATTCGTTCTTCTGTGGGCTTCTGCTATGAGGAAGTTATCGCCCTGAGTCGCCTAAAGACCTGGACTTATGTGTTTTATGCAGAGTAGTTTGTTATATGATCGGTTGCTTGACATCCACGATCTTCAGTCAAACACGTTGTATCATTCTCATTGATTACTGGCATCAGTGCCTTACACGACGAACATATTAGGTCACATACTTAGAAGATTTCCACTTTTGTGACTTCATAAAAGGGATATATATGAGTAATGAGTACCAGGTTCTAGGTAAGCTCCTGGCCAGATACTATGTTATTTTCCCCAACCAAAATTAATGTGAGTGTCACCAAATATGGGAATCCAGATCAGTGAGAAAAGCTGCACACCGCTTCGTTGAAGTTTGGGCAAGTACGGAAACCAAGTAAATTTTCCCGGGAAAGTGAGTTTTTCTTATGGAAGATGAACTGAAATCTGGGCCAAACCATCTCACAGTTTCGATGAACGCAACTGAATGAGCACGCTGGGATTCAGTGTGTATGAGCCCTCCTGTGAAGTTTTATGATACAACGTATTGTCTCTAACGCATGTAGTTATGGGCACCGGAAAAGCTCAAAATCATTACACCGGATCCTGCCTAAAAACGGTTTTCCACAAGCCGTGGGTGACCTTATGAAGGAACCTAAATACGTAGTGGTTAGTGTGATAGTGGCATGGAATTACAGCGTGATTTCGAGGGCCAGATGGTATTGGTTCCATCCAAAAGGTAGCAACCTTTCAAATCACGGTTACTTGCATGAATGTTGCTTCAATTTCTTGCGCACTAGGCTGCGTCACTGCCGTAATAATCGCTTGGTTAACGAATCAGGAGAGATTCTTTAACAGAAGCCTTTTAAAAACCCTTCCGTTATTTGCGGTGTGCATAGCTGCCACTTAGCTTAGGGATTCGGTGTCAGCTACACCCCAGATTGCATTTCCCAGCAGCTGTCCGAAGTATAACTTCATTGTCATTTACTTTTTTCGCCGATAGTTCCAACATAATAATCAATAAGCTTTTGTGGAATTTTTCCGATAGGCCTATGTTGACGGACAAAAATTCAGCGTCTTGTGATACACTCTGGTTGCATTTCCTGTCGCGGTGAGATGGGTCCTATCGTTGTGAGCGCACTCGTGTACAGTCAAACAGGATACACATTTGATAAACATCGTTAGGCGCAGGCATGGCAATCGGGCGATCAATAAGCAATGTGGTGAAAGTTATGCCTAGCTTGGAAGTTGTCTCGAAATTGTTTGACACTGTCATGCCACTGAATACAATACAAACATACTGCCTCATCCGTCCGGAAGCTTTTTATGTCAAGACTGTAAGTTTTTGAGATTACGTGTAATATACTTTAATTGGGCTTAGGTTGCAGCACATGCTTTACTAAACCGGGGTCAGTATAAACAAACAAACCACGGGCTAAAATCTTATAATGAGCACTGTTATATTTTGAAGATCATTCAAGCCCCATTAATATACTACAGCAGTTGGGCTAGCCAAAATAGTTATTCATTTGTAGTACGCATGTATAATACACATATGGCATTTACGTTTATATATATACGTTTATATACATATATATGTATATATATAAGAAATCCAAGGCACCAATAATCTAATCTGGGAAAGTTATTTGGATGCATTCCTTTCCGAAACTTTCAAGCTGTTTTCTTGATATTAATTAAACCTAGTGAGAAGACACTTTGACACCTGATGAACTTCGCTGAAGATGATATCTGAACTCCACAAACGTACATTGATTTGGCACAGAGGAGGAACATAGCATCCCAACTGTTTTTCTGAATAGGCAGCCCATGTGGAAAAGCTTATGTGTCGACCAGTCTCTAGTGGCATACTTTCATCTGATTTGCGTTTAGAATCGTGTTACAACTCGATCACTCTCCTGGATTGCCTTCTATTCATAGGAGTGAGTGCACCTCTCGTTGATGATGGTGAAGTAACACATATGGTGGTTCAACAACCTGGGAGGCTTCAGTCTATTCAAGAAACGTGATGAAGGGGTGTGAACGAATCGACATTTCCATTGCTCTTCTACGCTTTCTGGTGCATGTGAAACAGTATGGAATACAATCATTTGCAAATCAATTTGGACGACGAATTTTCAGCAACCTTATGAGTAGTGCATTACGTATAAGTATGGAATACGTTCATGGAATACCCATGAACGTATTCAATTCTGCGGGAGACTTGCTCGTTACCCTTGGAATTGTGGTTCCGATCCATTTTCGGATAATGTGCATTGGTTGGATTTCGACGGATACCACGATACTCTATTCTTGAGGGCAGGAGAAATTAGAACGAGAAGATGATTTCAAATACCTTTTTTCAAGCATTCCAAAACATATATCAATTATTCTGCCTGTAAACAGGAACTAAGACCTAACATGGAAAGACCAATCAGATTGTAATACCAGTGGGTCATCCAGTGGGTTGTGTGGGAATAACGATGACAGTGCTATTATTCTGTTTGTTCGAAAAAGAAATATGGTAGCGTATTGTCTTTCTGTTCGTGTTTGCTTATGAGGGTTATGGAAACAAAGAGGCGTATTCACATCACTGTTAGACGTAGATTTTTGAAAATGTTACCAGTATTTAACAGTAATTAATTCTGATTTCATGAATGAACAGATCTGGTGGTCCAGGTATTGAATATAAACTCTGACACTCTTCACACAAAATGTTTGTCCTTCCTTTTAGAGGATTGGATACTGACAGTGTGATATGAAAGTAGGCTTTAGCAACATGGAAGTGGCCGTTTCGATAAGATAATACCTTGCTAATTTTTGTCAGAAGTTGGACATATCTAAGCTATCAGATTCGTCGAATTTCACATTGTTTCCTGGTGAACCCAAAGGAACTGGAAGCCAGTCACTCACACAGGAGGATAACTGAAGGGATGAATCACTCTGTGAATCGACCATCATTCCTGCTAGATCTTGATTAGACATTGTAAGTGGCATCAGGTCCAGTTCCCCACTGGTGCAGTTGTTAGATCTGCTAATTACCGGGTAATGTTCGAAGGAACATTCCGGTAAGGGATCCGAGTTCAGCGAAGCACATTCGGATGTGTTTTGTTCAGGTATATTAATAGAAATAGTGTAGGCATCTGCAGGATTAACAAGAACCGCTGAATTCACTTCCGTCGAACTTTGAGCGTAGCTCACCGGAACCACTGTGTAAACGGTCTGATCCGACAGATAACCTCGGTCGGCATCCGTTTTGAAAGTTTCCATGTTTTTTCCACTGTGATTCTCGACGGAGATTGGTCTGATTTTGACCTTCAGTTGTGGGCTGAATTGTCCGGGAAACTTTGGCTTGAATTTCCCTCTGTGTTGTTTTCTTCGTGGACGATATTTGTAATCGGGGTAACACTGCATGTGACAATCACGCAATCGATTGGCTTCCTCAACATAGGGTATTTTTTCTGCCTCAGTCAGTGATTTCCACATTGAACCCAGCTGTTTACTTATTTCAGAATTGTGCAATTTTGGATTCTCCATGGCCAGTCGTTTGCGCTGCGCTCGAGACCAAACCATGAACGCGTTCATTGGCCGCTTAATGCGTTCTGATCTCACAGTGGAGTTGGGCAAGAAGGTGGGCTGAGTAGATAAGGAGTATGTTTGAGGCGCACCAGGTATGATAGAGGTAGTTTGTGGTGCAGTAACGTTTGAACAACCCGTGGTGGAGGACGACGACAGAACATCGTGCACAGGAGGGAGAACAATGCGTGAATATCCATCAGAAAGCTGTGGTAACAGAAAAGTGAATATTGTGTTAACGTTGGCCAACTGTGCGCTGATGAGGCTGCGGTATGCGTTTCCTTACTCATAACAATGAGCCGTAATGTTTGTATGTCATAAGCGAATAAACCAATGAAAAGTGCCTTACTTGATTTTTAAATCTGATCTAGTTATTTTTCTTTTCAGAATGAAAAGTGATAGAAGACTTAGAATAAACTAACGGACACCGTGGAACTGAAGCAAATTAACCCTTTATCGTTCGGTGGGCGAGTTACCTAAAAACTAGCAATCGAGGGCGATGGTAAGCACAATATTGACGTAGCTGACTGACTTCCGGAATGGGATGTCCACAATAGGTTATCGTTAATTGGCAAAAGTATCTCATAAATCCATTCACGGACGTTCTTTTGCACTCATACGCCATGCACCTGGACTGGTGTTTCAGTAATTAAAGGATCGCCTAAATTTTGCACGTGAAGTTTTATTTGGTGATCGTGGAGGAGAAGTAATTCAAAGGGATCCAAATATCAAAATGTCAAGGTCGTCTCAGACTTCACCAATTCAAACCAATTCAAAAGGTACTCATTCAACAAGGTTAGTCTAAAGCTTGCGCTTTTACGGAATAAATATCATACTTCGCTTTGGCAAACAATACAAAGTTCCCATATGCGCAGAAGGAGGCAAGAACTAAATCCGGCTGATCACTTCAGATTACCCGCGGGATTTTTTTCCAAGTATTATTTTAAAGATTTTGAGCAAAGGAATAATCGAAATATTTGCTTTTCTACGCACTTCGGAATATTCAGGATTTTTGGCCTACCCATGAACACCAAGTTTCAAACTCCTCAAGCTATGAATGGGTGACGGTCAAATCATAACTCCAAATATTCGTTTCAAGGCGCTAATTGTAAGAGCATACGGGGCCTGCTTTTTCTAAGCGAACTCCAATTAATACTTATTTTTGGCTCACCATTTATGTCGTTGCAATTATTTTTGCAAGTGGATAACAAGTAACTTGTTCCGAACCCAACGAGACAATCAAAATTGCGAAGCTGTTGGGCCCAGGTCAAACGGGGAGCATGAATACTCTGAATATTGATGTTCACAAGCGCCTGAATTATGTGTCACAGTTTGATAGGCCATGCTTAATTCTCTATCCCTAGGACAAGATGTAAGTTCATCCTTAGTCAGGCGAACTGCTCCCACAACATTCATTCGCCTATGAGAAAGTGCTGCTGTACAAAAACATACCCCAGAAATAACATACAGTAACTGGTGTCTATTACTCTCTCTTCCGTTTGAATGTAATCGGTTCAGACGGATTACGGGTGGAACATGTGGAAAATCTGCTCACCGTTATGAGCGTGACAAAGAAGTGTGTGTGGTGTGACTATGACGACGCTTACGATGGAGATAAAGATCAACCAGACTTATCGAATAAGTGGTTACTAGCACCCATGGAAATTAGTATTGATGAACACTACTTGTTCTTCTTCAAACTGTACGGACCTCTGTTAACTATTCGCTTATACCATGTGCAGCTACTTGTTCTTCTTCAAACTGTACGGACCCCTGTTAACTATTCGCTTATACCATTTGCAATTGCACGAGTTATTTCTTCCAGTCCCGTTGACCTCCATTCGGCTGTTTCCTAGATTCTTTTTTGTTTTGTGTATTCAACAACAACACTTCTATGTGGCTAGATCCACAAGTTGATTCCTATGTTGGAATGCACACTAGTATGAAGAAAAGGCGAAACGTATTTCGAACAAGTAATGCTATGCTTTCAAACTTACCAACACTTTTTGTGTCTGGTTTTTGAATGAGCAGTACCTAGTCAGTTTTGCCTTATGCAGCACAAGAAAAAAGGTTGAGATCACAGATCAAGCTAGCGACCACTTATGGGGTGTTTTTTGGTTGTACACTAATGGTGATCTGTGAAGGCAGAGTGATTCCTGCCTTTTTATCGAGAGTCTCGGTAGTATGAGGGAACAGTTGATCCGGAAAACTCTGTCCTTGAAGTGGGTTGCAGATTATTGATGCATTCTTACGTGGCTGACTAAAGCAGTTCTGCGTTGATTTCTACCTCGGTTTCGCTACATCCACTTCGCTTCCTGTGTTTTTGGCTCATCCATACAAAATTTATCATCGTTTTTGTAAATACAGGATCACTTAGCGAGGTCGGGAGCCAGCAGATGATGTTTTGCTTGGCTTTAAAGAAAAATCTCACAATGAAGCAGTCTTCTAACTAGCCAGAAATGCTCTATGCTCATCGGACAAAATAAAAAAGCCCAGAGGATTCAAATTTGTCATAATTTTTAGCGCGCGCTAAGATGGCGACAGACCTGCAATGATGTCTTTTGGTTTCCAAGGATCTAGAGAAACACGGTTGTTACATCAGTCTCAAAGAAGGTAGCTAACTTACAACCGCTATGAACATTACCACGGGGCGCCGAAACGGAAAGTTTTGATCTTTCAGCCGTAGAACCATTTCGGTGCCTAACTGCCATGCCACCCAAAGGAAGCACGAGGGCTGGGATACTGCCAGGTTGCCCAAGCCTAGATAGGGAAAGTTGAGAGGCAGAAGTCTGGTTCGAACCACGGACCTTCCGGTCAGTAAACTCGCGCTCTAACCACTGAATCATCTGGTCCCTAAAGTTTTGATAACGGAATGTAAAACGTTGCAAATAACAGTCTATCACTAAAATCGGATGTACTCGGTGATTTTCGTCTTCGTGAACATGGCTGATATCTTGTGGCAGATGTCCTAAGTTCACTCAGGTTTAAGAAACAGTTACCGTATATGCCACCTCAAAAAAGCAGATTGGGTTTAAATACCGGGATTCTGTTACACCTAAGCACAGTGAATATGGAGAAAAGTGCAAAAACAGATTATTTGTAAATTATGTGGAGAGTGTCGGTTATTCATAAAAAATGTGAGAAATTAACGTCGCATTTCGCCCAAACAGATTAACCCCGGCCAATGATTATCCCAAAAATCGACGCATGCGCATGAGTTTTACACGTCTTAAAAGAGGATATTTGGTGGCTTGCTGCGAATGGACAGAGTACATATTACGTAAGACCGCGTGAAAATCTGCATATTGATCCCACAAACATCAACTCCTCTAAAGATTTCCAAAAGGAGCTTTCCCTCAGAAAGCTGAAGTCACCATTTGTTATTTCCTTGAAAACATCTCGAGCACAGTCAGCAGGCTTCTAATGGGACAACCACAGAATTGTGTGACGAAAGATGTTGACCGGAATTATTTAGGAAATAACTCTGGTGTGCAAAAGCTTCGAAAATGCAATTTTACTTGGTAGTTGCTTCTAATATTTGCTCCGATTTCTATCCGCGAAGTCTCATTTGCTAAAGCAATGTACAAAACAAAATGACCAAAAGCATCAGTTGTGTCTACGGAGAATTTACGGCTGGACGTTGGTTAAGCAAGTTAGACAAAACTGTTTAATCTTACAAAACTTGATTGTTTATTACTGGCTCCTTTTGGACATGGGATTCTTCCAAACGACTTTTGCTGTATACCTGATTCTCAGTATGGTTTAGCTGCTATGCGCACCTCAAAGGCAATGTAGAAGACACGGTGGAAGCGGAGAGACGTTAGTATGACAATGAAAGTTACCTTAGATCAAAGTGAATCATATATTCAGGAATGGCTTAGGAAACATCTGATAGATTTCTTTGGTCGACAGTATTTGGAAGCAGTTAGTGACACCTAGGCTTTCCGAATCGCTGACCTCAGTTCCGTCGGCGATCCATTTGAATGAGAAACATGTTTGTTTTTACTAATCCTTCGGGACTGTGAATCTCCCGTTTGCGATGTTTTCATGTTTGTTTTTAATAATCCTTCGGGACTGCATTGTTCATACCAGGTCTTATATCGTCTAATTAACTGAGGACAAAATAAACCAAGCAGCTCTTGCAACCAGAAACGACGTTTGCAAACTAACTAAGCTTTTATCATGATCCAACTTTAATGAATTTCCAAGTTCTCCAAGGAATTTAACTGTTAAAAAATGCTAGAGGACGACTTTCGAATACTAAGTTGGCAATTGCTTCCTCTTGTTTGATGAGCAGCACTCTCACATCTGAAACCGGTTGGCATACAAAACAACTATGCTGGTCAGCATCCGTTTAACCACTTGATGTCGTCCACTTATTGAAAAAAACAACTGTAGGTTCCCATGGAGCAGGAGTAGTTGTTGAATGTAATCTCTTTTTACCCATGTAGATAAACCGGAAAGATCAGTTTCAAGCCAAAATACAGTAGGGGAAAAATGATCGTTGAGTTTAAATCATTGATCTCCTAACTCAAGTCATCAATTTTACTGCGCTTCGAATTAACACAGAACTATCCTCGTATACTGTATCGAAGGTTCGTCCATATCAAGGTGGCCTTGATTTCCCTGAAGGAAATCACTTAACCTAACGGTCATCCGCTGGCAGCCGAAATGCAAAATGTTGCTGTTAGTGTTGCTGCTACATTGTTGGACAACTGAGGCTTGGTGAAGTTCTTGAACCGGTTGACTAACCGATCAGTTTCCAGAAATACAAATAAACTTTATTGACCTAGAAGGCGCCCATTTATGAGCACGATAATTTTCATCTATAGGAAACTGAAACCTATTGCGAGGTTGAAGCACGATGTAAATGCAAGTAGAACAGCTCATTTGCTCACCTGCTTGCAGTGCGAAAAGTACGACGGTGTGAATGCTCCCTGATATCTAGCTGTTGTCGGAGGTATTCGTGAAAAGAATACTTTGAAAAACGGACTGTCAAACTAGTTTCCACGTCTACATATAAAATGGCCTTTTGTGGTCATGCATCTCCCCGTGTTTGAATCATTATATCGTTGTTATCTTCCAGGACCAAGATGAACCACTAATCCTAGAGTGTGGTAGGTTGTTTCACTGCGTACTTGCAAACAAGATTTGCAATCTCAGAATTTGTCAGGAGAATTAGGTTCATATTGCGTATATAGAGGCAAGGGTGGTATATGCAAAACATGGGTTTACCACAGCGTAACAGATTTCACAGGGAAACGTGTAAAACCTTTTGACCGAATTCCAGGTGCATGTCAGTTCGCATGGATTTGCGAAGATGGCCACTTCGACAAGGCTGATACGTGTCTCCGTGCCAGAAAGTAGAAGTGCACCCTCGTTTGAATTCAGAACGAGGTTAACAATCTGAAGCAATGTCTAATGATTAGCTACGGTCACCGACCACCGATCTGATTTGATATCAGCCTTTACTACTCCGATGAGGAGCCAGAACGTACGTGTTCTCATACCCGCCGAGGAAAATGGAATAAAACCATTCAAGCCTTCACTGTTTGTGCAACAAAAAAAACTCGATATAGTCTTAAGTTCACAGTAGGCTTAACGTGCATTTTGTTTTACTTCAATGAAGTAAGCAACTAATTTAACTTTTGTGGAGAATACAAAAATTTTGTTTGTTTTTTTTGTTGGTAATTTGGTACTGACGACGAAAAACAAAACAAATGCGTCTTCCAGTTCATGTCTTTTGTAATTTTTAGATTTAATTTTAGCAGATCTGGTTCTATTATATGCTTCAACAAGACGACTTGCTATGAAGAATATAATCTAGATTACCCTAGTAACTGTGACTTAAGCTCTTTAATCTACGCCTGTAAAAGTAAACGAAAACTTGGCGACTCTTGCCTTGTCATTCCACTCTTGCAGGCAATCCAACTGGAGAATCTCATGAATCTTGAAGTCAGCATTGAAATTCTCGGCAGCGATATGGAGCTCTAGCTTTGAGCCACAGGCAGAGGTTTGGTTTTTAGTGTGAATTTAACCCCTAAGTCCCGCAGTTATTATCGTGTCACAATGTGTTGAATTTCTAGAGAGTTCATGTGGGTCTTTGGAGTTGATCACGCGCTTTCCGGTGCATCTCTACTGCACTGCCCTAACTTAGTTATGAAGTTGATTTGTTCTCCACGGTGAGATACAGTATCATTATGCATTCTCTTCATAAGTTATGTATGGAAGAAATCTTTTGCAAACTTTTGGTTGTACGATGCTCGGATGTAGCTGAATAACGTTGGCTCTAAAGTAATTGTATACACTAAGACCTGCCTTGCACGAGAACAGAGTAAGCACAGTTACATGTGTTTTTGTTGCCCTCACTCAACAGGGGAATGAACCGAAAACGGGCAACGTTTCGGGAGCAAATAATCATCATCCACCATATAACACAAAATTTGTTGCGAGTTCACGATTCGCCATCAGCTTGTGAGGGCTGCTTGATGTGATTGATTTGGGGGATGACCGTAATGATGCCAGTGGTTTACAGAGATTGTCATCAATGGTCTGACCATGCTGGCCTAATCTTGCAGTCCGATTTGTCATAAAAGTCAATGCGACAGTTTTATTGTGCTTGTGAGCTCATGACAGATGCTTCCAAGAATGTGTTGAGGTTTTAACATTTGAACCGGTTTGGTAAAGGGGCTCCTTTTTTAAGTTTACGAAATAGCTTCTCGCCAATCAATGAGAACCTTGAAGGCTTTTCCAACTATACTTCGGTCTGCAGAGTCTCCCTTCATTACCTTTGATATCGCATTCTTTGTTCTGTACGTTATTGGATGCCTTATCATTGGGCACATATTTTCCAGTTGCTCTTTGGACCTTTGAAGAAGTAAAAATTCTCTACAACGTGCCATAACGACGCTCACTGAAACAGTATCCCAGAGGTGGGTGAAAAAAATCCGTTGTTGTTATATTCCAAAAGCCAAATAGAAGCAAGTTAATAGATTTGTTAGTCAAACTGAAGAGTGAAGAATTGGGATGACTGGGTGGGATCAGTCTTTTTCACCGGAACAACAAAAATTCCAAAGGCTTCGCGAAAGGCCTACATCGTACTAAAAAAGATGTATATCGTACAGTTTTCTCCCAAAAAATACCAGAAAATGTTTAATCAATCTTAAAACACTGTGAGTGAATGGCAAATACTTTTTTGGTTTGCACACACATACAAGCGTTGATTGTAAAGATTTCGCTGGCCACTTGAGCAGACGAATTTTTTGTCATAATAAATGAACCATCAATTGGAGGACTAGTCGGCCGAATTTGCTCAAATTCTAGCTTCAAAATCACCAGCTAAACATCTTGAAATATGAGACTTATTGAGGTAAACAAACAAGTCCCATAACATATGTCGATAGAATCTTCAAGGCTGTCAAGCGTTTTCAATTAAGCCCCGGAATTGAGACAAGCTGAAGCTAAAAAGTAACGTATTTGTGGAAGTTAAACTAACCGCCACGTCCACTTCGTCTGATGCAGCGCCACAAAACAGTCAGATCACTTACTGTCTCCCGTTTCGTTCGCTAGGACAAATATCTCACCGGTTGATACATCTTACAAAAAAACACTGATATACGGAAGTCGTGTTAATTACGATTATGGAATAACATGTAGTAGCGGTCAAAGCAGAATGGGCACCAGATATTGTCCCTTAAAAATGTGCAAAGCGTTCTCGGAGTTTCCAAGAAAATGCAACAAGCTGTGAAGTGTTTTTATCGGAAGTGTACACTGTCTATTTTGTGATTTCAAGCGCGCAGTATCATGCGCGACACTCAAGATACATCTGAGACATATGAAAAAAGCCGTTAATTGAAGAGCTCCAAATCGTTCTGCTGAAATCTAGGGACTGCTGTCCTTATAAATTAACCACTGGACATGCGCCAACTACTTGGTTGCTGTTCTATCATCATTCGATTTGGTTAGAAATAAGTCTGCCAGAAATAACTGAATAGCCATTGGGCTTCACATAAATCAGTAGAACTAACAGTCACCTGCGAAAAAAGGCAAAAAGAAGCTACCCGTAGAGTCACAGCTAACTGAGAGTTGCCTGTGAGTTTGAGGAAATTATGTCAGCCAAAAATGCCTCCCGAGCTCCCTCTAGAGGAAACTGTTGGTAGCTAAGGTTGCGTAAATGGTCTTTGGCTTGTTTGCTGGGCTGGGCACTTTGATTGCAAACGTTTCACCAACAATCAAGGTGACATCAGTGCGTTGTTACGAAGCGTACTGGTGCGTATCGATGGGTTGGTGGTTGGCAGCCACCAAATTTCTGAGCTCTTCTCGCACCAGTACCTTATGAGTCCTGTACTGCTTTACGAACGCGAGTCACAGGGTGCTCAGTTAGCCTTCATTGGGGAAGTTGGGTAAACGTGCAGCATTAAGTGGCACCGTTATATCGCAGCGTGATTCAACTCTATCCATTTTCATTGCTCTGTTAATGTAAATGTGTGCAATCCACGGGGTATTTAGCCATCGGAGCCTACTGTGATTGCAGTAACTGAAAATGAACACCGCACTGGTTTGCGGAAAAAAGGATTCTTCTCCCGAAGCATCTCTTGCGCGCGTTCAGAATAGGAAATTTTTCACCTCCAGGTCATACGGCGTTTGCGTGCGCCATACGAAACCCAAAATGTGGTACCCATTAGAAATGCAACCGTATGCTTAAATTCCACTTTTTACCCTTGATCGCTAAACTGAAAATAACTAACCTTGGATGATTTTGTTGGTCTTGCAGTGGTTAGCTTGGTGACCGTCTGTTTGTGCATATCTATATATCATATATATATATATATCATTTCGGCAATGAGAGAGATTGACCAAATGAATGCTTCACACATTCACTCTATAAATTCCCGTCAACCAAGTAGGTCACATACTAACGGAAGACTGAACTCTGAGTGCAACACCGATTAAAAAGACGATAGTCTTAGGCATTTCTTTCAGTGAGCATAGTACTTTGTGTAACACATCTTTGTGAATCGAAAACAGAAGCGACCTCCTTAAACTTGCTCACCCGTTGTTTGAGAAAATGAGAGGAAACACTGCCTCGGAAAACTGCCGTTTTATTATCGTCAAATACAAATAAGTAAACATAATCAAGGATTTCAGTTGCTAGATTATCTTACAATAGAAAAAAATCAAGTAACCTGTAAAACACTTAGTTGACTCAACTACTTGGAGTAAAGGCTACAACTTCTAACTGTAGTGTTGTTTCATGTTCCTTAGGACTAGTAGCCCTCATAATACATACATTTACGTATTAGTAATGCCCCCGGATGACGCACTTCAATACAGAGCTTTTGGACAAACGGCTACTCTTGCTTGGCTAGCTAGGAGACGGATAAAATTTCAAATACTTGAAGTACCGCCTTTGTGAAATGCTATGAGTAAATCAATCTCATCATAGCCTAAGGATTCTGAATCTGGAGTACGCGTGAAGTTTGCACTTCGCTGCAAACATAAAGAGATTATTAGAACGTAAATAATTCCAAATGCTACCCGTGTATGATGAATTAGGTTAAGCAAGCAGGTGAGCCTTATTTTTCCTCCAAAGGGGATAATGTCTAATATTTTATATGAGTCATCTTACTTGGAGGAGGACGCACCGCAGTGCAATGCTCGCAGTTAAACAGCCACTACGACATATAGAGCAAACTCGAAAGCAACTTTCTGAACTTCATGAAATTTCGTTCGCCACATTCTTTTGAATCTATTCGACCAATCACTACATGCCAGTTTCTAAAATTTGAACCAATCTAAATGAAGTGTATTCGATGCTAGCTGTCTGCATCACATTCGGTTCGGATCGGATGTATATCTTCGAGCAAATATATAATCATACAGCCCATGAGCGGAGGGAATCAAACGTGATTAAAAGGCTGATTTTTTCGACCACAAGGTCCCGTTTCCATCGTAACATGCTTTTACCCATTTAGCGGTAAGTGATAAAAGTTTGAAAGTGAGGGACCAACCTTCTATTGCAAAAGAATCCTAGGTACACAAGCCAAGATACGGATATCGGATGACGGAACAAAATGGTAGGTTTTAAGTCGAAAGCTGGTGTTCGGTTATCAGTGCTGCTGACAAAGACAGGATCCTTTCTTATCGCACCACGTGGAGCGATTGAAAATTTTAATGAAAGGCATTTTGCTCCCCTAGTTCCGACGAGTGAATCTAATCTATGGTCTTGCGAAAAGTCCGTCAAAACATGTGCATATAAATCGAATCCTTGGGGATCTGCCTTCCATTTATGCTCTGCTCTGAAACACACTTGTGTACATGTTCAAATTCCTTTGATCTACAACTGATGTGGTTCAATCCTCAATAGTAACCGCCTTCCACTCATTCATTAAACAAAGATTATAAATTGCTCATCTTAACTGCGTTCCTCATCTTAGATGATTTTCGGTTTTCAAACACATAGACGAGGAAGTTATGCGTTTATGGTACGTTTACATCAGCATATCGGACTGTAAGTTCGAGGATGTTGCTTTGTCTCAAAACTTCATTGCAACCGGTGAGAGCACGCGGCACGTCATTTGTTTTGCCTTATTGCTGAATGCGGATAGGCGGAGTATTTTCTTCGCAATGTAGGCACCGAAACAGCTTTCTGAGTGTCTGATGTTCTAGCCATTTATTCTGCCTATTTATTCTACTTATTGTTCCCACGCAATTGTTGTTTGATATATTGATCATAGCTGTCTTAAGAATGAATGTAGTCTCTGCTGTTCACAAATCCTGGGCCAAAAGCGACTTGCTACTAATGTATTCAACATCATTAACCATCAGTCCCTATATTTATATACTACGAAAATCGTGAATACTTGTATGTGCATCAAGTATACCCGTTCAACCACAACTCTATGCCCTGATCGAACAAGGTTTCTTGATCATATGAACAGAACTGTAACAAACCACGAAATCCCCCTCTAGTTTGAACAGATGTTCTTATAAATGGTGTTGAAATCCGTAATCCCGCTGAAGGCGCCTCTTATATTTAATTTCAGGCTGAATGGTATTATTAGAACGTAAATAATTCCAAATGCTACCCGTGTATGATGAATTAGGTTAAGCAAGCAGGTGAGCCTTATTTTTCCTCCAAAGGGGATAATGTCTAATATTTTACATGAGCCATTCTCCTTAGAGGAGGACGCACCGCAGTGCAATGCTCGCAGTTAAACAGTCACTACTACAAATAAAGCAAACTCGAAAACAACTTTGTGAACTTCACGAAATTTCGTTCGCCACATGCCCTTGAATCTATTCGACCAATCACTAAATGCTAGTTTCTGAAATTTGAACCAATCTAAATGAAGTGTATTCGATGCTAGCTGTCTGCATCACATTCGGTTCGGATCGGATGTATATCTTCGAGCAAATATATAATCATACAGCCCATGAGCGGAGGGAATCAAACGTGATTAAAAGGCTGATTTTTTCGACCACAAGGTCCCGTTTCCATCGTAACATGCTTTTACCTGTTTAGCGGTAAGTGACAAAATTTTGAAAGTGAGGGACCAATCTTCTATTGCAAAGGAATGCTAGGTACACCGGTCAAGATACGGATACCGGATGACGGAACAAAATGGTAGGTTTTAAGTCGAAAGTTGGTGTTCGATTATCAATGACAAAGACAGGATCTTTTCTCATTGCACCAATTGGAGCGACTGAGAATTTTAATGAAAAGCAATTCGCTCCCGTAGAAACGACGAGTGAACCTAATCTTTGGTCTTGCAGAAAAGCCCGTCAAAACATATGCATATAAATCAAATCCTAGGGGACCTGTCTTTCGTTTATGCTCTGCTCTGAAACATGTTCAACTTCCTTTGATCTACAACCGATGTGGTTCAATCGGTAACCGCCTTCCAATCATTCGTTAAACAAAGATTATAAATTACTCATCTTTACCGTGCTCCTCATCTTAGGTGATTTTTGATTTTCAAACACAGACGAGGAAGTTATGCATTTATGGTACGTTTACACCAGTATATCCGACCCTAAGTTCGAGGATGCCACTTTGTCTCAAAACTTAATTGCAACCGGTGAGAATGCCCGAATCGTCATTTGTTTTGCGTCATTGCTGAATGCGGATAGGCGGATTATTTTCTTCGCAATGTAAGCATTCTGAGTGCCTGATGTTCTAGCCAGTCATTCTGCCTATTTATTCTACCTGTCGTTTCCGCCCAATTGTTGTTTGATATATTGATCATAGCTGTCTTAAGAATGAATGTAGTCTCTGCTGTTCACAAATCCTGGGCCAAAAGCGACTTGCTACTAATGTATTCAACATCATTAACCATCAGTCCCTATATTTATATACTACGAAAATCGTGAATACTTGTATGTGCATCAAGTATACCCGTTCAACCACAACTCTATGCCCTGATCGAACAAGGTTTCTTGATCATATGAACAGAACTGTAACAAACCACGAAATCCCCCTCTAGTTTGAACAGATGTTCTTATAAATGGTGTTGAAATCCGTAATCCCGCTGAAGGCTCCTCTTATATTCAATTTCAACCTGAATGACGTATCTTTGATTAATTCCTAATTTTATCCACCTCTGCTATCCTAACCTCTCTCTTTTTCTGTCTGAGGCATACTGGAGAAATAATACTCACGATCGGGATTGTTTTTCTAAAATATTCTAGAATTTAACTGCGTCCTCGGCAGTTACGGCTGATTTACTGTTAATAGAATGACAGTTGCACGTAGGATTCTGCAAAATGAATTAAACAAAAGTAGCCAGACTGGTTGATAACTTCTGGCAAGCCGCTTTAAAAAATACACAAACTTAGACGTGCGAGTTACACAGCTGTCGAAACCTTACAGCAACACATCCTGTTGTGAAAAATTGGTTTTATTGCAATATACGATTACTGCCGAAATTCACCGATAACAGCCCATTGCTCTTGATAACTGCGCACTTGTGTCGAGCCAACCATCCTAGGTAAGGAAATTGTTTGCTGGCGTTCTTAGGAGTTGTCATGTGGTGAGACCGCCTGGGTCGTTACTAGACGGTAAACACAGGCATCACTAAGTCTCTAGGCTGATTTTATTTGAAAGCCGCAAACAACTATCAACAGATGAGGCAGTAACTGTGTGACTGCAATTAGCCTCGCCTATATACTGGTGAACACTTGGGAAAACTACCTCTATGTGCCAGCCGTTTACCATCTCGTATGTTTCAAAGACCTGACTATCGGAGTCAACTAACAAAACCACAAACAATTGGCTGTAAATTTGGCGCTTATTCTCTTTAAAAAATTGTGCCCTTCAGAAAAAGTTGGAATTGTAATCTATTCTAGGGCCCACTTTTGGAGTACTACTGTCCTAGAAAGCTGGTGGGTGAAGGAGAGTGACGGATAACTGATCCGATTCTTGTCAGGGAAAATATAGTTCTAAACAGCAGAGAGAAATTGAATACAATGAAACTGGAAGACGCGTGAAGATACTGGTCGGAGGAAATTAAATAGCGGGCGTCAGAATGACCAAAGCTTACTGGCATGTGTGAAAGATAAAATGAGTACTATGATTTGCTGGAAGAATAGACATTTACAAGCATGTGGAGGTAGTTTTTTCCACAGATAACCGCTTCTGGGTGATTGCACACAAGGATAAAATACACTTAGGAACTGGAAATTTGTACATATAAGAGGTTTCATTCCACCTTTTACAGGGGGATGAACGAATTACATGTAGTGCCACAGCACTTCATATATAATGCACAGGAGAACCCACCTTGATCAGTAAGTTTTCTGCGTACCACGGTTCATATGAATAGACAACACACGATTATCTCAAGACCTCTAAGTACAGATATCCGTTCTGTTAACTCCGCTAGTGCATTTAAGCTGTGTGAAAACGTTCCACCACTCTACCGAATACGTTACTGGTTAATTCGCGTACAAGATTGTAATGAATTATACGGATGCAAAGAACAACCCCGTGTGATGAAAAATACCGAAAATTAAATCAATCCCTTTGAAAAAATGCAACACTTCGATAACTAAGTATCAATTCTATGAACGGATATTATGAAATTGTCGTTGGCAAAGGTTGGCCAAGTTCCAAGAATGACGAGATGAATAATGTTTTTTTTGAAACTGTTTCTTATTACTTTATTACAAAATAGGTTCAAAGCTCTAATCACCTCCTAAAAAATTTGGATTGGGTTGGCAAATTTTTTATGCATTGTCTAGTTTATACATTGCATGGATTTCCAGAAAGGAGCAATTTGGATGTGTAGGCAATAGTTTGGGCTATTGAGCATACCAAAATCTATGGGTAGCAGAGTAAGAGATAGCTTATTATACAGTCTCTAATTGCAGGAAAATTACCTAACCACGTTACACAAACCCATCTTGTAAGACTGCGTAAAATATTCCTGACTCATAATCAGCGGGCCCGACGGCAATGCTTATTTCATTATTTTGGATTCTGCTCCACATATTGAGGCTAATGAAGTTCTATAAATTGGTCCTGTTTGACGTCATATTTTTGGGTCTATACATGGGGCACAATATTATATAGATCAGCACATTTGGTGTTTGCCAAATGATGCACGTCGAGCTTCTCGTTATGTGTTAGGAAACACCAAGTCTGTTGGGAAAATTTCTTTGCAACAAAGTAAGTGAGTACGATAGAGTTTCACGATAAAACCCCTATTTTTCTATTTTAAAGTTACCAATGTGGGCTTCGAATCTAAACCACTGAAGTGACGATGTACCCACCAACCGGACTTTGTCCTCCCAGATCCCAAACGGGGTTAACCAGCTAGGAACTTTCACCGAAGCCTAAAGCACAACATATACACATCGTCCAATTTATGTCCATCGCGTTGCTACTTATCATATCTTCCAGGAGGATTTTGCCTAAAGGCGAGACTGTTAAAAACACGAATTACAGACTTGGTCATCAGATTACTTGAACAAGAGCTGAATTTCATTCATTCAGCCATTTTAATCACACAAGGCAAAAGGGAATCATTTTGGGGCTTTTCAGGCATTTTCTTTATTTTGACGTCAAGGAATATTAGCTACCGTAATCAACGGTTGTTTTGTCATGACAAATTCATACGGGCAAAGCCGCAAAAACCAGTGCAATATGGTCGACAGTATCATCACACAGTATCAGCACATATACAGACTAAAATGGTCTTAATGTGCGAAAAATACGAAATGTGAAGGAAGCTCAATGAAAAAGCGGATCATCCCATCGCTCCCTTCTATCTGAAAATAAAATTATTCATACAGTTTCTTGGTCTACGTGAAATAATTATGTGACCCATAAATCCCAGGAGGGATTTTATCACATAAATGCTTGGGCAAAATGACTGTCCATCTATCGTGACTATTTATATTATTCAAAGATGGTTGGTTTATTCGGGGAGAGTATATGGACATTTTGGTTTGTTATCGGTACCCCCTTTCATGAGTGTGATTGGCGCTTAAGTGAGTCATGTTATCAGCTTGTCATATCTTCTGGCGATCTCACTCGTTTGTGAGGATGAAACCCTTTGACATTTTCCGTTAGGCTCTCACTGCGGCGGCTTCTTAATAACCTTCATTTATGATTGCGTTGTCCAGCAAACTCCCGTGATGTGACCAACAAATACTTTGTCTTACGCGTCCAGGGGTATTAAAGTGCTCGGAGAAAAACTATGACTATGACTGTTTGTAAACTACTAAGTAAATTTGCCGGACAAAGTAGTCAGATACTAGTTTGTGTTCTCGCAAAATTTGGACACCGTGTGCAAGCTTTCTGGACAAATTAATGATCCTTTTGTGCTCACACTGTTCTATTAAATGTACCAAGCCTTTTTTATGATTTCTCTGGACAAATTAATGATCCTTTTGTGCTCGCATTGTTCTATTAAATGTACCAAGCCTTCTTTATGATTTTATTTGTGCATTAAATTAGGGACATCTAGGTGTACGGCGTCCTGAAAAAATGTAGTTGATTTCTGCACCCGGCATGACAGCTAATAGCCTAACAACAAGAAAATTTTCTAATATTCGTTGGTAGTTAAATTCTCTGTATAACACAATCCAAGAGTTGAGTGCCTACTCATCTGTGCGGAGAGCCTCGCAAGCGCCATGCCAGATGAAGAACATTACCTGCGAATATTTCGACAAGTTGCCAGCTGAGAAAGACTTACAAACAAAGATGAGCATTTGTCTACGGCGACCAAAACCATCTACTATATAATTTTGTCTATTTCATTGGGCAGGTGGACCAAACAGTAAACGTCCTATGCAGTAACATTTATTACAAATGTCCCGATATTTTATCTTGATTAGTACTAGTGGGGTTTTGGTTGCTCGTGTCTCTTTCAAGAAGGTAAACGTTTGGGAATACCGGTCACCTCCACTCACAAGTTTATCTTCTAGCGAATACCGTAGTGACGAAATTTTAAACGACCGACAACACTTTTGGAGAATTATTTTATTAGGGTGTATTTTATACCTAAAATTTCGCCTTTTAGAAGTTTCAGACTGTTCGCTGTTCCGAAAAACCCCGAATTCTCTTGTGGACCAATCTATCTGTACAGGTCCTCACTGAATCGTTTTTGTTACCCACAAAAGCATTTATAGGAAAAATAAATCGGGTGGAATTTCTGTAGCATCGGTTTTGCTCTAGGTAGGTAGTTTTGTCAGCATGTTTTAAGGAATGCACAGTCGAAAAAAAGGATTCTTCATCCCAAATTTTCATGTGTTAAGGCAACAAAAAGTGTTGTTTTCCTGCCCCTACTTAGCAAATGAATTTTTGTGCCGATTTCCGATGTTCGGAAAAATATTTTAAAGTAGACTGGTTCCGTCCCTAGACGAGGCGTTTTTTCACTCTAAATGCTCTTGGACTTCTAGTCCCGTGTTTGACGTCAAACCCTGTTTCTTCTAGGGACGAAGAAGCAATAATGTGTACCTAAGCTAGTACGACACCAATTTTTCCAAGGTTCTATGTACACTTGCTAGAAAATCACCATGAAGCATCTTCATACTTACCAGAGATTCAGTTGTGAGGCACTCTTGTATGAGTTGCAGACTTTCAAAATGTGTGTCCTCCGCACCATCCACCTCAGCATTTAAGTCACTGAGCTCGCCTGTAGAAACATTACAGTTCACTGGTTGGGTAACCGAAGTCACAATGTCGTAGAAGGCCGGAGTATGTAAAGGAGATTGAAAGGATGTGATCGGTTCGGCCTCTGTGAAGAGTTCACGATGAGTTACTGAGTTGGATGTGTTTAACTGAGCGCTGGGGAAAAGCGTCGATTGTGCAGGAGTTTCTTCGACCCACCTGATCACAGGACTGGAACGTGCTTCCCACGAGGTGATCCCATCTTCTGGTAGCGCACTAACCTGACGTGATACAAGGGGATAAAATCCTGGAATTTGCGGTCCCTGTGCAACTTGAATGGTTGACGGGGTTATATCATTCATTGATGGTATCTGCCTACCGATGTTTGGGTATTTGCACATTGAATGAACAGTCGTCGCTTCTTCAGGAATTGGCTGATGAATAGCTGTAACACAGTTTGACAAGTATACCAGTTTCCCCGACGGTCCAAATCGGTCACAGTTCATCACACCATTCATGAACGTAATTCAAATCGGCCAATTATGCATGTACTAAAAACACTCCAGGCCTATTTATGCACTCTAGTCTATTTCCAATGCTTCCTCTAGGCTACCGGATCAAGGCAATACTTCCAAGAATACTTAATTTAACTTTTTCAAGAACACTGAGCATACCGGAATTCCAATCGCGATAAGAATCATCTGTACTTTTTATCTAAGTTGACTGCTATAAGTCCATTGATTCTTGCGTGAATTCTCTTGAAGCCCTATGTTCGTGGGCGATAGCATGGGAAGGATAATGGTACAAGTAATTTTAATTTCTCAAGTGGGGTGTATTCACCCACAAACCTTGAGAACAGTGACATCCCAACGGAGATACAAGGCCACATACTCCCAACTGCACAGGCACACAAATACCCACGCAAAGCCACATACCGTTGGAAAGACCTGAAGCCAAAAGGATGAACGACCGCACATTTTAGCCTCGTCAAATTTTGACCGAACGAATTGGGCCTCTTAAATTATTAGCACAAACACTATTGATGTGCCCTTCTCCATTGCTTGACTCCAGTGGACGCGAGGAAGACAGACATAAGGAGTGAGAACGAATGAGGAAGTGGACATGGATGAAAAACAACAGACGTTATATTCATCAGTCCGACTGACCGAAGAAGCACATTTTGAAAACCACACTAGAATCTGACAATGTTGTTTGAGTGGATTGTTATGATGACAGAACACACAGAACAACACTCGGTCTGTCTGAAGTAGGTAGATTTTTTCAGCAGGAAATCTTCCAAAGAAGCCATGTTATAAACTCAACTCAACTATAACATTTGCATGTCGTATTTCACGATGAGTTCTAGAGGTTTCATTAAATATTGATTACTGCAAAAGCCAAAATACAAATAAGGTCCCATTGTTAATATTCAAGAGACTGAATTCACTCTACCACATTTTTAGATGTATGACTCTGAATTATTCACATGAAGCTTCTTCTAAGATAGCAGAAATTGGAGAAATGCTTATTGGCTGTGTTCTATCAAGACAGTCACTCTAAGAGCTCCAAACATAGTGTGGGTCTCAAGTTGATCCATTCAATATTCCAACCACGTTTAAAATTCTCCCCCTTTATGAGTAATCTTTTATCAAATGTATTAAGTTGCCGAATAATTCCGTCGGTCAGTTTCTTGCGTCAGGGGACCTTGTATGCAGGTGAATTTTACACCACACCACGCACCGCAAAACAAACGTATGTAAACGTTTGTGAGTACTATGTAAGTCTTTAAAATTAAAATCGCTTGCTTAGTCTGCTTCAAGTTGACTCTGTGTATGTCTCCATATTGGTGGACAATTGAAAAAAATCCCAGCTTACAATTGTCATGCCAGCTCCCGTCAGTGGCAGGATTTAACTCGCGGGCAGCAGTACTCTACCAGAGGAAATTGGGGTTTTACCCTCTGTACAACCAAAAGGAAAAATGTTCCAGCGAAACTGAAAAAAAGTTGGAGATTTAGAAGAGACAAGCTGTAAGTCTATGGGGGAACCATCAACGGTAAGTTGGTTACACCATTGAAATGGATACGCCCAGGCGCCACATCAGAGTAAGACGCCATCGGCAGAACTAGTTATGCTTCGTCTACGAATTTCACCCGATGGGAGAGGAATACGCAGTGACAGAAAAGAGCTAACTGGGATGTCCGGCTAGGGAAGGAAAGCATGCTGGTCAGCGTAGTTAGTAAAACGTTATGTGCTTCCCACAAAAGCACTGATATAATCACATGGACCCTGTAAATCAAGTTGCGAATATCTCAAGGTGCTAAAATTGACAGAAACCGGCCTTATATCACGCTGCCACTTTAGGTTTTGCCATCTGCAAATTTCGTCTGAATATAGCGGCCTTAGCGACAATAAACGATACGCCGAATTTAAATTTGAAGGGTTTTCTATATAGTTACTGAGCCTAGGAAATTTATACACTTAGAATTGCATCTAATTCGAGTAGTACAAAATTCTGGTCACCAAGTGAGTGATTCCCCTTAAGTCCCTAGACTTGTCTTTGTTAGTTGGTCAGTGGAATTAGAAAGCCACCGGCTATATAGCAATCTTTTCTTGTAAGCTTCCACAGGAAAAAAATACATTCACATCATTTTTATGAGACTCCATTTAAATGTGGAACGGCTACTAACGTGAAATACAGGTCGTCCGTTGGTTGTTCGTTGTGAGGAGATCTAATGTTACACTAGACCGTTAGCTAAGTTGTGGATGGAGAAGAAGTAACTGGTTTTGCTGAATGAATCCACTTAGTCCGAATGCATCTGAGTTAGCATTTGGCAAACTCCTGTATGCTTCAATATCACAACTTAGTCCGAATGCATCTGAGTTAGCATTTGACAAACTCCTGTGTGCTTCAATATCACAAATGCTCTTGGAACCCTCCGCTGTCCTCTCCAAGCATGGGAATTCTTTCGGACAGGCCGCTGCAAAAGAAATTCCACAGCATCCACTCTTCGCTAACCTTACATTGGAACTTCGATCATTACGGTGCCAACGTCTTTCGTCGTAAACGAAGGACTACACTGCCAAACATGTGGACTTGAATCTAAATATTTATTAGAAAATACGATAGAAACACATGTCTTGAGGCCTGAATGTCTGTTTTGTATGTCAATATGTCCATGACTGTGAACAGCTCACAATGAGTTACCGAGGTGGATGTGCTTAGCTGTGTGTTGGGGAATGGCGCGGATTGTACCATACAACGGTAATGTCCCAGCACAATGAGAAGAGACGGGTATGGTGAGGAGCTGATGCAAAAATCTTTACTGCTGGAGAGCAACCTCAAAATAAACGTGACAGTCGCCTTATTGAGACAGTATACCATCGCCAGGATTGCTTCAGAATCCCGTTAAAAAATCAACTGAAAACCATCACAGCTTGAAACGACGGGCATAAACTATCTAGGTAGTCCCTCTAGGGAGTGATTTTACGCTAAACACGGATAGATTTGGTGCCATCAGCAAGTAAGTTCGCGTGGGCTGGATAAAATAAGGCGGGATTATCACAGGACAAAAAGTTTAACTCTAGCTATTTCCGTCTTGCATTTGCCTGTCCTTCGCGCTGTTTCGCTAACACGTGCTTGAGATGGAACACGGTTTTTCTAAAAAAGGACTGGCACGGCTCTTCAGTACGTGTCCTAAATACGTAAGTTTAATGGACGTTACCAAATCCTATTTAACGCGCTTTTTCTTTGCAAACCTACTGCAAACAGTTTATTTCTGCTATGATCTGAAAGTACCGGAGATCAAATGTTCACATTTACAATACGAGTACAAACTTTGATCACCGTAGGCCCGTTCAAGCGCACCTACTTTCTACCACTGTATGGGCTAATTCTATTCAGGAGAGTCAGTGAAATGTTACGGAATGTCGCTTTTTGAAAATATAAGTGGAAAGCACATTTCTGAGTGATAGATACTGCATGACACTGCGACCTTTGGTCATGACAGTGAGCGCACTAATATGAACCTGGATATGAATGGAACTCAAAATGAACATATTACTGCGAATAGTGACAGTGAGCGCACTAATATGAACCTGGACATGAATGGAACCCGAAATGAACATTTTACTGCGAATACCTTTAACAAGACTGTTCAGGTATCCGGTTGGTTGCGAAAGTTTGCTTTGAAGCGTCGGCTGAAGTTTGCGTTCATGTTTGCTTTCCAATGAAAGCTGCCTCTTGTCTACGTCACAGTATCAAAGTATCAAGGGAGGGCTATGCAGTAAACTATCATAGTGCTAATTCAGTGTTCAGCGATTCTCGGGTAACGGGTCTGAATTACCCGACTTCCCAAGTATAACTAATTAAATCTTGTTTGTTGACCTGCGTTTAACAGCTTCTTTGAAGGATGTATTCGTAACGAATTTAATGAACCTGGGAGTCATTTTACCTTAGTGGGTTTGATGTCGTCTAGCTATGTATAAGTTATTTCTCTGGCTTTTACGTTTTACCAAATGTGCAATCATTTGCTGAGAAAGTCAGGAAATAATGTGTCCTCTGTCACTGGGACGCCAACTGGTTAGTTCTTTTCAGTCAGGCCAAGCTACTGAGAAAATCATATATTCAATAATCCCATGCACGCGTTCTTAAAGGATGACTTCAAGTCCTTGCCAGCGTGATCGATCAAGTGAAACTGGTCACGCTTCGTGGCACACTGGCGATTGTCAGAGGCCGGTCCACTTTTTTTTCTCTATGCATACAATGAAGCGAATCGATGCTTTTATGTTGAACAGAAAGCATGTTCCATTAAAATATCAGCTGATTTTCGGCGACGCAACTCAACAGTCAAAGGTTGTTGTGAAAATACAAGGTCTTCTTTGGCGAAAGATTTAAATGATTAAGTTAAAACCTAGGAAACGGGTAAATTTGGATAACTCAGGTCCCTTTGGTTGAAGAATATGAGTACATAGATGTTTGAACCAGTATCATTTTTTCAGGTTACCGGGTAGTTAATGTGCTTGTCTGTTGTGTGTCCACATTACTCCAGCTTGAAACTAGCTTCTATTGGACCACCAAGGAGTGTCTTGTCTTGCAGTCAGGCTTGAGAGCGGACTGAGAAACCAGTGGTACGCAAGTGAACTCCACCCAAGGTAATTTACCACCGAATATGTAAAAAACCGTTTCTGCTGGTGAGCAAGCGTCACTGGCCCAATGCCGAATACATTCATGACTACAAAGCAAGGATCCATAATAGGACAAGAATGCGCAATCATTCGATAGGGATGCAAGATTCGGTGAAGCTGAAGAACAGTGTTATTATCGCCATCCCTTAAGGGAATTGGCAACGGGGTCGGACGTAGGCGTGTGAATGGAAGATAGCTAGGTCTGTAACTCAGCGCCCTGTGCAATCCAGCGGCGAACCAATTACTGCGATGGTTGAATTAGGTGCCAAGTAGGCTACTTCCTGAAGAATATAGGCACGCCATACAGTCCACCTTAGGTAGCTCACTGCACGGAGTGGAGTTGTGTGATATCTCTCTACTTAGTAATCTCACAGTTTTGCTCCATAATTTGGTCTGGAGAGCTGTATTTTAAATCGGGAAAACCATTTTTCCTGTCAGTTATCCGTGGTCTGCGAATACTCCCGATTTGTATGCGGGGCCAGCGTTTTCTAGCCGTCTGCGACCATGCTCATTGATAGTATTCCTTCTGTGATTGGCTCTTCCACCTGCTTCAAGGCGGACTAAAGTTTCCGTTACTGCCACTGCCGTAACAAACGTAGTCAGAACCGATTTGTCATCCTTGGTACGAATGTTGCAACCCGATTTGTGAGGTGATAAACTTAACCACGTGGACAAACGTTTTGGATGCTGAGATAACATTCTAAAACCGAGTGAAATAACCGACATAAAGATAGATAATTGAGTGTAAATATACCCATTGCGGCACGCATTCGCATCGGTGTGTGTGGGCGATAAATGGAAGCTCTACCTCCACCTACTAGACTTAACTTTTACCCTTATTAGTGGTGCTTGTCTTCATTTGAATCCAAATCAGGTTAGTTTCGAAAGAGACCATGACACACTTAAACATTTTACTGCAGAGATTTCAATCCGCCAGATGACAACTGCCGCTTCACAGCCATTGAAAATTAAGCAACTTACATCACGTTTAGTGAAGGCGTGCATGTACACCTAAGCGACAATTCAGGCCTGAGAGCTGACGGTGACCGGCGATGCCTGTCGTGTTCAACAGTGGAGAGATAAAACAGTTGCATCTCACTTGAAGTACGCAGCTGCATCGTCCGTTCGCTGTTCGTGTTGGACGCGGGCATCCATCGGACAAAAATGACGTCGTTATAACCTGCAATATACTTTCAGAAGGGTTTAATAAAGCAATTGGCGGGTTTTGAGCAAACCGGCTGGAAAATCTACTGCATCAGTCCTGTTGTAAATTATAGGTGAATGAATAGTCGCCAGGTGTATTAATTCTGAAGAATTTCCGAATGGGATTTTTGCATAAACCTATGTTATGGCTGTCATTATTGATGCCACTGCAGTTACGTAACCAAAAGGTGTCTCCCGATGCTGAGCGAATATCTGTCGTTTGACGTCCGCTAGTGATCACTTTCCTATGAACTGAGATTTAGAACATGAACCCAATTTCCAGTCACGTACGTCAATCAAGAGAGAACAGTTTTCTTCTCATTGTGGAGTTAGTGTCTCTGAACTGCTCGGTTACTGCCTAGCCGCAGACATCTCTGTGTTTACCGTTTACTGTTTCAAACTATTTGGGCAACTAAGGTGTTCATTCTCATTACACACCTCGACGTTTGAAAGGTAGTCACCTAGGAAGAATCCTTTGCAAACATGATTCTAAACGAGCTTGCGTAATACTGGACTTTGGTACTACGGCGTGAATGTTACTCGTATCAGTGTGAATCTGTACGACTGAATCGACAGTCAAACTAGTGAGCTGTTTCTAGCTATGGGACAATATTTAAATATAGCATAGCAATAAGCGCAATGAGACGTAAACGAGGCTTTCATTTCACTTTGATTCACCGTATTGTGAATCAATTGACCTGTAGCTTGGACATAGGCTTTCTTACTCCCCGGTTGACGTATACTCCAAAATGTCCAATACAGCTGCGTTACTAGCAGCCTTCACCACCCATTGGACTGGATCAACTGATTTCTTGAACTTACTTAAGTCGATTAGGGATTAGGATCGTCATATTAGCCCTCCGTGGCTTTACATTTCATTAGGATGAATCATTGGTATTCGAGAATGACCTGTGGATGCCGAAATAGAGATTGTGAGCGCGTGTTGTATTTCGGCATTTCAAGCTACTCTTGCATTTTATCACCTGCCATCGATCAGGTCTTATAACCACTCAATTATGGAACGGTATGTATATTGAATCAAACGTGCTGCGAGCATCAGGCGACCCACACCAGTGCAGTAATCGCGATTTCAAGATTTCAGTGATGCAGTTTTGTGTGTTACTACGTGTGCATTAGCTCCACACCGCATGGGACAGTAAGCATTGAGCCTATCATTCACGTCACGCCTAACGTGGATTCATGCTGACGGAGGCACCCCACGGCTTTAGAAGCAGAAGACATTCACCGGGATGTTCACCAAGATAAACAGCTCATGGAGAACAGACCAAGTAGGCTTTTAGTTTCGGGCAACTGGCTTCTTTAGAGGAGACGTTCTCAGACATCAGAATAGTGCTCTTAGATCGGTTTCGTCAGGAAATCTGACTACTTACAAGAAAGTAAGTAGCGTTAAATGCATGGTAATCAGGTAGCAGTGGTGACCAGGCTTTTGTGGCTCTTGTGAGTGCGTGTGACAAACGTGACACCACAGAGCCGCAAATACTGACATGTCAGGCTTTATTGTACACAAAGAAGGCGAGATTTTTCGTCCTGCAAGAAATGGTGAACTCAATCCCTAAGGTTTTCAGGGGGTAGACGAACTTTGGAGAGATGTTAACTTCCAGGAAAGGTATGAAAAGCGGTGCTCCAAAGATTTTCCCACGAAGCTTCGCTGCACACAGCAGTAGTTATTTGGCTGCATCAGGTAATGCTTGATGTCTGACCGGTTAGTATGTACACTGCCAGGGGGCATCCTTCACCTGATCAGTGTCATATTGGGCACAGCCACAATTGAAAATAATGTGACTGAAAAGTAAACGAAGGTCGGAGGGACCGAATCCCATCAATTTTGTAAACATCTGTAGCTATAGCTGAGACCTCTGATGCGCATTTGAAGTCGGCCGGTTCACAAAATATACAAGTTACGTGCTCATTCTTATCTTCTCTTCTTCTCGTATAAGGCGGGATTCCCCATTTTGTTTCTTGCATTTCGCTCCTACATCCTCCCTCTTATTTTGACCTGGACGCAGACCAATCGCTATCGCTGTCACTGCACGTCTAGTTTAAACCAACCAGGTGGATTTCGCCATCTTGTGGCTACCATGTCTTGAGTCATTGCAAACTTTGAGTAAGTACACTATACCCTACCTAACGTAGCCCGTAGCCCGGTTGATAGGAGCCGGCATAATCCCCCATTTGAGGTAAGTACAATTTTATTATTTTATTACTGCACTCATAGCACCATATTTGGTAATAAGCCATCACTTAGACGGCTTGACGTTTAAGCTTTTGTGCGTAACTCAACCTGACTCCACTGAATGCTGGATACAGTCCGGTTGTGGGCCTATATGATAGTTGTTGGTGTAAGGAGAATTCGGAGTTTTAGTGGAGATTCCGTCCTCTAAATGAAGCAGCCAGTCTGTGCTAAGAAGTCGGAAAGTGCAGCTGATGTACATTTCTCAAAATTTCAGGAAGTTCTGAGTCCGCGGTCTCTCGGGTAATAGTCTCAACACTTACTCGTTAGTCCAAGAGCCGCTATTGGTGGGGAGGTTAAGGGTTTCGGGGCTCCTGGACGCGCACTGCCAATGATTCCTCATAGGAATGATACACTTGTACAATGTTCCTTGGCTTCTCAGCAAGGATCGCTTGGGGGACAAAATCGTTTGTGTTAGTTTCTTGCAACTTCTCGAGGAACGAGGAGGCTAATAGAATTACCTAGTTCGTGTGACGAACTTTCTTCTTTTGTGAGCCTTCCAGAAGGTTAACTACTAGCCCTCGGTTAATCCACTTAACCCCCATAAATCTTTAACTTTAAGTCCTGTTTGAGTATCCAGTTAGCGTATGCAATCCGCACAGTCTCCAGTTCGGGCATGGTGACAAGAAATGTAATCTACATCAGTCCATCTACACAACACAGTTATTTCCCCCGTATTCCATCTTCATAACTATTCCATTAACCATCTCCTAGATGTTCAAACCAGGGCATTTATCGTTCTTTTCCGTCATTTGGCAAACACCGGACTTACTAATTTTAGTCCTGTGCACCCACAAGTTTTCTCGCATTCCCTATGGGGGTGTGCGTCAGTGCCTCCAGGTGGATCATTCGATTGCCAGGCAGTCAAAAATTGGCGCTGCACACAGTTTTCATAGGACAGTACGGAATTCTAAAACTGCACATGGGCATTCGCTGCGGTGCACGTGCGCATAAACGTTTCCCCGATCGGACGACAAAACCCTCAATCTGGGAAAAACACATAGTGGCAAGCTTATTTAGAATTGGACAAAGCACGTCAACCAACTTCGGATCGAAATGCCAATAGCACAACAATTGCTTGCTTTGTGCTCCGATGACACAGGGACACTAAGCCAGTCACTTCGGTTCTCTTGCCCATCTAATTATTTACCCCATTGCGGCGAATATTGAGGTGTGTCCAGTGTATCACTGCCATGTTCCTGTTTATCTTAGTCATAGAACAACAAATGTTACCGGGAAAGCAAAAAACTTGTTCAGACGATCAATGGGGGCAATTAGTCATCGGTCATAACAAAGGGGAAAATAAAAGTTAAAAAACTCCTGCTGGATGTCGCTTTCCAGACAGTGGTCCTCAATTTGCTGTTTGAAAGATAGTGTACACCAAGATTGACACTCGCAGCAGAGAACTGAGTGCGAGACGATTGGTGAGCCCATGAGATAATTGAAGGAAGCTGACTGTCCACGATTCGCTTGATGTTATTGTACTGATACGGTTAGTGGGGTCTTGTTAACAGCAAACTGACATTTTAACCACTCTAAAACAAAGGGATGTGATATTGTCAGTCTTTGATATATTCAGGTACCGTTTGCATCATTCACAAATACGCACCTTGGAGCTGCGAATTACCTCATATTTCGAGAGCGGGTTACTGTGTTGGTGAAGTGCTTCACTTGTGTGCACTAAAATTCAACATCTTTTGATATAAGCTCTAATTATTTATTCGACTGTGTACTTGTAATGTAAAATCAATCCCAATAAATCACAAAAAATAAAAACTAACTTTGTGTCAGTCTTAGGATTCAACATTCAACAGCTGAACCGGGCCTCGAAGGCGGTACACACAAGTCAGCTATGTAAATAATCCTAACTAATCGATTTCACTTGGCAGCTCAATAGTCTGTTGTCTGTCACCACAATGTCCCATGATCTGGGATAACGCACACACGTCAGGTGCTGCATTCGGAAAACAGTCAGTTGATTAAACACACTATGATTATGGCCATTATGACTGAGGATGCACGAATGCATGTAGTTGAAATTATGTGTAACCCAAGCTTCCATCTCAGGACCAATACATCAGGACGATTATAGGTGAAGAATTTTCATAAAGACAAGCTCACATGGCCTAGTTAACGCGGACAATCGGTTTGTTCGAAGTGATTTGACGTGAACGATCTACAGAAATCCTTAGGAATTTCCACGAAAAACCTTGCCTCTAGTCGTCAATCCTTGAGAGTAACACTGGTCTGTTAATCGGATGCAATTAAGTGGATGAACTCCGGGAATGAGGTTTTGCGATATGGTCAACTCAAACCAGATTTTATATGAAGTAAGGGGATTTTAAGGCTCCGGCTGAAGTTCCATTCTATAACTAAGACAGCCGTACAATAAGTGCCGTCCATTTGTGGTTCTTCGACAGATGCATTCATTTGCACGCGAATTTGGTTTTGAAAGGTGATTCAACTGGATCTAGTTTATGACGGTCTGCTAGGAATCACCAGCAAGTCAGTAATGAGGCGGTGTTCTATGGTGAAACTGAATGAATAATGAGGCCAAAGCTACTTCTTATTTGTTTCGCGTTGCCAACCTGCGATATACAGTAAATTTTTCGTACAAGTGCTACGAGTTTAAGTTGTGGGACAGCTGTAAGTTGGCCGCACAGCGGCTTTTTAACGATTGCTGCAAGTGATGAAGTTCCTTACGCAAACCCTCGGTTATTTTGAGTTATGCTTCGCTGTGTGCTTAGTCCATAGCTTGATTAGAAAATATCGTCTCACCATTTTACCGAGGAAGCCTACCTATTTTTGGTAGTTATGCGCAACAGCTGTTTTTCCCGCTTGAACAGAGAAACCCAGAAGTTGTGAAGCTTGCTACTGAATTGTTGAATGAACAGCTATTACCATGGTCAAAATAAGTTCGCATATTTTGCGAACGGGAAGGCAAAACAACAGTTCGTAATACCCATACCTTAATGATACTAATCTCTGGCGCTGTGTAGCCTGCGTTACTTTATGCATTTTAAGTACGGTGCAGTTTGTTATTTTCGGAGGAAACTTGCCCAACAATCCAAAAAATAACATGAAACACCTAATTGAGGTTTCAGCCTACATGAAGTAGAGGCATTTATCGCCTGATCCATCCCCCTTTACCTAGAATATTCTCCGGAAGTGATCACAAGTACACCTTGCAATGGCTTCCACAGAATACCGAATAACATGTAAATATGGATATACTATTTTGAGGTGGAGCGGGGTATCAAAAAACAGACTTCCCAAGGTGATCCGAAGTAACCCTACGCTCACTTTTGTTGAACAGGTACTGATCCCTGACTCTTAATGCAGAAATCTGCTATTCTGGAAGAGCTGTCGAAAAGTAATGGGCATTTACTATCCCTATGATTATCTGTGGTGTAAAAACAATACATGTCTTGAACTCGGGAAGTAGGTGCTCTTAGTCTGCCATTGAGGAAGCAAGCTGTTGCTGACGTCCATAGATTTGGTTTGAGTGACCGCTACAAGGTCACCATCATATCAGTTAATCTGATTAGGTGGTCTTCATGAATGAAGTTAATTGAGCCACAGCCTTCGCAGACGAGTATACATAACACGTGGCGCCTAAGAACAACATCAGTGTTAAAGAGTCATGAAGAGAAGCACCTGTTCGTCAAAATCGTCTAAGCTCACATAATATGTCAAGCAACCCATTGGATTGTTTTCTGCCAACAATGCTCACCGAAAGTAGTGAAATGGCATGGAATTAGATATAAGGAACGTTGGAAGGAGCAGATCTGCTAACCGCGACATGAATATGGGGGCGATGCAGTAAATTGTACTTCCTACTGGTCCCACTGAAATTTGTGAATACCTATTAAAAAAGCACCCATTTGCGTTGCTCGCTGATTTCAAGGTGCACATTGACGAACGTTTCCCTCAGCCGGCTGGCGTGTCTGGTTACCTTCATTTGCAACAATTTATATTTAGGTACATGTAGAACTAAAACGTATCTATCACTCCGCCCTGCGGACCGTTTGCCGGCCTGACTGTTCAATCTAATCACCAGATTCCCGACCGGAGTTTTTGTCGTTAATACAAAGAGCTATTCATATGTCGGTTACTATTAGTCAGCCCACAACCTTTAAGTGTGCAGAACACTATGGTGATTGATTTGTTTGGTAGAATATCAACCTCGATCCTTTGTTCCTTACCAACTTTGTTTTTCCCTCTTGCAAATCGATGTACTGTCAAATTCCTCAGCTTACGAACAGCGGACGAAATGGACCCGCGAATTCAATTCCGAATGCATCCTAGTTCCTTGGTGAATGAGTGTAAATCTGATCCGTATTTAATTTGATGACAGTTAGCAGTCACGAAACTACATCAGTAAGTTATATAGGCAGGTTTTTATGACGTTTACTGCAAATGAACCGGTGGAAACCGTTACAATAAAACAAAAGGAAAGCTTTTAGGAGCAATAGCTGGAGATATTAGGTTAATGAACTTAGTACAAAAATATTGTCTTTAAGAAAGTGGTACCCCGACTTCGTCCACATTTGAACGGAGGGATATGACCCTCCACAGAACACTGACTGCCACCGAAGGAGCATTTCGAGCAGAAATAAGTAGCCACACACATGGCCGCAAGTTCGTCCGCTTGATCTAATTCTTTTGAGTTTATGTCGGATTCACGATCTCACTCACCACAGAACATCAGGCCTCGCGGAGACATTCCTTATAAAAGACATGTAAATTCTTCCAGTGCTCCCACTGTGGACGGTCATTTCCCATTGGGACGCAATCATTCTTTTTATGTAATACATGTGATGATGGATGATAGGAGGATGACACTATCTTCAAATGTTTATTTAAAAGACTACGGCCAACTTACTCAATAGCGCGGTTTGTTAGTGGGTACCATCTGGGAACATTTGCACGACCCTATACTGACACACGCAAGGTGTTACACGGAAGTATGAATGAAGTGACGGATCACGGAGCTATTCCGATGATCCCTATTGCTCTGTTGTCCCATTCGTCTTTAGTTTTGTCTGGAAAACAGCTTTTCCGAGTGCATAAGCACCCTTTCTATCAGGTTTGCATCGGCGTACATGGTTTATATTCAGGGACATATTAGGACAAGCGTAACTGTCCGTGGCACTTGTGCTGTGTGCAGGCGTCGAATATCTTACTCACTGTTAACGAAGGAAAACCGAATCATTTACACTTAGTATGATTGCACTGCACTGGGAGAGAACTACTATTCGATGCAGTTGATGCAGGCTACGCATCACCTTCTCGTCTGTCTTCTAACGACATAATTTGTTATCCGTGCCCATCTGAGTGGTATTTTTTGGATTTGAGCAATTTTAGCAGAGCTCAGTGTAAAAACGAAGTAAATCGGATTTGAATTCCAAAATGGCTTAAAACCCGGATCAAGCTCACATAAAATACTCATCTTCCTATCGCTGCCAGGTGATTAATACTAACTGCGTGGTGCATTTCATCCCAACAGTGATCTCTATCATAGATTCTTTAATGTCACTCACTGAAATTTGAGTTCACGTAGAACTTAATACTGACTGAACCTCGGGGAGTGCCCCTACCTGATGAACCCCAAGAAGGACGAAACTGATCGTGGGCTGTGGAAAACTTTTCAGCAAACTTGTGGGTAGTGTCTTTTATGAAAATTTCTGGATTAGTTGTGAGTGGTTGTGAGATAGATGTTCGTACGATGCTGTTGTTTTTCTCTATTCCTGATTGGTAACTGACTCCCTAGGACGGTGCATATAAGTGGTTATGAGCAGAATGTGAGCTGACTGAATGGAGCAAAGCTGAGATGGACTACTCTTGTTTTACGCAGACGAATGAAGTGCGCCCAAACAAGCAGACGATGCTCATAGGAATACATAATTCGTGTCATGCAAAAAGTGCCCACCCTTACTATTGCGTAGTTCGCGAGATGTCTTTTGTTAACTTGGAAAAATAGGTATAATTAGGTGTTAGGTGAAGGCTGACTAATCATGTTCCTGGGCCCGTAAACCAAACGATGTTTCTAGTTGCAGTGGCTTCAATGAACGACTGGGGGCCAGTCTGTATTACGGGTCACAACTACCTACACCGTCATACATTGATGTACCTGAAATTGCCCGTTCTGTGTGAACGAACATAATGTTGTGTTCCTACTCCTGTTTTTCAAGCCTCTTACACTGACATACAAGTAACTTTGTTGGACATGTAGATACGAAAAACTGCCGTTGGTATATACCGGATCACCTATGATGTAGTTCCATAGGATCCCCGAAACACAGTTCGAATCCAACAGTTCGATATCAAGTTAGCCGGGGACAAATTATTGCAAACCATATGACAATCACAACAAAGACTGTACTTTAACTAGATATATGATACAAAAATACAGATTGTTCATGGTCTCATTCCACTATTTTCCTCTGTTATTTTTCTCCTAATAGGAGCAGAGTCCGTTTCTTGGATTGAGACCCTGTATACTGTTGACGCCAACGTGATCAATTCTGCTCACTGGCTATTCATCCATATGTAGACGTGCAAAGCGGCACCCAACAGCGATTCCACTCTCATTGTATCTTTTATACACAAAGAACTGGAGGACCTCAACTGTGCTTTTACACTCTAACTAATTCGAATGTATCTGGATCTCTGATAGACAGAAACTGTTTGGCTTTCGGAGGAACAACTGGTTGGTACATTGTAGCGTTGTACCAGTGAGAATACCTATAGAACTAATTAGTAAAAGGTCAGAAACTCAGCTTCTTACCAGTATCCAGCCACTTTAGCAGGCGTCCGGCTAAAATATCATCGTGTTCGTAAATGGTAAAGTTTAGATGATTAAGAGGTTGCATCATCAATTATTACATCAAGGTTCTTCCATTTGATCTCCATGAATACAGTAATTATCTGTCGACAAATCATCTGTGATGCGTGCAGAAGCATACCTCCGGATGGATATTCTAGGGTTTTCAAGTGTTTACTGGTGCAATAAAGGCCGACGATTTGGTTTTGGATGCTTTGATTTTCATCCATGGATTAGCACTACCAGCTACGTTATTTTAAGTTCCACTGTAATCCCACACTTACCTCATTATAGTGCAGTATGTTCATCTCCAGAGCCACCCACAATCACTCCTTTTAGCTGATAGTGAATAATAAATAATGAGTTGTTTAGGATCACAAGTTCTGTGCTAAACAATATAACGTGCCAAGTTGTTGCGGTTCCCAGAATGCACTCGACTTCAGCAGCATAAGCTCGCTGAGGGACCCCGTTCTGGATTGGGCGATATGCCCACCCAGTCTAAAAATGTGAATTAGGCCGGGTGGTCGAACATGTCATGATTATACTGGCTGGGTCTTGCTACCATATAACGCAACGTCCAAGCAAGCTAAATTTTTGCTACCAATACGCAAGTAACTTTTGGGTTAGATGCTGGCTTTGCATTTGTGCGATCAATTTCTCCTATGAACGAGTTATGCCCATATTGTCACCGAAGGTGCGGGCTTTCTCCCAAACATGAAGCGTAGTGTTTAACTGCGAACACTGTCCTACCAAATGGGCTGTGGAACGAGCGAACTTAACTGACAGATGTTCCACAGCTCGAATTTACCAAAACCAAGCATTTTCTCGGCAAAAATCAAGCATATTAATGATGAGGTCACGCGGCAGTGCTGTAGGTTAGCGGTACCCGGAATTAAATAATTTAAAAATAGTAAGCCCTGAATAGCTATTACAGGTCCCAAATATGGAACCAACCCTGCGTGGACACCCGTGAGATATAAAATAACCGGTGATGTGATTGCACTACTTTTGTATGGTTACCGCCACCTGAAGCTGTCTACATGACGTGGTGGTGGGGCTTGAGAGCTGCAGCGGTCTCGCGGACTACACTGACTGGAACTTCGTTTCACGAGGCGCAGCCATGCTAGGAAGTCAAAAGGCAAGCAGTCAGACTAATAGCAGTGAGATCCCCTACCACGAGTAACCGTGTTACGAGGCGGTCTGTGGGGAAAGTTGTACTGCCCTTTAAGACAGAAGTCAGGCGTTCCCCCAAGAGACCAGCATGTTCAAATCCATGGAAACAGCGATGCTGCCTTCCCCCGAGGAAGGACGTGTTAGAAGAGGTCGGCCCTAAACACCACAAACTCCGATCGCCTAACGGTTGTCCGTGACCGCAGGTGTATTATTCAATACGGTTGAAATACTTTTAAAACCAAAGAGTCCAGTGCTCACCAAATGTCAACTACTGTGCGCAGCCACATCAGAAGTGAGGCAGTAGTGCATTGCACCATTCACCCTCAGGTTAGGCCAAACCCTGAAGCCAAGCAAGTAAGACCATTGAGTCATCGGCTCCGAGCAGGGTCCCCAAAGTAAACCCTACTGTCCGCTTCTTCGTGGGACAGAAGTTTGAGTCAGAGGCTAAGGGAGTAGGTCCCCGAACAAAACCCCACATCCTCTTATTGCCTTGTGTATCAGACTTTCGAGTCAAAGGCCCAAGTGAACAGTCGTCTTTGAGCCCTTCGGTTATCCAGTTGAATCGAACTCAATGCCTCTCGACATAAAAAACACTGCCTGTTTGTAGTGTTGGTTTATGCCCCAATGGACTACATTTCTGATTCTGAGAGTTATCTATCGAGGTTTATCCGGGGTTCATTAGCCGAGCAAGAAACACTCACTGACAGTGTGATCCTTGTTTGTGGTAGGTATGACCAAGTCAGTCATCTGAACACCTTGGGATCTCATTTGGGCGGTCGATTCGGAGTCGATGGTCGTCGCACAGATAACGGAGAACCACTCCTCAAGTTGCGTGCTGACTATGAACTGTTTCTGGCCATTACGGACTTTCAGCATAAATATTCACATCGCGGAATCTGGCGGCCACCAACTGGAAATCAACCGTGGACCCAATTGGATCAAGCGACCATCAGTCACCGGTGGGCAGTCGAATTTCAAGACTGCCGTCACTTATGGGGCAAAAACACGATTCCAACCATGTCATGGTGCTTGGATGCTTGACAGTTCATATTCCTTCAGGCCCTCGCAAGTCAGCAAGAGGCATGCCGATCTAATAGCTTTGAAGGACTATTTAGCCCAGCAGCATCGGTCTGAGTTAACTCATTTACTCTCCACAGTAAACCACCACTGTAATGACAGCGAACACGTACTTCCTTCATAGGAAAAATATGAAAAAAGCTATGTTAGCGGGGTTCAGTGTTGTCTGTCTGAGTTCTCCGGTAAAATCGAATGACTGAATAAATCGAATATCGTCGAGATAGCTAGTCCTGAATGATACCAGGAAATCTTTACCAGCAGGCAATCAGTAAGACGGCGCACGCAAATCCCTCAAACGCCGAATAGCGAACTACCCAAGGAAAGAGCGAGAGCATTGGTGGACATCGAAAACCCAGACTTCTGCTACCGAATGTGTCGACAGTAATCCTTATCTTCAAAAGGGCACGCGGGCGCTCGGTGAAAGCCACCGTGGCATAAGCCTGATAGCTGTAGCATGGAATTTTCGGTGAGCTTATTCTTCGAAGGTTAAGTGAACTCAGGGAGAGCTAGATCCCTGAAAACCAAGCTGGGTTCCGATCTGCGAGAGATTGCATCGATCACATTTTCATTGACAGATGCTGGAACAGCGACACTTCTTTCAGCAACCAACAATGGCTGTAGTTCCTTGACTTGAAAGCTGCCTTTGGTTCTGTGGACCGTCACGCCCTATGGCAGTGTCTGTGGAGCAAAGGTGCTGTACACCATCTCCCGCGGATGTTTGAAGTTCCATGGGAAGAGATCACCTGAGTTCACCCCATCAAGTGGTATCAGGCAAGGCTGTATTCTTTCACCTTTGCTGTTCAAATTCGTCATTCCTACGATTATTGAAGACTCACTGCGAGCCTTTAATTTCTACGGGGCCTAAGTGCTCTCGGAAAATTGGCACAGACGACATAGCTCTTCTTGGATTGGACGCCTTGGGAATGGAAACAATATTAAATACTCTAAATAATCCTGCCTCATGGTTTGGCATCCGCTTTACGATGCAAAGTTTAATGTGATGCTGCCATACTGGATGAGCTCGAACCCTAAATACGTGCTTGTGGATGAGCCGATAAACACGTTTGTCTACCTGGATAGCTGCATCATTCCCAGTTGTCTTTCGGTAGATTTTGCTTCTATCCAGATCGGGAAGACCAGAGCAGCTTTTGTGAACCAGCATCACCTGTAGCGTAGGCGTGACATCATATTACAATGTTGCGGTGCGCTTCATATTACTATACGGGTTAGAAACCTGGCCATTGGGCGCCGAGAACTCCAAAGTCCTTCACTGTTTGACCATCGATGTCTTTGGAGCATTGCCCAAGTCTGGTGGGAACACCGGATCGGTGATGCTGAAGTTGAATGGTTTTCGGAACTGCTCACACTGCATAGGCTGCGATGGCTTGGCCACGTGCTCCGTGCCAGTCGACCGACTTCTTCGAAAGATTCTTTTCGGACAACCACGCGAAGTGTGATAACGAGCCAGGGGAAGTCAGATAATGAATGGTAGTGAAGTATGAAAACCATTACGAGCAAACTCAGTTGCGCTTATCTGTCTCCTTGGATGGGAACCTCAAGTGGGGACACATTAATGGTTAGAGAAACGGTCAGACATAACCCAATCACACCCTCGATGACGCTGTGCATTCAAGCTGTCGCCTTCATTGCATAACTCTCAGTTTCCCCATTTAAAAGGTTACTAACAGCCCTTGTTCACTGGTGAACGAAACTGCTGCAGCTACAACCACTGAAAGACAAGAGCGCGGTACTTACAGCTGATGATGTTGATGATGATGATTATGTATATATTCCGTACTAGAAGGAGGACTAATCTGCAGTTGTGGGGATTCGCATAAGGTTAGTCTGCTTTACGGATCAAGCGAGCGAACGTAGGAATCACCCTGTTTTATTGGGTTCATACAAGACGCTGACAGAGAAGTGCATTTTAAATAAAAGTTTGTTTACTCTAGTAAAACACTGTTTGTGGGAAATATAGTTGGCTAACTGGATTATGCCGGAAATTGTGGAAATTCCACGCTACTCCTGATACAAACTAAAGCAAACTAATATTATAAATGAACGTCAAGTATGCCTGGCTTGACCGTGGGTTGAACTGGTTGCGGGAACCACTTTCTCCACACACAAACCGAACTGTATCTCGACCTTCCAAAATGTATATCTGCAATCTCGGCTGACAAACATTTGTTTTGTGCAAATTAGAAGGCTTAGGAACTGTTTAGGAACGCAGTTTGAGAGACATAGGCTACGAATCTTGGTACCACAAGCAGCCGAGTGTCATCTGGACAAACCAAACCGGTTACACCCTTCTTATGACTCATTAGGTAGACACGGTCTTCGAGTTTCCGCCAAACCTCACCTTCTAGTTGAACGCAAATCGTGAGCGATTTCTCAAGCACGCTAAGTTTCACACTAATTTTGTTTTAGCGGTAGACTTAGCTGAATTCAGCTAAATCTCCCTCACACAATGTTCTTGGCTGAATTTGCTACACAAAGGCCGCGTAGTAGATATAGCCATCATCATCATCATCATCATCATCATCATCAAATCTGAGCTTACTTATGAAAATGAGGTGAACCCACAATGCCAAAACCAATGAGCATTATGATGCTGATTTAATTTTCAGAGAATTATTAGCATTAGTCCCCTGCAGAAGAGCAAAAACTTGTGATCTTTCGGACGTAATTTGTCCATCCTACCATCCGCCTTGTGATGTCTTGTCTGCGTTTGGTATAATAAGCATGTGAACTGAAAATAGCGGGACCGTCCTGAGCTCCATACCAATCGAGCCCCCAGTTGTGTTTATTCCAGAGGTAGTCATCCTAGGGACGTTCAAAAATAAAACTTCACATTAACCAAAAAGTTGGGGTGCGACTAGATTCCACTAATCTTGTTTGCCAATAAAGATTGAAGCTGTCATTCATAACTCTCGATTGTGCGAAATTGTCACGATCTGACGGTTTAAACCTACCAAGTTATTTTCAAACACATCATTTCTCATATGCCAGCTTCAGGACTTCGTTTCTCAGTGTTTTAGACATTTCAGAATAAAGTTTCTCTAAAATAAACGTCAATTAGCCATTTTTCATCGGAAAAGGATGGGATCGTATGTCAACCAAGACCTTCGTGCATTATTGTTTTATAAATATCCAAGCATATATCCGTTTCACTCCAAAAATAGACTTTGGTTTGATTTCCCGTGTAATTATTTAGTCTCCAAGGGGTTACGATGCACACTACCTGATGAGGATGGGGATGAGAGGAAAAAATCGTGGTTCATAATTCTTTCAGTATTCACCGGTGCATTTTAAATTTAACCATATGAAGACATTCTTACTGCACATACTGAGACTTCTGGAGGCGAGACCTTTAAGCAACTGCGAGCTTTTAAAGTAGTTCAATATATCTTTGTTGATAATATTAACAAGAAGGCATTCCAAATGCTGCAAAGTAAAAATACCTAGCAATTCGGAAGACACTAAAGCCTAAGTATGAAAATTCTGGAAATATTTTCTGGTTTGTTTGAACTCACCGGTGTAACAGTAACCATGGCGACACAACTTTGTACAATGCAGCACGGCCTTCCGATATTTCGTTCATCATAGGCATTCATCATAAAAGATAAAAAATGATATAATGGAGCTTAGTGAACCAATGTTTCTTGATGCATCACTTTGATGACGTCCATGATTACTCTTACTATCACGGTCGCATTTTGCATGCACCTTTGATGTCAGTTAAGATTGTTACCGAAGTAAGTTGGCAAGCATGCTGTTGTGCCTTCACAAAACAACTAGCGTAGTTCCACATTCATCCACTCACAATCGTTTTTGGTAACGCGATTGTTCGGCAAAAGACCAACTAGAAAAGTGTCGAACAGGAACACAGACCATTTGGGACTTGAGTGTTCTCTTGGTGCACCAGCGTGCCAATTTCGAAAGGCAACATCAAGAGCGCCAGAATTTTCGTCGGTCTTCACACACGGCTGATGGATACCACAGATAACTGACTAAACTCCACCAAAATCCATACATTTGTTTCCTTTTCGTCAAGAGTCCCCAAGTAGTCGGTTATGATCCAAATCGGTTCGCATTTCGGACACTATATCCCGAGCAGATTAAAGAGACCGCTTTAGGGATAAATCTAAAACTTAGAAAGTGTGTAATTTTAACTTTGCTCAGGCGACTTTTAGGTACCGGCACTGCTTCGAAAGCTCTCTGCCGTAAAGAGAATTTAACACTGTTTGATGTTGAAGTGTCTTGGTGGTCCTTGAGTGGATACTGGATTATAAAATGTCTAGAATCTGGGTTGGGATAATGAAAACTTGAGCTGATCAAACGCTCAGTGTAACTTACTATAATTCATCCCATCGAAAGTAGAGCGAAGCCATACACGATAATATTACGAAAGTTGCGGTAAATTTCTAACGAGCTCAGCAACACAAAAGATGTGTTGTCCCGATTAGGACTAATGTGGAAGACGGAATGGAATAGTTATCCTGACTGTTTGCCGGAATATCTGACGATTTTGAGCGCCGGACCTGACGGTTTCAACATCTGGTGAATATGCATTCCGCGGGATTGCTTGAGCTGGCTAGTCAAAGTTTTTCGGATTTCCACCGACGGACTTTTGATAAATCAACTACGTAACTAAGTGATCATACTTTGAGATATAACACAGTCTCTTTTCTCCCTATTCTGTTCCAGGTTCTGACATGTTAAGGCCCGTGGATAGCGCTCCATTTCACGGCAACAAACGCCTCCAGTAATTTGAGAAATTGATAGAATATACGAAACAGCATGCTATCGGTACATAGGTATTCTCCAGACGTTCAGAGTTCAATCCAAGTCGACTACCCAATTGAGTACCAGAAGACCTAGGTCTGCCCATTTTTGCGATCAGATCTTCGGCAACCAATAAGATATCTAGGCTCTTAGCCTACCAAAACAAGACATTCAAGGTGTCGGAAAATTTGTCTTTGTTGGTGTCTGATCTGAGTAGATTATTTGGTAAGGAAGCACGACAAGCAAACAACGGCCAGCTTCCCGCTTATGAGTCTACTTCGTGGACGTTGCCCGATGAACGGGACAAAGACTACGATCAGCGAGTATCCAGTCCAGCAAGGATATTTCGGCCCGTTTCCGACCGGGCAGGACCAATCCTGCCGCTGCGGCCCCTGGATCGCCGAAATGTTTGCAGCCGGGAGATAGTGGAGATGGGAAGATGAGGCACTTAAATCAGACATAGTGCATTCAACTTGAATTCTTGTTTCCGATACACAGGATACATGAAATTCAAACGAGTTCAGTGTGAGAGCAAGAGCTCTCTGACTGCTTCCCTAGTCTCTGAAACAAATTTCCGAACGTTTATGGTTCTGGGTCCAAAAACAACTAATCAGTGACAAGCACTGCCAGGCAATGCTTTTCAAATGTATCAAAAATCATTTGCTGAGGCCCGCTCCGTCAAATTGTGACCCAGGTTCACCATATCCAACTTATCGGTTCGAGTGATAGAACCAGTTTACATGAGACCCAAGCCAAAGATAACAGACTGGCAGCTGCTTAAATTATACGGCATAAGCTAGCCTTAGGATTCTCTCAACTGACCATTTTTTGTTCCTATTACTCTGAGGTCCTATTGTAACGTGTGGAATACCAGTAACTGATATTCAAGCGGCAGATGGTTGGAGAATACCAAGGTTACGCCCTGAAACACACCTTGAAGGACACACATGTTTTTTTGCAATTGTTTGTACATTCTCTTGCAGTTACCATAGCGATTCCGTCTGTCAGTAAGCCGATGTTACCAAAAAAGTGGAACAAATTTCTTGTGAACGAGCGTGTATCATTTTGTTAACTTCCAGTTTGTTGCAAAACAGTTCTGTCACGTCAGATGTGCCAACAATTTCATTTACCGACCCAGTTGTCGCGAATTTTTATGGTGTCGATCAATCTGACCACATTAAGGCTGGTGTGAAATTAAGCTTCTAGCTCATTTGACAAACTTTCTACTAGGACAAAAGCTATTCTATTTAGATGATCTTTCCCCAGCAGCTTGCATGAAGCCTCGCAGATTGGGCCAAAAGTTGATGTCTTTTCAGCACATTCCCGTCCCACCACTAAGACCACTTGAATGTGCTCTTTCGTTGACAGAAAACGACTGTTTCGCCCTGCAAATATTGCAACACTCTGCAGGTTTTTAGTCAAAGTTTTGATGGTGATACCAACTTCAATAAACCAAGAGGGAATCTGAATTTTACTTCAGTTCATTTGTTTAATACATAAATTTTGTCATGATATTTTTCGAACTACCTTCAGCGGAGTTTACCAACGTTTCACACGTTTGGTAAAACAGTTGGGTCCTGTGTTCATACATTTCAGCTACTGATCTTGAGTGGCCATGGGCAATTTATCCAAATTTCTCATCTTCCAGTGCCGATAGTGTATGTTGCATTTCAGCGACCCACCTAGTAGACCTTTGCATGTTCAGCTAATCGCAGGGAGAGATTGTGAACGTTATTCCGGCATATCTTACGATCGTACCGAAAACAAGCCATGCATTACGATCAAAAGCTACTGGAGGAACTCAACTAAGACTCCAATAGTAAATTTGCTTGTTCAGTCAAAACGAACTAAACCTGTATCTGGATTTCCAAGAGTTTCCAGCAGCTTTATAATCAACGTTGAGTAAAAAACTTCAATATCTGGAATATCGTTCAACTGAAAGTTGATAAAGGTGGAACCTCGGGAATGTGCCTACTTGTTGAGATTTAAGAGGGGAGAAAATGCTAACTAGCTGCCAACTTATTTTCCTCAGCCTCATAACTAGTGGTTCATCGTGGATAACATTGTTTGTCTGTGGAAACAAATCCCGTTAAATGTATAGGTCTTAAACCTCCCAAGGTACTTTTTGGGAACGGTTGAGGCTGGGGCGTAATCGTACTCCGACGGGGAGATCTGCACAAACCGTTGATGTTCCATGAAGCATAATATGTCCACTTTGGCAATCACCGAATTCTCATAGCAGATGGAACAACCTACTCCCTATTTGAAGCAATGTTATACGAAAACTCCTGATTGTTGTCGCTGAAATTAGTAAACGACAACTTGACAGCATTATCGATTGTCCAGAAAATTTGGCGCTGTTTCGGTTGGCTACAGGCGATATGGCTTGCGGATTAGATAGTGTGATAGGCACTAGTCAGTCTTCTGTTCGCTCACTGAAAACAACTCACAGCCGGCGGTCTGCAGCGATAAACAAGTTGCGAACGGACCAGTCTAACACAATGTCACACGCAATTAGTGAACAGCCTTCGTCTGATCAGAGTGCACACATTTTGCAAGACCTGTTTGTTCTATCTCATCAGGACCATGAACATGGCATAAGGGATTTCCAAGAAACTCATCTCCTAGGTAGTGTTTTGGTTTGCTCGACACTTCACAGTGAACAAAAGGCGGCTGTGGAAGTTATAGAAGCTGCTGTATCAAATAAACACTGGGTTTTGGTTTTCGTTCCTTGCATATTTGTAAGTCTCACGCGATCAGAAAGTTATTCCAAACCTTAACAACAACAAGACGAGTATAAAAATCATCCAAACGCAATTGTGTGGGTTTTTGACTCCTTTGTAGCCGACCTGGTGATACTGCATGAAGGATAACGTCGGCTATGGTTATTTCGGACAGCTATTCCACGCCAGCGGTTTGATGAGTTATATTTGTGGCATGCCGTCACAGCAAACGACACCATGTTTCACATGCATGTTTGGACAACCGAGAATAGATTTCTGCTTGTTTCCACCCATCTATCTCTATGCAAATCTGGTAGAAATGTGGTCGGTTGGCCCATGTGTTGCCGTTGTTCCTAAAACAAACGATGAAAGTTGAAAGCACGGAACGAAGGCATGCCTCTGTCGTTTCACGACTCGTTATCGTAAGCCTTGTTACATTTCTGTTGCGATTAATGCTGTACACAATATCGTATTTCTCCGGCCTGTGCAAATTTATCGTGCACGTTTGGATGGATTTCACTGACAAGACGTCAATGGATATTGGATTTCTCCATTGAAATCTTTTGGAGACTCTATATCCACTCAGAGGTCGACTATATTGAACAAATTCATTAGAAGACGTAAAGGGACATTTTGGTACTTGAAAAGCGCCTAATTCTGACTCGTTTCTACTTCCCGACTCTGTTTTGTCAAAAATGAGACATAGGTGGAAGTTTAACTAAATTCTCTGAGGTATTTTCGAGTTTTCCAATCATCCTGGACAAAAAGCACAGAGCTGCCAGGATCATCAACATCTAGTGCTTCAGTGGGACACACGCGTTTAACCTGACGTTGCTACTACACCAGAAATACAGGTGAAGAGCAGTCAGACAGAACGGAATAAGTCGAATTATACGAAGAACTTCAATGTGCGCGGACGGTAAAGACAGACCAACACTTCTGATCATGAATGACGTGATGCTCCCCACCCCTCTTAAGTGACGGTGGACTGGAAAATTTCATCAGCTGGTGTTTCGGACCGATTAGATTTACAGGTACACTTAATTAGCCTCCTGTGGATTCCGTACATTTTGGGTTCAAATAGAACATATGGTTGACGGAAGTTCGGGGGCTACCTCGGACCTGCCTGATGAGCCTCGATAAGGGCGAAACCGATCATGGGTTGACGAAAATTTCTCAGCAACCATATGAGTAGTTTTCTTCAAGCCTATGAAAATGTTGATCCACGTGGCTGATCCAACAGAGGATACATGATTAAACTGGGACTTATCTTTACTTATGCAGATCGTTTGGTGCAGTCGGTGATTCAAGAATGGCATTTACTATCAGTCGGCCAAACAACTGCCCCATCGACCCGCCGGTTCTTGCATACCCTGTCGCATCCAGTCAAGCCACCCACAATAGCGTCAACCATACACCCTCACACATTCACAGGCTATCGTGTCAGTCTGGCACACACCCACGCAATATTTTGGTCAGAATCCTCTTTTCCGGGCACGACCGATTGCAAACGTGCCTAGCGCACACACATTCCAGTTCCTTCTATTCGCCATGTGCGCGCAACCGCAACAGTGATGGTGCTCGCATCGATGCGTTCAATAAGTAAGCTACAGACAGACGTGAAAGTCCCAACAGACCAGGCATACGTAGTGCCAGCTTAAAACGCGTGTGCACGCACAAAGCACTCGAACGAACTATCCTGGTGGTCGAACAGTCGGAACGGAGACAAGTTAGGACAGCCAGCACATAAAGTACTGCGTGGGCCCTCTGCCGATCATTACCAGAAATCAAGTTCAAGTTACCCAACTCACTGCGCCGTACTAGATAGTTTGAATTTCCCCATTTCGATCTCTCGAGGAAGTAGAATGTCTGCTGTGACAATTTCCTCGGCACCATACCATGGCGATGCAGAAGCCCTGGTTGTTGCTCCTCAAATACTCAGTTCCATTGAAGGACTCACGGAAGTGCCTGAAGGAGAACCGGTCCATTTGGAATTACGGGTTTCACCTCCGGGCGATCTCCAGGTTCAGTGGTACAAAGACGGGCATTCTCTCAGTGCAGGTGAGTCCAATCAGCTGTCTCGTTCACCTAATGTATTTGACTTGCATGAACACTCAGTCAGGTAGCTTCCTTATATGCTATCTTACTGTGCTCCTAACAACGCAGGACTATGGTGGTGACAGTGATAGTATATGTAAAATCATTACTTAATGCACTCATACTAAAGGTGTTTTGTGCAAACCGGTATAAGAATGTAGGTGTAGATCGCGCCGAGTTCATTGCTTGAGAAAAACGAACGGACGAAGAATGCCATTTTCCCAAATTCAATTAGAAAAACACCTCTAGAATAGCTACAAAAGCCAGCTGGAAACGCACTCAACCCTCGTATTATTCCTATTCAAATTGGTCACGAGTGTTGACCAAAAAATCAAAAATTTTCAGCCTCCAACTAGTGCTTTCTATCGGCATTTGCCTTGGACCAGAAGAACACAGTGAAAAGACATTACTAGCTAGGATATTCCAAGCATATCCGTGCATAGTGGACTTGGAAACAAAAAAATACCAACTGCTGAGAGGTCAATGAACATCGTGCCCTCTTGGGGATTTGAACGTTTTTTAAGTAAACGTCCAACGCTGTTTTACAGAACACTAACAGTTCTGCTCAGTAAATAGCATGCAACTGTTCATCTTCGGCAAGCAACTAATTCAAGTCGTTACATATGTCCTCAAACGAATCAGACAGTTTCGCTTAAACGCCTGATGAGTTCACATTTTATTCCGTACTCCTGTGATAGTTTTCTACCCTTATTCTGACTACGCCACGTGAGGGTCAGTATCATCCATGGAAAACATATGGTTTTTGTCCGTTTTGCTTGTGACACATAAAGTACACAAATGTCTAGTGGGCTGACCACTTTGTATGCGAAGCGGCCAGGACACATTCAGATATGATACACCTTCAGTAGGTAGCCCTTTTGCTGAATAAAGCCGCACTATGCGTTTGCTCTTGCGAAATGCTGCCCCTCTGAGCAAGCTCACTGACATCCTACTATGCGATTCTTTTCCGAAAGACTAGGCTGGTAATTTAACGTCTCGTGGCATCTAACCCATATGCAAGCCGTCGAAGCGAACCAGTGGAACATGGTTTATATCATGATTCGAATCGGCTTTAATCACTTCCTCGGTTGCTCCTATTTGCTCAGAGATGAAATGAAAAATGAGAGAAAATGAGAAAAAATGAGAGATGAAATGAGAAGTGAAATGGACAGTTGCTTTGGAACACAACCGAGCAGTAAGATCACCTCTGATCCAGATTCACAGAGCAGTGTGTTCCTACAACTCCTGTGGCTTTTGATTAGTATGCCTTGATAGCATGTACTGTGGAATATGTCAGAAAGCACGCTTGTTTGAAGGCTAACCGTGATGAACCTCCAACCGAAAGACAGATTTAACTGCACCAATTCCTTAGTTCGAAGCGTCCGACGCCACAGCGATTTCAAATGATGGGTCAGAGTGGATGAGAGACAATCTGGCTCCAATCGTGGCAGTATTCGAGCGGCACGTATGAAATTGTACCATGTGTACCGTTCAGCCTGGATTCACTCCCAGGTATGTAGTTCATCCTGTTATTATTTATCCAAAAATTCAATTCGGAAAGAAGGCCGGAATATGATTAAAAACCTCAAATATGGCATGGTCGAAACTTCGTTCAAAATTGAATACCCTGTTTTATCAGATAGCAAAGCTCGCATGATCTGGCTGGAAGAAATGTGACAGCACCCAGGTAGTGCGTAGCGAAACGGATGCGATAGCTAAATGAATGGGGATGTGGCAATATAAGGTATGTCATACACCACTTCAGTATTTGAGAGTTCGGAGTCTCTCACTGGAAAATACCATAGCTGCTTGGTGCTATCCAACGCTTGAGAAGAACCAAAGTGCGTTTATTGGTTTGAAACTGTAGTCTAGCCTATTGTCACCGAAATTTTCGAATACGTACACGTCCAACATGAGTTGGGTTTAAGTAACTTTCCTGAACCGTATCAAGCTGTTTGCTGACATCCCATAATAAACGTAAAGCTGTGAAGCGACTTTTCGTATCCAGCATATGCATGCGACAAAAGAATCTGTTTTCACCTGTGATTTTGGTGAAACCACTTCACAACAAACGTTTACCTTACTAACCGAAAATGTTGGTACCTAATGAGAACAATTCTTGTTCTTAGGGGAATCTTAGGGGAGGAATCGTGCGAGTGAAGAGGCAAGGACATAGTTGAAAGTAACCTTAAGAGAATAGTGCACATTGTGGTAGCCGTAGGTGATGAAACGCTGTACTGGCTGGCTGACAGAGAGCTTGGCATTCAGTCATCGAACATCATAGCCGGACTGTGCTCGAACAGCTGATGCCTAAGGGGAAATTTTGATCTTATTTGGATTTACTAAACACAAGTGAATCTTGACTTGGCTCGTTAAACCCTGCGGCTGTCGAGTTTTATGTGTTAGGATATCCTTGATAAAGTTTACGGTGTGACCTACTTGGTTCATGTGAACGACTACATCCTAGAAGACCCTTTATTAACCATTGAGTTTTTTAGAACGAATCTTCATTTTTAGTTTCAGTGTTAACTGTATCGCGTGATTAAGTTGTTTTGTCCTTGGTGAAAAGCTTGTATGTCCTTCGGGACATCCGCATATGACTTACTTAATTCATTGTTGTGAAACTTTGACTCGCTTTCATAGCTTCCACTGTATAGGTCTGATGTTTGACTCATCAGATCATTAAGACCCCTTATATATATATATATATATATATAATGTAGTTGAGCGTCATAAAAACAAGTATTCGAATCATCACTATATTCGGCTTGACTGAGGATAGTTTGTTCACTTGTCCAACCAGTGCGTGTCTTAGATAATGCCGCATTCCAGAGGATAAGGACATTAACCACGTAAGTATTGGAGTACCAGTGCATTTCCGGCGCCTCTGAGGAGATTGGTAGTATAGTGTAATGGGAGAAGTGCAGTAAAATGTTACCAAACTTGCTGATGATGACGGTAAGTAAAAAAGGAGGAACTGACTAATGCTTCGGTCATCGTTTCTGGCTTGAGAGAAGCTTCAGTATGATTGATTGTTGAACCTATTCCCCAGGATCTACATCGGTGTCAGAGAATACAAACCGTCCGTGCTTATCGCCGGCGTCCGGTTTGTCAACCAGCAACTCCTAGTTTAACGTTAGCCACATCTCCCAGGTGTTATCCCATGGATGTCCGCGTTACATCTGATTTCGTGCCACCACCCGAAAATGTCATCTAGGACTTTCAGGTCTTCATTTGCTACGTCAAACGAACGTTACTCGTTTCAGACCCCGGGGCGAACTGTTTACCTAGCTATATGTTTGGCTGTTATTTTGGTTGACCTAAGGGTCTTCCTCATCCTAATATTTCAACCAATGCATTTACTGGAAATGCTTGAGGTTTAGATTCAAATAAAGGGACCTACCACATTCAAACTAATCGCTACTTGGTTCAACACGGACCTCAACGACTACAGTGTCTGTCTGATGAACGATTTTCAGGTTAACATTGATTCGTGAAACTACGTCGAATGTGAATGATTAGGAAACTGTGCACAACTTTTTATCGGTTTTTTATGGTCGGCCATTTCGGTAACCTATTTCGGCAACCATGTCGACAAACCTTCCTCCCATGCATCCGTCCATGAACGTTGTATTTGTCTCTGAACTGACCAGCATTATGTTTCTCCTCAGTTCAAGGTTTTGTAACTGTTCACAACACCGTAATTGGTACCCTGAGGAAGCAACCACCGAAGCCCTAAACATCGCACATTTTGAGTTCCGAGTCTGACTCCAGTAAGCCGCCAAGTCAGCCAACCGAAACCAGTCAACGCTCAAAGTATTCAGCATAAGGTTTCAGCACTTCTATGTGCACCAGAATAAGGTTTCATAAAGAAACTGCCTTACTTAATAGATTTTGAGAATTTTGATGCCCCCAGTTGAAATGGACCAATTAAATGACCGAAAGTCGCACCTAAACAGTGGGACCCTATTGTTTTCAACTTACTGGATTATCTAAGTTCGAAAAGTGTCAGTTTCTGAATAAAGGGTATCATGTAGCAGTGGAAAACAACAGGGAAGCAACATAACCCATTGTTTTTTCGTCTGTGACAACTGACATGAACATTTTGAGAATGGTATGATAAAGTGAACACTGGTAGTCAGCCTGTCCAAAAATTCAAGGCTTACAAAATAGTCATTCCTCAATATTTCTGTTGCATGAAATTATTTGATCTGAAAACCGTGGGGCATTAAATTCGTTCCCCTGTAGATCACATTTGTTGATCAACAGCAGTTTATCAACGATTTTTGGAACGATTTTCACACAAACCAACCTTTTTGTCGGAATAATAACCCATTCGACTGAAGAAAGGTCCTTGTTAAATATGAACTTCCAGGTTTTTTCTATTCATATCGGGAGACAAGTACTGTGGACGCATCCCGCTTCAAAATCGATCTTTTGTGTGAATACTCAGGTAGTATCTGCGCACCGATACGCTCAACACACAGGGTTAAAAACTTCTAGACATTTGTGAATGTCGTCCGACTAGGTTCCACTCTCTACTACGCTGATTTGGAGTACAAACGAAGCACAAACAAAGGAAGTCGTTGCAACAACTAACATCAGGTCGAGACAATTATGTAATCAAGCTGCAAATCTGATTCGCTGAAATAATTACCGGTTAATATCTACCAATACCGATGGAAGGAGGAAAGTAATTCGCTGAGAAGTTGTTTATTAGCAAGTACGAACTAGGAGGTTACAAGCCAGTAGACACGCGGGGGCGGAGTTTCAGCATCGGACCATAGACTACTTGCATGCTTCATCAGTAGTATGCGGCGTTATACCAGGAATGATCTGTTATTCTCAGACATTGGCGTCTTAAGGCTACCAATACATTTTCTTTCGTCTTCGAAGTACGTGCAGCCAGCTCCACTACCCACGTGTAGAGTGATTAAAAATTGGGTGTGTTGAAAGCTTAGGAGATCTTAGTAGTACAATACGTTTTTGATCAGAATACTTGCACACGGAACGTTGTATTCATCGCACGTTCACTAAATAGGAATGTTTGTTTTTTAACCATGCGACAATTCTGAAACGCCAGTTGGTTTTACGGGTAGAACGGATGGAAAGGAAAGCCATACGTATTAACTGCGTGAACTACGGTTCCACATACGTCGTGGGGATAGCTACGCCGGCTGGTCCATTAGAATGACAAATGAAGCTGAGAGCCCCATGCACCCAAATACTGCAGTGCCAAGTGTTTTGTCTGTGTGCGTCCACACTAAAGGTGACACACTCAGCCAGACCCACAGCGCCTTGGGAAGACGTCAGGTGTATAGTTTACGCATAACTCCCTACAGCTGATTAATGATTGGCCAACATTTGGAAGACCGATTGAATCTCCTGGAGGTTCAATTCCTCAGTCACTAAAGTTCGGACGAGGGTTGATTGTCCAAACGAGTGTATGAAAACATTTGATCCTGTCCTGCAACACATCAACAGTTTGCTCATGGCTCACCCAGAAATCACAAAACTTCTAACAGACATTGTTGCTACTCACGCAGTTATTTATGAATAGCATAAAAAAATTCCCCAATATTCACTAATCCGTCATCATTCACATTCTTTGTTCGGTACTGTGTATTCAGAAACGTTTACGATGCCCTAGCCATCCGGGTCAAGTAATCATCATCGGACACGTGACCTATCGGCCCGAATGACCCACCATTTTCTGGTTGTCTCCAACACTTGCTGCTTTGGTTATTGACCTTATCTTTGTCACATGATCAAATTAACTCACATATAACCTTGAATGGGTTTCTGAGGGTGTTCCAGCAAATGCTTAGTCCAAGATTACCTTCGCCTCACCTCATGTTTATCCAGTAAATCAGCCGTCTATGTTCCTCGAAAACAATGTCTCTAAGTAATCGAATAAAAGGAGAAAGTTTATCAACATAAGCTGAATTATTTATTTTTCATTGGGCTCTCCAAAACATGTTTCCTAACCCAACGTGTTTTCGACTTGGTTCAAACGTGACAAACATGTTCTATCGATGAACGATCAAAACAAAATCCTCATCAGAATTACTGATGCGTGCCCTCGCAGCCATGGCACGCGGATAAAGGAAATAATCAATTATTAAGTCTGTTGCTTGGCAACTGACAACCCACAAGGTGTTGTTTGTTTAGGGGAAACAAACTGGGGCGTAAATAACCGCTTCGCCTTACTTTTGTGGGATTCCGCCTGCTTTCGGATATTTCTTGTTTTTTATACCGTAAATGCCTAACGTAGCCTCAAGTTCTGCTCTGGCTTTTGGAGAAACTTGTGATCCACTGATAAAAATTTAATGCTGATTACGCCTGCTTTTAACACAACGGTGATACCCCGTTGGGGTAAGCTGCTCCGTGCATGAAGGCCGAACGATGGCTGGGTCTGAGTACAGTAACGTCCATTCACTTTTCCATTGCTTGGCAATACATGGAGACTCGGTGGTCCAGCACCAGACATATCTGATGAGAACCAAGTTGTTCACTGTTCTTCGGTGCAACATTACAATTGCGAGGGAGCAGTGAAAAGAAAAATGGCTTAGAAAGGCATGTCCAAAACATACTAGATGATACAGCCCGAAGGAATTACAGTCGAGTTCTGCGTCATCATCCTTAAAATGATTTGTTGTCGTAAACAACAAAGTTTTACTACTTTTTAGCTGCGAATAACCTCAGCCGGGGGGGGGCACTTAATACTTATGGGGCTTTGTTTGAAGGTGGGATTTTGAAAATCTCCCTTGACAACGGCGAGGTATCTTATTTATTACAGTGCCTGGTCATTTGGTAGGAGAGTAAAAATTTATGTACTCAAGGAAATTAGGTTTCCGGATGATTTCTGCTGATTTTGAATGGGTACCATTTGACCTCTATGATTGCACTCAGGAATGTTTTGTAAGGATTGGTATCCAATGAAGCTAACTACAAGTAGTACCCGATGTAATATCCATTAAATTTCTGGTCAGGATAACGATGTTAACAGGGGATTCATGGTATGTAGCCCGTCGGTTTGGGCACAGTTTTGTTCCCTTGGAGCATGCGTCACTGCCCAGTCAATTACAGAAACCAAAAGTATAGAAGAAAGCTGGTAACTTTTTTGACAAGCAGAGTTGACAATGAAGATCGTTTGCTCTTCTACCTAGGTCGATTGAAGAATTTATGGTAAAATAGAAAGCTCTGTGTGTGAGTTATGTGGTAAGCTATCAGCTTTCAAGAAGGACGGTTGCCTCGGTCACAGTGGGTGTTTATTCGTGTTAAGCTCTGTTAGCATCTGTCGGCTGTTCTACCCCAAAAGGGTAAACATTCTCGTGGCGCCGTATTGCTCATGTGATACTCACACACAATGCTTCCATCCTGTGCATCCATGGTCCTTCCTCCGGTAGGTGGCAGGTTGGGCATTCAACAGCATACTGAGCATTAGTCAGTTCAGAAGAACTGCACTACATGTAACAGTTTGATGGAGTTTGAAGCGTTGTTCCAGAACATATAGCCAGGTGAATATATGACCAAAACAACCTTCTTGTTGTACAATCAACGCTCGTAACCAGAATTTCCTAATTCATTAGAACTTGCTGGGTCGTTTGATAAACTTTTCGTCAAAAGGTTTCCGGTAGAAGAGCACAACGTCCTGCTGTTTGCGGCAAGGAGCTTCTTTATAATGAAGGTATGTTTAAGCATTCACTCACATTATACTGCTGTTGATGGTGTGCCTAGATGAAAGCTAGTAATCGTATCTGACTCAACACTATTTCCGACTGACGAAACCGGGAAGAACAAACAAACGAACCGTCTGAACTACTCAGACAAATCAAGACGATTTCTATGTTAATCGCGTTTTGTCAGACGCACAGGATAAAGGCCTTCTCCGTCCAACTATTTGATTGGCGGAATGTTTTCGGATCACCAGAATCATCATGTTCAATTCTGACTCGGTAGCTTGGTAAAGACTAGGAACTGGTTTGCGTCTGAATATTTTTAGTGAAATTCTGAAATTCTGGATCCCCAGAATTTCAGCAGCATTCCTATTATGGTAGTTGAGCTCTGGCAATGATTTGATCGTGCAAGCTATGCAGGTTAAAACGTGATTCACCAAGTCTTAAGACAGAAAGACCCATGGAGAACATCCACACCAGGTTCATTGAGTTTCTCTTATACGAGGGAGGAGAGGTTGTACTGTTAGTGGGAACAACAGTAGCGACGCCTCATCTCCGTCCTTCCCCGGGAGAGAGCGGGTTACAAATTTTTGCGTTAACGTTTACCCTCAGGTATTTTGAAGGCGGAATGCTGTCATCTTTCTCTAGAAGATGCACCAAACCATCATTCACACAGGTCATTAAACCTAGAAAATAGTGCTATGGGGTTCAAAGTCACACTTTATGTGCAGTAGAACTGCGAGTCAGACAGTTATGCCTTACCCATTGTGTCCACCGGGAATGCACGCCCAGACATTTGAGCCACACTCTCATAAACAACCGCAGGGCATCCGGGATTTGAGAGTGGTAATAGTAGGTGTCTACAAACAAAAAAGAGTGAAGAACTGCCAACGTCAGTCCCCATTAGAACCCGTATCGACCGGCACGTTAGTGATAATCCCAGGCGACTTGTGGCCTTTGACGCCTCAGAGTTGAAATTCTGTCACACTGATCTACCTAAATCTAGCTCACTGACCGACAAAGTTTCAAGGAAGCTACCTACACATCCTACTGCAGAAGAAGATGAATTGGGGTTAAATTTGCGCTGCCTGATAACAGGAATGGGAACGTTGTAGAAGAACAAAAAGTTTGATCAATTCGAGGATATTGATCTTTCGGTGTCGACTCACACCAGGAGCAAAACCGTCTGCCAGAATTTGTTGGCTGTTATCACTTGCAGTCAGTTAATAGACAATGCATTCCCGACTTTGCCTTTAGAATAAAGAAATAAAACGGACACCCCGCATTGGATTCACGAAATCTCAGTTGTGATACTATCAAACCTGCCATCACCAGCGTACAGACAAACTTTACAAGAGCGTCCGTGTGGAGTCATATGTGACGTGAATATAGACATTGCTTGGACCAGATATTTTTCCGACAGCTGCCAACATCAGTCAGATGCATGAACTCCTGAGTGGGTTTGCAATGCGAGGAGTGAGCTATATGATCCAATTCTATGCAGACTAGTGACGCCACAGTCAGTCAATCAGTCATGTCATCTGTACAAATCCGTGGAACAAAAATTCAGTAACTCTATTAAATCGAGTAAACCTGCCCCGGCTAGGAAGGAATTCGACGAACTTCTTACTATCCCTAAGAATTGTGGGGTGCCTTTCAAGATATTCCCCCATAAACTAATGTGCAATTGCTAATACGGTTTCTCGTCAGTACGCCTCAGGTCTGCACTGGTCATACGTAATCGTTATTCGTTTGAATTAGCTAGAACCCAATTTTGCACAATTTCAATGCCCTCCAGAATACAGAATTTCAGTAATTTAAACACGGAGTCAGATCAAATATGTGAATCAAAATCCATGGATACAGTTGCATCATTTATTATTGCCCACATCTTTTTCTTAGATCTATTCATGTTGTGCGTACAAGTAAAGATTGAAGCGATTTCTTTGTCTACCTATCTCATCCACCAAAAGGCTCCCGATTCAATACCAGCTGCGATCGAGGACTGGTATCATTAGATATCATCTACACATTCCCTGAGGACAGTGGATCCTACGAATGCACCATCACGAACCCTTTCGGCATGGTCAAAACCAATCCACTTACCGTCAGGTAGGTCAGTTACGTAAAGTGGATAAGAGGAAACTAAACCAAGTGTAAACTTCCAATCTGTGCAATTCGTATTCTGTGTTATACAGACATCATCCCACAAACAGTATGATGATGCCCCATCCTTCCCTACCCGGTCCTAGGATTCTACCTTATTAATTCCCAATACTTTTTGGTCATAGCACCTCTCACTCTAAATCAGTATTCAGCAAACAAACAAAATTTTCTCTGTCATTTATCTCAAAAGTCTAAGTACGGCTTACCATGATGGCAGCTGTCAGAGTGCTCAGAGTGCTCTCACCCACCCATAAGTCGTCCTTCTCTGTGGAGCAGAAAATTACAACCAAGTGACCAGTGTAAGGTTTTCTGTTTTAATGATGAAATTGGGTACAACTTCCGTCGTTTGTTTCCGCACCGTCATTTTTCAAATCCTAACAGGATGACTTGACACAACCAAATGTGGGCAAATTCACGAAATACTTCTCTGCTTCGGGCAAAAAGTTCGAATCGAGAACAGTGTTCTGACGTAGTATTTATCACTGACCTAGGACATATCGGCTGAATACACAGTGGATTAAAGATTACGACCTAGGAATGTAAGACTCTGCAATAGACTTCTCAAAAAGATGAATGTGAAGAATTTCTGAATGGTCCTTTGCTTCATGGACGACGGTTCAGTTATTCGCCCGTTCACCGAGCCTAGTGATTGACTTTCATATTTGTGGGAGTGTTGCCAGTTTAGCGTTAGGTGACTGTGTGTTCTGCTTGCGTTTTTTAAAAATTTAGTTGGGGATGGCTTGTATTGCCAGCGTAACTGTCCAACAAGGTTTCCTGTTCTATGATTGCTTATTGGTTAAATGAAGGGAATCGAGAACATAACTCAATGGAGGTTGGCATCGGACTCACCACACGCTGATAATATCCTCTCGAATAGTAACGAAATCCTAGGAAATGAGACTGTACGCTTGGCGAACAGATCTACAGCCATCTAGCCGAAAACCACGCAACATGAGAACGATAATCATGTTTGAGTTACTTTAGAGGGGAGTGGGAACAGCAAAGAAGAAACTTTCCATCCGACAATGCACCCACAATGACTTCTCGAACGGTAGCGAAGCATAATCAAGTCAATTTCCAACCTTGGCAAACAAGTCAATGAGCTAAGGAACTGCGCAATACCAACACATTTGCTTCGTTGATCCAAATGTTGGCTGCACGTGCGCAATGCGATTCGTGATCGAAATTCATGCGGCGAGCTTCTTGAACACTGTGACAAAAGCATTCGACATGATCAAGATGCTAGCTTAGTCATCTTTTGCTGATGGAGAATTAATATGGGCTTATAAGAATACCTGATTAAACATCAGATGCAATGCAACGAATTTTGAGGGAACCAAATGTTCACCGGAAATATAGTGCCCCAAAAATCAAGGCGGGGCCCCGAGACAGCAAGAGGTTTGCCGCGAATCCTACACGACGGTACGAAGCTGAAGTATCCGAAGACCGTATGCAGCTAGTTACTAAGACCTCCGAACAGGAAAATAGCTTGTATTAAGGGGTTGTTAGTATAATCATCAAGCGTTATGCGTTCACCTACAACATGAGCCATCTTACTTGACTGACTACAGTAGTAGTGAAGACCGAATGCAAGTGAGTGAAAGCGCATGTTTCATAGAAGTGCTAGTAAAAGGATTTGGTATTCAGTTTTGATTGACACTGAGCTGTGAGCCACCCTGGGACGACAGTTGACACCACTTGGATAAAAGAATGGAAAATACCCGTCATCTGAGGTCAGTAGATATATTGGGCGTTTTTGAATTCCACTGCCGTTGTAAATACCATCAGGTGGGTAATTGTGAACAATATGGGAAGCCCAGTATATTGGTCTATTCGGTTTTATAAGCGAAACTATCTTTACGTTCCTGGATATATGTCTCCTCCGGACAAGTGTATACACAACCACATTAAAAGACAGTACAGAGAGTAAAGATATGCGGAAAGCTTTCCTCTGTGACGGGTGAACCAAACAGATGAATTGTGATATAAACTTTCCACTTCATTTATGGGAATAGAAAGCATTTTCTTTTGATGGAGCTGTATACGGGTTTCCAGATGCCCTAAAGTATAGTGAATTGCACGTAATTCAGGCTGGCCGTAATAATGTTTCTCGCACGTTTTACAACCAGATAAACGGCTTTGGAATTTTGTGGAAAATGGGTTAAACGTGGTGATGAATTCACTTGATGTCTGTTGAATCACATTTGTGGGAAATTCAAGCGTTCTTTGTTGAACGGGAGTGGAGAGGCTAGGAGAACAGCCAGCTTAACTGACGTTCGGGGTACCATATACTCTATTTTTTTGCCTGCAAGACTTCACATGTGATGTAAACTTTTCTCCATTGCTGACTCTTTTGGCTGATACTCAGTGTGAATTTTCTGATGGGGTGATAGTCCATGAAGTATTTTGACCGCTGCAATAAAAAACGCAGTGGTTTGACCGCAAACGTAGGAATCAACGGCAGTCGCCAAACTTGAATAGTGTTTGTTCTTTTTTTCGAGAAAAGGCGTGATAATTCATCAAATATCGGCACTTATCTGCCGTAAAACTATGGAGAAACTGTGCTGAAGCAACCAGCAGCCAACAAAAACGATGTGCACGAACTTTCGCGAACTTATGAGTAGTAAAATAGTAGGAAACTATTGCCTTGAAAGAGGACAGTCATTAGATCAAGATAAGGGGAGCATGATTTAACTGTCCAATAAGTATCTGACTAACCTATGACCGAAAAGTGCAACTATGCTACATACAAATATTTAAGAAACAATAATGAGCGATCGATATGATTAACTCTTACGGCTAGTTATTTAGACAGCGGCGACACCCAACGTCGACTGGACGTGCTACCCTTAACTGAGTAGTAGAATAATTATCTGTCCAGAAGAAGCAAAAAATAAAGGCTGTACATCAATATTTTAAACTTTACATTCACCTAAATATCATACATTTACAAACCGCTTTCTTGGTTGCAATCATAGCAAACCAAGATATGGATGTTCTAACTCAGATACAGCAGATATAACCATTTATTTGATAAAAAGTTTTCGGCGAGTGTTTCCCATTATAAAGTAAACTGGAGAGTTGGAGATCCTGAGAAAATACCGACACTTCCCTTGAAGAACTAGAAACGTTTTGGCCGGAGCACTTGGTTTTCCTGCTTCTAACTCCGTGACTCCGTGTCTTAAATGGTGGGCAGTGAGGAAAGAGTCCAACATCTTGCCATGGAGACTGAGTAAGCCGGGTTGATTTAAGAGTCACGGGTAACATAATGTACGTAACAGTAAACAAGTAATGGCTGTGTTGGTATTGTTTGGAAAAAACGGTCTAAACTTTTGTCTAGCTAGCTGGATTGGGACAAATCAGATATTCTCTATCGTAGAAGGCACGAATGACGATAAATTCGATATACAAGAGTGTTGACTGACACACTGATTTTCCATCAACAAGAGACACGTCTTGCCTAAGTCTCATCTCACTGTTGCACTCCCATATAGCGTCATGGCTGAGGTCGAGGCAGGCCACGAACAAGCTGAAGCCCAATGGGCCGCACTGTACGCGACACCGAGCGTTCCAACACGCGAATATGATAGGGATGAACGAAGTCAACCAAAACAGGTGCCGCAGTTTGCGCAACAGCCCGTCATCAGCAGCACAGATGTTCTTGAAGGCCAACCTGTACACATAGAAGCACAACTTGTTCCGACAAGTGACGCTACACTTCATGTAGAATGGCTTCGTGACGGTGAGCCTGTTGGAACAGGTGGGTTTTCATTTGGGGAAAGTTTATTCCCAAACTAAAAGTTCTCTTGAGCAGGATTTCTTATTCACTTTTTTGTCCAACCTTAGGGTAGTATCTTTTAAACCGGTCAATTTTTGTCATTTCACTAAAAAGACAAAAGATGTTTACTCTAAATTTTGAACTTCAAGCACATTTTATTGCTCTCGATAACGTTTATAAACTCATGGAATTTCCCTGTAAACCTAACCTCTGCAGACAAGGCAGTCGCTGTGAAATGGGATGCAACTGCTGAATTTCCAAAACTGACGAAAAGCCGGAAAACCACTTTGCACGAACATGCAATAAATTTTAATTTCTGGCTGTGAACCATATCAAGCAAGCCGATGCGCCGTAGTTACGTTGACAAGCCTACATGGACCGTCAGCTTTTCATGCTACACTCCTCTAGCTGGTCGATACCGTATTGGTACCCAAAGTCCATCAAGCTGTCACTCCCACACAACTCCGCACAATGCAAAGCTCCACAACCAAGCTAACTATATGATACAGATTGGCTGGTAGTTTAATTGAGGTTTCTATGTTGGGATTTTGTAAATCCACCGCGGAAACTGGTGTCTTCTGCAATAATGTGATTAATAGCTTAAAAGCGTTACTCGCTTGGACGGATTTGTCACCATGAGACCGCAGCCAACAAGACGGCCACCTATTCTGACCGACTAATAGGGACGGAGTTCGCGTTAACGTTGCAGCATTAGCAGTAAGCTATTTACGCACAGTCGAACTTTGCCTGATCGCAATGGTTCACTGAGATACTACTATCGGGGTCAAATCTGCGTGACATAAAGGAATCAACTGTTTCGGGAAATACCTTAAGACACGGGCTCGGGAGAGTTGAAAACACATTTCGAACATACAGCTGTCAGTGTACACCTCTAATAAACTTTGTGGATGAACCGGTTGCAGGATTTTTGGTCCTACAAAGAAATTTCCCATAAGATTTTCTATACTGCCAATCAGTGGTCACAAGCAAAAAGAAAGTTCCCATTTAACTGGAAAAATGTAAGCCGTAAAAACTGTAAAGTGGACTGTAATATCCCCGGGGCACGTCTGATTTACGCTAAAACTGTGTTAAGACGAGAAAGCTCTATCCGCTAGATCTACAGTATCATGCCATGAAGGCCCCATTCCTTTTGATATGCTTCCTAACCATGAATCCATATTATTTGGTTGTCGCGAGGTATGGTAGGGCAGCATCGTGTAAACAGTGATTCTTCGGTTTCTCACGATGAAGACGCCTTCGCCGGTGTTCCACTGTTAAGTAAACATTGAGACATCATATTCGCTTGGGTTGACAACTACCCGTTTGAAAATCGATTCATTGAAGTCTGCCGATCTTAACAAAATATATCGAAGCTGATTTTCAAAAAGAAACACCAATTATAAAGAGCGCAGATCCATCCATAATTTGGATTTTAACATATGCAAGCAGTTTGGAATTCTGGAATTGGAAGGTGAAACATGTCTGCTTCCGTTCCATTTTATTTCAGTCGTTCAACCAGCTTGGTTTATGCTAACAACGCCTCCATATGTACTGTTCCGAAATAGTTCATTCATCAAGTACGGAAGCGTAACTTATACTCATCTTGATTCAGCTGGAAGATAAATAAACTTAACCTTAGAAATTGGCAATGCAGCATTGAACAACACTATCCGACGTTGTCGTCTACTAATTATTGAAGTATGCTGCTATGACAGTTTGGGTACTCTTCTCAAGATGAAGTTCCACAGAACAAGCGATTATAAGGACTGGTCGTCTGTGGATGTAAAAGGGCTTTAAGTTAGGCTATAAGAACTACGTTTGGTTGTAACGCACAATGCAGAGAAGTAGATCCCCAAGGAGTGTATATCGTCTGTTGATTTGTCACTTTATTGTAACAGTTACGAAGTAGAGAGCATAAAACTTTGTAGATGCAGCCAGTTGCCACCAACCAACCTACTCCCAACGCGGTCCAGTCTTACTCCAGTCATCCTAGCAGAAACACAATTTTTTGAACACAATCGCCTGGATGTAACTTGAGAATTTTAGCACGTACTGGACTAATAGGACAGTTAGACACAAGTGCAGTTCCTCAAGTGATATTCTCCACCAAATTTTATACACTCTCGATTTTAAAGTTGGAACCCACGGATTGCAGTACCTTACCATTTGTTGCGCATGAATGAACAGACAAGTATGTAATTGGACTAACTAATGCTTTGGTGCTAGTTTTTCTAAAATGCTACTTTTGCAAAAAGACAAAAGCTCCTGGTGTACCGAACTAACGGGACTGTTTCTGCATTTGCAGGAAGTCGGTTCAATTGTTTCGTCGATCGAGGCCTAGTAATATTGCAAATTGGCTATTGTCTTGCCGATGATAGTGGTCAGTATGTCTGTGTTGCTTCCAATGCCCTTGGACGTGAAGAAAGTCACCCAGTGGAACTAAGGTAAAGGATTTTATGGACAAATTTCTGTTTGTGGTTTTGTTTTCCATTTTCACTCTTCTGGTCAGAAAAGGAACTTTATTCTCGATCACATGGCAGATTTGACACTGTTTGTAGATTTGAGATGACCTAACTATCTCGGTTACTGATTATTCCTGTACACATTAGATCTTCGAATGATGCAGGAGCGAACGACACTTAAACCGATTATTGCATATGATTTACTTGAGGTCCGTCTTGATAAAATTACTTGGGCATTGACCAAATCGCGTGCTTCATAAAGAGAGCCATGGAGACCGCAGCAAATATATTCGTGAATCCCTGTTTGTTTACCGAACCGAAAAATTTGGTCGCATACAGACCAACGAAAGCAACTGTGAAGCCTTAGGTACTGGTCCCTATCTCATCAGCTACTTATTGAACACAACCAGGAAAGTTTTGTTTTTTTTTCAATGAGAGCGGAGACGGCATTCGTGAATATCCAATGTACTGTGAGCCAGTATGGATTATGGGCAATAGTTCAGTTTTATGATTGTACTCTAGTGGCTTTCAACAGAGTTCAGTTTGGGAAATATTCAGTCAAAAAGTACTTTCGGTTCCTTAAAGGAGGAAATGGAACCTTAAACCAACACGTTGTTCTCCAACGGCTACCACTCCCCACAGTAAACCTCGTTCCAAACGAGGGGAAATACCTGTGGAGAAGAAGAAAGACGTCAATATTGGATTGCATATTAAAGATGGCCACAGCTAGCTAGCTCGCATTTATCGAGCTACTCAGCGTCTATTACCAATCACAGCAAGGGAGTTTTCGTTCATGAATAACACCTAACACATCTGAGGCGTGCCCCACATATTGTATGCCAGTTCACTTGCATTCGCGGTGAGACCTACATTGACAAGACGGACCGGATCTAATGTGAGCGATCCTAGGTACGTGTGCCCCGTTTAATGACTCAGCTGACTACCCAGGACTGAAAAGTGACCTCGTCGAGTGCAACACGTGTCCAAGGCACCGAACATTAGATTGACCCTCAAAGCCCCATTGGAAGACATGTTGTTGAGTTCTAACCCCAAACTTTTACTTTCCAATCTGATTGATAATGATTAGTCACTATGGTCACTGCAGTCACCATACACCGGAAAGCCCTTGGCATTTGCAGTTAGTTTGCTCTACGTTCATCCTTCTGTTGCGACTACAATTGTGGGAAACCTTGTGTTCGATGTGCTCCTGATTCAATGAATGTGGAATTGTCACTCTCCGGTAGGCCTCTTTTTGCAGATGGTTAAAGTGAACCCAACGCGTTACCATTTAACCACCAGGCAAGGTGCAACTTCCAGTGTGCACGTATGTAGCCAAACGTTGCGGTGGGTCTGTGAGAATCCGCAAACCAGTGGCTTACCCTTAAGCACATGAATATTGAGAGTAAGAGTATGAGTGCGGTTCGTCGTATGATTCTGTGGGGCTATTGATCAGTTCGTTACTTTCGACTAATTTCTTGATGGCCGCTTATTTTCATCTTGGTGTTTCCTTGCCCTGAAAATAGTGGCTTTAAGGGGCTCAGGTTTCTTTGTTCGTTGATGGGAGATTCGAATCCAGATGAACACTGTTTTCCATTAGCTAGTTGCTCCAAGGACTTCTGCATGCATTACGTTCTGTTTGGCATTACGACCAGCTGAATCACTTGTCAATTGGTACCCTTGCAAAACGCCCCTCAGATGTTTCGTAGTTCCCCGTACGGAAATGTCCACATTTCTGAATGCCAACATGTGACGCTTTGGAATGTAGAATCTGGGGGTTAGTAACTCCGGATTCAAGATCACACACAAGATACAGCATTTTCTTCTTTGATTTCGTGCAACTAATGGGGATAGTGTCGTTTTCTTCAACCCCTGTCGGTTCTGTCCGGGCTTGAAGGCTGAGTTGTTGACCAAAAGCTCAAATAGTTTGCGGACAGTAGGGGTAGTTTGAAGTTTCACTTGAAAATACATACTGACATATGACCGTTGGCTAATCAAACTCATAAACTAGCTAGTCCCATCCTAATGGTACATTGCTCAACTGCGAGTCCGAAGTTCACTGGTTCCAATATTTCGTTTGATGCACTTTGCCGATGAATTCCAGGAAGGATGAAACAACTTTATAGGCTTTTCCGTTCCTAGCAGGATAAAAAGGTAAGTTTGGGTGCCCTGTGTTTCAAATGGCAGGAGGATTTTCTTCTACAGTTCAAATGAATAAACTATAAAACTGGCGTAACTTTGCGCAGTTTGGTAGTGCTTGGTGCATAGGTCATTTTTGCAGGTTGCTCTTGTTACTTATCCGAGCTTACAGTTGTGTGGCTTTGTGGCAGCACAAACTTTTCATATGATGGGAAACGCTTTAGGAATCATTTCTGTGCCTGACAAATCCTTAAGATGTGGCAATACATTAGTAGAACATTTCCCGGTGGCATGTGATGCTTATGGGAACGGGCATATTATGTTACCTTCCTAAAGCACCTTAGAAACCAACCCATTATAAGCTGAAGCAGTTCACATCACGTGCGCGTAATCGTGGCTGTCAGTTTACAGTAAACACTGACGTAGATGCATAAAAGGACGAATACCACAGGCAAATAGGTTTTGTCACTATTGGAGGGCACCTCAACAAAAAGCGAACTCGGGTTACCATGTTGTTACTGCATAAGTTTCACAACAGTGGCGCAGTCGACTCCAGACGTTGCTTATCGGAATTAGAAAGAGCCAATCAGTCGCCACGCACCGCAAATATGGGTCAGTCGACCAGCGCTAGAAAACGGAAATCCATGATACTACTAGTAATCATTTGGCTGTTAAACAGGGGGTCTAAGGAACAATAATTTGGGTACGTTTTGAGCTGTTTTGTAATGTGAGAAACCACGTGAACCTTAATTGAATAAACCTTACTAAATTGTTTTTTAACATGCTTCAAAATACTGACGAATTTTCTGCGTACTGTTTAACTTCCAACCACGAAATATGATGTAGAAAATTGCCTGGATGTAGAACGCTACCGTCAGATCTCAAAATGGCGATGACGAAGTGGAATTACTGAGATTTATTTACTCCTTTGATTGGCCACCACTTTGATGTGGAACTGAGTTGCAAAATTAGTTACTGTAATTTGTGGTTTCATGTCCCCAACCTATCCTTTTCAAATGTATGTGTGAATTGCACCGGCATAAGACTTGACAAAATGGTCAAGTTTTTGAGGGTGATAATGAAAATGTAGTTGGTGAGTAACACACAAAGTACACGAGTCTCGGGTGAACAATGAGGATATAGATATTATCCATTTTGTCCGTTTCAGACAAACTCCATTTAGCCTAGATGCCGGCAGGCTTCAAAAACCAATTCTTCTTTGATAAGTCATGGATAATTTTGAGACCGAAATGTTCCACGTCCATTATCTGAAAGAGCTTTCAGCAAATCGCAAACAGTGGGTATAAAATTATTCATTTTGCTTTATGAACATGTCGTGCGTAAATGATGCTGATCAAGAATAAATGAGATCCTCCTAGTGTTCAACGCATGGTTCTATTGAGCGTTTCTCCAAAAATGATAGAACATCATGAGTGTTTATTTCACATACGTGTTTTCATAATTGAGTTTGGTGAATATTCTCCCTGCAGCAGGTGTAGTGACGAAATGTCCTCACAAAGTATTTCATTCTATAAATACACTCGTTTGCAAATCAATTTGGCTTCTGCGAGAGACTCACCTGGAACCCAGCTGAATTTTCCGTTTGTGATGGTTCCAGGCAACTGAATGTGCTGCACCAGGCCGCCTCATGTTCCAAGAAGGGCGAAGCCGGTCATGGGCTGTCGAAGAATTTTCAGCAACCTTATGAGTAGTCCAATACGTTTATTTCATTCTATCTTTGCATCTGTTTGATATTTCATGCAGGTGCATACCGGAGGAGCGGGTCGTAACCAAATCAATACTGGATCAACAGTCTATCAATCATCTGCGGCAGCTTGAAGAATTTGGGGAAGAACATAACCCGTGAGTGCATTTAATGACCCAGTGTGGCATGTGTTTGCAAAAGATGACCACTTCACACTTGATCGCATGTGGTCTGATTTATGCTATGTTTACCAAAGACTGAATGTCAGATTACCTTCCAAGTGTGATTAGTAGGCAATTCGGCAATGCATTTTGCCACACCGCTGAACAATGTGATTTAGCACTTCTTTGCCCTGGGCCTTTTCTACATTCCGAGAAATTTGTCGGCCGTTTTAGATAGACTGACAGGAAAGTTCCTGCTCTAGAATGGAAACTTTAACTTTGAATCGATATCAGGTTTTTAATGTTCTTATGAGCACAAATCTTCGAACAGCCTACCATAGGTTGAAGACTGAAAAAATCCTCAGTTTGCTTGTAGAATTAGTTAGATTCATGAGTGCTGGTCCAGATTTACGGAAGAATGCTTCTTTCCGACGCTATATTTCCGAAATGTTTATGTTGTACTTGAAACCAAATTGGACAGGACTCGAAACTACCCTCATTTGTCCAAAAATTCGGTCTTGACGGGAGACTAAGCTGACTTCAGCGGACCACCAAAAACAAGAGGTTCAGCGAGATTCGGTTGAGTTTCCTGTCAAAACCAAATTGGTGTACAAACGCCGGTGTGGGTCGGAAATTGTGACATAACTGTCAATGAAATAAGTTTCCCAGAGCAGAATCTGAAAACCAAACTACATAATTTTGGGCACATAAATTAATTTGAGTCGCGTATAGATAACTTTAGGTTTCCTCAGTTCAGTTCAGTTCAGTTCTTAGATTGGCATTTTTATAAATGATCAATACAATCATCTGATTATTGCAATTGGTGCAGACGATAAGAGAAATGCCCTACAATGAGCTATTGCTGTTCCAAAGTGATGTATCTAGGCAATGGTCACCGAATTTTGCACGACTGATAGGTAGCGGCGATTCGAAGGGTATGCCATTCCCTGCCCATTAAAAGTCGGTTTATATCCTAGCATTTTCAAATGATTTTCTTTTGCTAGTTTTTTGTCACCACATGCGTATCAGAGTTGCATAATAAAGGTTTCTCTTGAAATAATTCGCGCTGGTGAAACCACGGATTAGAAATTCGAATTTCAGATGTTGCTAGGACGATACACTCTTTCGTCCTCCCTGTTCAGGTTACCATTCGCTGAAATCATTCTTTTAAATAGACTTCTTAGTACGAATACATTCAAATTTGTAAAAAAATCTTTTCTCAGAAAAAGTTTGTCATTTTCGAACTTAGACCTACTGCTTCACTCATTGCCTTTTAATTTGTTTGATTAAATGTTCCCTACCTCCGTCTAGAAGCAAAATTTAGCGATGCATATTTGGAATCGATTTGACGGTTCCCACGGTCTGCGCCAAATTGCAGTAATACCGAAGAACTGTAGCACAAATCGTGCGCTTCTGTTGCCTATCGACTAACCTGGAAACATGACGATAACGACCAGTGGCCTGTATTCTGAATGAGGTCAGGATAAGCTTGTCAGGTTGATGAGTCATTGTGTTTTATTGCAGCAGCTGTTGAACATCCATGTGTGCTGACTTCATGAGGTAATGCAGCTCTATATACCATATCAAGGGAACGTTTTACTCCCCACGACAAACTGTGAGTAATATGCAATATTTTTCTACGAAAAGCCATCCTTCACTATCCATCAGGCGCTTGAAAGTAGTGATTTTGAGAAGAAACGACATAATAATCAATGAAGCTTCCCAGAACGTTAGAAGAAGGAATTTCAAGGTCTATGAAGTGATTTTTCTAAACCTCTGGTAGAGTTACACGTTTAGATCGCAGTTAAGAGAGGAATCGATATGTTCACTTTTATATCAAGACACTTCCAGTGGAGAATAGCGGAAACATGTCACCAGAGTTTAACAGTTTACTTACGTGTGATTTCTAAGCTGGGGAAGAGAACGTGGTGGGAAATCCTGATAAGTCTGACTGAATATCAGTTGGGGAAATATTTACGACAAATTAAATGATTTTCAGAAACAAAGCAGTCAACATAAGTCGAAGCAAAACTGCTAGTGGTCTTTAAATTCCAACTCCCCTAATGGCGACTGACCTAGCTGTTTACTCAAAATAGCTACTACAGTGTGGAGTACCAGTTTATGCATCACTGTGTAGATTGCAGGGTGAGCAATGGCTGGTTTGGAGCTTCCTGATCAGTTCACACGTTTTTGGTGAGTGCATGTTTTTGGAAAGGCCCATTATCTAGTTGGTGGTTTTCATTCATACATTTTTCACACTACTGACTGACACGCGTAACAAATGGATAAGACAGCATCTGACTCTGGGCAGTTGACATTTATGACACGCGTTGCATCCAAGTTGCTTTTTACTCGTAAGAAGAGCGCTTGGTTACTTTTGAGTTGTATTGCCTTAATGGACGCATCGCGGTCGATTGGTGTGCCAAATAGTAGGTCGGGAGCGTCAAAACACGGTTCCTAATGACGTAAGTGTTTGGCACTTAGTGGCTGTTTCAGCCTTATCCAGCGCTGTCCTGAAATGGACGGAATACATCTACACAACTGGGTACATTACGCTTTGTTTTCCTAACCAGTTTTTCCCCAGATTTTTCTCTAGATGGACCGACTCTACAGGTCATGGACTGTCATTATGGAAGTCTTAGCAAAGACTTATTCACGTTAGTTTGTGTTAGTTTCACAGTTTCACGGCCCAGCTTTCATTCTGTAGAGACATAAGCACTTTGGATGTGAGTACTGGATGTGACAATTGGAAAGCAACTAAGGGAGCCAACCAGATAAGGCAGCAGTGGCTCCGGCTGTAAGGAGAAGCTGTATTCAAAGACAAGAGGAGAGCCAATCATCGCAAGAGCTAGAGTTTTATGTGTAAATAATATCAGCTTCTATCGCATCCTGCACGTCTCGCATAAAACGCCACTATTAAAGTTTTGGGTGAGTGAAAACGAGTGCGTGATTTGGCTGACTTTTTAGCTAGGACGAATAACCTGCCAATTTTATGGCAAGTATTGGGTTGCGCTAACTTGTAGCATATTTAGCTGTGGTGACCTATGCACCGTATGTATTACGTAAAGCTACAAGAAATGGACAATTATAAGCTTGAAAATGTGTATATTCAAACACATTGCGTCGTACACGAGGCGTGAAAAGGGCACATGTGTTGTCCACCGTAGTAGCTCGATTATGATGCACCAACGTCATCATCAGCGCAGACCAGGCTTCATAGGAGTCAATAATCCGCTCTCTCTAAGGGTGGTCTTCGTGAGTTGGAAGACGACTGTTTCGGAGTGGATGGATGGAGAATCAGGGAACAAGTATGATACTAGTAGCTCTTGACTCGAGCTGTCGACGCAATCAATCAAACTAGAAATTGAATCGACTTGCTTAGTCCCCTGGGATGCTCCATGTGACCCAACAAATTGTCGCAAACAATGCTTTAACAAAGTTTTCACTACAACTGTAGCAATATCCTTTTGGAATGGTCAATATATGGTAGAGACTTTTTTAAAAAATGTGCAGGTCCACCAAAATTGCTTGGCTATTTCGGTATGCTCCCAGTCTTGCTAAATGGTGATGGCAAATCACGGAAAGTAAGAAGTACTGCCCACTGAATCACACCCCATCGCTTTTCGGTAATTTAATGCAATGAAATAGGCCATTAGAAGTTTTACGCTGATGAAAGCACCTCGACGTTTTAAAAATATTCCCAAATGAGACAGGATGCGGCGTATATCCAGTATATACAGTAAAATATCACGATAACTACAGATTGAGTTAATGTTTACTTGAGTACCCCGGGGTTAGGTTATATATTTCATTAATGCAACTGGTCATTAAACAGCATCGGTTTACGGAAGTTTGGTGTATGCTTCTTAAAGTTCAGAATAAGACTCTAGAAGTTTAGACATGCAGTACCGTCGTGCTTAGACTCTTGGTTCACCCCATTATCATCCGCCTTTTCGAGTGTTCCAAGTATGGAAAACAGGCCAAGCCATTTTTATCAGCCAGCTTATAGTATGCAAGGACTTTGTCTCTCGGAATTACAGTATTTTGGAAGAGGCGAAACACGGTATTCCACCAAACTTCAAGTCCGGAATCGAGCCACCATCCATTGAAGTCCATGAGGATGAACCGGTTGCATTCTTCGTTCCCGTAGACTGTGGCAATGGAGATCGGGTGACAGTTGAATGGCGCAAGGACGGTGAAATTGTGACCACTGGTGAGCGATATTCACATAGTCATACTTCTTGTCTGTTGCGTAGAATATTGTCTAAATCTACTCATTTTTCTTGAGCATCGCAGCTGCCCTTCAAATCGAAATCATAAATCTCAACGACATGGGGTATTTGTGAGAAATCTTGAGGCATTTTGGTTTGATAACTGAAAATTCAGTTAGAGCGCAGAAATCATGTTCATCGGTTATGCTCCTACATATACATGTGTTTGGTTTAATCGGTCCGGGTACAGCAATGAGTGTAGCTCTTCCCCCGCCGGTTTTGTGCAAGCGCAGATATTGATCTGAATATGGGAATGAGGACCTGCGAAAAAATCTGACTATCAAGGTCTGTTGCAATCCTTTGTTGGACTCATTTTTCCCAGTGGTTTTTAATACCAAGATATTAGACCAGATTATCACGCTCATCTGCGATGAACAAAACAATGTGTTCGTGTTTCCAGGGAAGTCTAGGAAGCTGTTGGACTCGCTCTCAAAATTGAGTTTGAAGGGAACTAGTGTGAAGTCACATACCTGATAGTACAGAGTGCCTCTAATTGCTAAGTGAAACCAGCGATGTTCAGGGTTAAGTTCAGGTTGAATTGTCTGCGTTCTTCCACTATGAACGTTTGAAATCAATAGCGGTTTTGGGTACCCAGAGCAACTTTTTAATAACTTGCTCACAAGTTTTTGCTGACGAATCACTCATCTGGATTTCGCTCCTGCCCCATGGGCTTCAAAAGCGTTTCTTTTCCACGGGAAGAACTGGTCTGCAGTACACTTACATGAGGATTCTGAGCGGGTCCTCCCTAACTTGACAACGCTTGATTTTCGATCGAGCGTCAAAACATTTCGGGTATACAACCTTCGTGTCAGCGAACTGACAGTTCAGCGTCATTTTTACGCTAGATTTTCGTTCAGCTGAATAAATTTCCTAATGAATGTTGCTGCAGAGGAGCCAGGTTTTAATTTCCAAGCAGCCCATTCTACCAAGGTGATTGTTTTGATCGATCTGGCTCAGAGAACTTAATCGTTTGCCTGATACATATGTGCCTTTCAGGCGAGTGGGATGACGTTGTGATCAAATTTGCAGTCTCAGGGGAAATTTTATGACTTAAATGAATCCACTCAAGTTTCACGAGAGATCCTCATGTGGGGGAACCAAATGCCTCACTGAACATGTCAACGGAATAGACATGAGAAAAGTTTTGCCTAAACGCGCCCAATGTTGGCATAAATTTAGGTCAATTTAAAACTTTTGTGAGCAGAAGTATGCGTGTTCAGGGAAATCGACTGATATCCGCGGACTTTAAGCTGACTTGAAGGCAGGCCACAAAATGCTCGCCAACTAGAGCAACTCGCGTGCTTAGAGAATATACTCTGCGCTAAATTAGTGGTGGCTTTGACAAAAAACAACCTAGTGAATGGTGTCCTTCCCAGGAAACATCGGAAATCGCAGCCAATCAATAGTAAAGTCAGTGTGAGAAGACATTCATCTGTCCGCAAAGATGATATTATGTAAGAGACCTTCTTGTGGTAAGCGGTTATTATGTTTGAGATATGCGTCCGATAAGGAAAAGAACTGCGGCTTATGAGACTGGTTGTTCCGGTGAAATTTACCTGTTTTTGAACAAATGCCTGGTGACAGTCCCAGATTATTTCGGTCAATCTGCATACCGGCTTTCATGTGAGGTGTGTATAAAATCGATTAACACCGGCTTGCAAATTGCATCCATTGACTGATAACGTAAGAATCGGTTTCATTTTCTCCTACACCTCAGGTTCGCGTATCACTGGAAAAATCGAGTTAGGTATAGCAAGTTTAAAGATTCATTATGCACAACCTGGTGATGCTGGAACCTACACTTGTCACATATCAACTGAGTACGGAAGTGCCGACAGCGAACCGGCGGCGTTGCATTGTGAGGCTTCGGGAACAATCATTGCAGCAAGTCAGCTCCCCGGTGACAAGGAAAAAGGTAAATGTGATAGAATTAGCTATTTGTCCGAATGTCCACCAAATACAGTGCTAGGAGGATCCCAAAATTCAACGGCTACGTTTGTTACTGCTGTTGCTGATGTATGCACACAAACTGAAGAATCCAGTTGTAATAATATTTCGATTTCTTTTGGACTTATATTTTGATGTGCGACATTTTTCATTTTGCTTCCCTGAATAGTCATTATATATATATATATATATGACAAGATAAGTTATGAGCAGTACTGGTACACGCAGAGTTGGTAAACAGATATGTTTGTGAGTGGAATAGGATCACGAAACTCTCGCTAGCCACATGTTACCGCCATGGGCGTGGCTACTAGTGGATGCTTTATGTGTCTGTTGCGTTTTTTGAACTTCTAGTTCCGATATTTGCCGGATTATTTCTCATCTTTTATGACGTGACATTTGAACACAAGATAAGTGCAAGAATTCAACGTCTGGTCCGTCGTAGAAATCACGTGAGCTTGATAGCAAATGTCGCTGGCGTCATTCGCCTGTCATTCTATTGGACAAGTAAGATGGGGAAGTCGACCCCTAATCAAACAAAAAAATTCAGCAAGCATGATTTTTTTGTTTTAAGTTTGATCCCCACCTGTGCTGCCGTTAGAAATTTGTGCAGCCGGAATTCTGATTGCATTATAAGTGGTTCGGCGGGAGAGTCTTCATTAGAAGGTGCATAGAAATATTTACAGGGGCGCTACAGACAGTTAGATGAAGTTGTGCAGAGAAGCCTTGAATTGGAGAGTGGCAAAAGTTTGCTGACAAATGAGTAACCCGTCCAGAGTCCTCGTATTCACGTTAACTAATCATTTAGGGGAAAACTGGACGGTGACGGAATAAAGATCCTCTGGACTTGGTCAACTGGTTCGTCAGCATATGAATATGAATGCGCAGCAGTAGTAGATCAAGCGCACTTGTTATGGGGACATTTTGTGTGTGTGTGTACTGTCATTTTTATCTCTAATGACTGTCCCACACTCGCCGTCAGTTCGTTGCACGCAGCGTTACTTGTTCCTGTGCACGCACCTCTTCTCGATCGACCCTCGTTTCCTCTCCGGTGGCCAGTAGCTCGAGCATCCAGCAGCACACAAGCCAGTAGAATCAACCATCAGAGCAGCACACGTAAGGACGAAAAAGAACATCTGCAGCCCCTAAACGGATCGTTTTGTGTGCCAAGACTGACACTATCTTGATGACAGACAATGTGCACATACGTGTAGCTTGGGAAGTACGACCATTTACACTGTATACGCTAGCTCATGTGTCCTTACTGTCTGTTCAGTGACCAACTTCAGACAATGGTTATAGAGTAGGCACGGAATTTACTGCGTGATCCTTGTGGATGCCTGCCCCCTCAGATGAGTGGCAAACGCATCTGACAGACGCACCGGAATAAGTAACTCCCATTAGATGGGTTATCTTTTTCCCTTTGAAGCGGATATGACGGTTGTTTTTTTTTTGAACTGAAGCATTAAAGATGCAAGCAGTGACTTGCATCAGGCGTGGCGCACCAATCTGTGGGGGAAAAGTTGACATCGGATGATAACAGCAGTCACATTGAATATAGTGTGTGTGGATTGATCTGACCAAACTAACATATTTAGGAGATACACCGGCTTGGTATCAGTACGGTTAAGTCACTTTGATCTTCAGTTGTCCTGCTTAAACGGTACGACAACTTGACATCAGGACAATTCTGCGAAGGTGGACGATATTGGTTATGCCATCAGGAGCAGGCCATAGAATCGAATAAACGAAGTGTTTTATCCGGGATTAAAATGGTCCATTATTGAAGTACTACTAACCCTTTTGTAGAGTTTCTGTTTACTGTGTTGGCTGCTGGCTAACTATAATTAGAAAATAGCGGCTCTTTCTAGCGGTTAGTCACCCAGCTATATATATATATATATATATATATGACAAGATAAGTTATGAGCAGTACTGGTACACGCAGAGTTGGTAAACAGATATGTTTGTGAGTGGAATAGGATCACGAAACTCTCGCTAGCCACATGTTACCGCCATGGGCGTGGCTACTAGTGGATGCTTTATGTGTCTGTTGCGTTTTTTGAACTTCTAGTTCCGATATTTGCCGGATTATTTCTCATCTTTTATGACGTGACATTTGAACACAAGATAAGTGCAAGAATTCAACGTCTGGTCCGTCGTAGAAATCACGTGAGCTTGATAGCAAATGTCGCTGGCGTCATTCGCCTGTCATTCTATTGGACAAGTAAGATGGGGAAGTCGACCCCTAAGCAAACAAAAAAATTCAGCAAGCATGATTTTTTTGTTTTAAGTTTGATCCCCACCTGTGCTGCCGTTAGAAATTTGTGCAGCCGGAATTCTGATTGCATTATAAGTGGTTCGGCGGGAGAGTCTTCATTAGAAGGTGCATAGAAATATTTACAGGGGCGCTACAGACAGTTAGGTGAAGTTGTGCAAAGAAGCCTTGAACTGGAGAGTGGCAAAAGTTTGCTGACAAATGAGTAACCCGTCCAGAGTCCTCGTATTCACGTTAACTAATCATTTAGGGGAAAACTGGACGGTGACGGAATAAAGATCCTCTGGACTTGGTCAACTGGTTCGTCAGCATATGAATATGAATGCGCAGCAGTAGTAGATCAAGCGCACTTGTTATGGGGACATTTTGTGTGTGTGTGTACTGTCATTTTTATCTCTAATGACTGTCCCACACTCGCCGTCAGTTCGTTGCACGCAGCGTTACTTGTTCCTGTGCACGCACCTCTTCTCGATCGACCCTCGTTTCCTCTCCGGTGGCCAGTAGCTCGAGCATCCAGCAGCACACAAGCCAGTAGAATCAACCATCAGAGCAGCACACGTAAGGACGAAAAAGAACATCTGCAGCCCCTAAACGGATCGTTTTGTGTGCCAAGACTGACACTATCTTGATGACAGACAATGTGCACATACGTGTAGCTTGGGAAGTACGACCATTTACACTGTATACGCTAGCTCATGTGTCCTTACTGTCTGTTCAGTGACCAACTTCAGACAATGGTTATAGAGTAGGCACGGAATTTACTGCGTGATCCTTGTGGATGCCTGCCCCCTCAGATGAGTGGCAAACGCATCTGACAGACGCACCGGAATAAGTAACTCCCATTAGATGGGTTATCTTTTTCCCTTTGAAGCGGATATGACGGTTGTTTTTTTTTTGAACTGAAGCATTAAAGATGCAAGCAGTGACTTGCATCAGGCGTGGCGCACCAATCTGTGGGGGAAAAGTTGACATCGGATGATAACAGCAGTCACATTGAATATAGTGTGTGTGGATTGATCTGACCAAACTAACATATTTAGGAGATACACCGGCTTGGTATCAGTACGGTTAAGTCACTTTGATCTTCAGTTGTCCTGCTTAAACGGTACGACAACTTGACATCAGGACAATTCTGCGAAGGTGGACGATATTGGTTATGCCATCAGGAGCAGGCCATAGAATCGAATAAACGAAGTGTTTTATCCGGGATTAAAATGGTCCATTATTGAAGTACTACTAACCCTTTTGTAGAGTTTCTGTTTACTGTGTTGGCTGCTGGCTAACTATAATTAGAAAATAGCGGCTCTTTCTAGCGGTTAGTCACCCAGCTATCAGGGCTGTTTTTAGTTAGACGTTTCCATATTCTTTAGTTCAGCCGGCCTACTTGTTTAAATCCCGACAGGCTTGCAAGCGATTGAAGCAATTGAAGCCATTCTCCATGCACCCAGAGGAGCCGCGTTTGAAGAAGATGGCCCAGTAGAAGCCCCACATATAGTGAAAGATCTCCAACCAATTGGTGACGTCGAAGAAGGAATGTCAGTGCATTTTGAAATACAGTTTGAACCTGTCAGTGATCCATCTCTAGTTGTCACTTGGTGAGTTTATGAAATTGGTGAGTTCATCACTGCAAAAGATAGAGGTTCCGGAACGAACAACCCTTTACGTTGTTGAGAGGTTCCTTTTTTCAAGCAGGACGCGGTATTACCACCAGCTGAAAATAACACGTACATCGCAACAACGACTAGAATCCAACTTCATTACACTTTTAATTTTTGGAATGTTACTTATTTTGTCAGATGAATATAATACCATCAGAAAAAAACTCAAAGAATTTAATAAGGTGCTTTCATCAGACTCAAAAGTACCAGGGCTAATGAAATCTACTCTAACATGATGCCAATACTCTGATGAGGAAATAAGCTGCAATCATAGAACTTTCTCCGTCTTTTTCAAAACCGGGCGTATCAAGTGCTCAACTGGGGCTGGCTGATATAGCGGATACTAATAGCTTGCTAATGTTAATGACGCTCTTAGATCCAAAAAGGCCTTTACTGCCGAGAGGGCTTATCAGTTTTCCTTGGACAGCATTATCTTCGTTTTGCTGCATGTGTTCACCTAGGCATCAAGAAAGTGGTAGTCTGTATAGAACTATAATTTTCTTCCGAAAATCGTTACAAAAACCGTTTGACTAGTTAGGGGGTCGTATGTGACCAGAAATTAAAAAAGAACATTGATCAGGTGTAGATAATTGTATATGGTTGGATCGAAAGTGTTGCCTTCAGAGCTAATGCTGATCAGTTTGATTAAATCTACTGGCTGTCCATAAAGCGTCTTCATACAGCCATCACTGTGGCTGTCGGCATCTCGCAGCCTTCTGCCAACTACAGACAGAGCAGCCTAGTTGAAAAATTACACTCATTAACAAACTCTCCCGGTGGGAATGATGTGGAATCTGCAGCACAGAGGCTGCCTCATGTTTCCGTTGATTCGAGATTCGAGGAATCACCATATGTTACCTTGACAGAACATGCTGCTCGAAAGCGCAGTTTTCAGCCTCCTATGAATGATTTCGTCTTCTTAAGGCTCATGAGGTAAATGCAGCCCCTGAGGTCCCTTATTTTCTACTCGAACAACCGAGTTTTCAGAAGTCATATGAGAAGTGTGTTCCTTCACAGAATGAACTATCTGCTGCGGCCCACATTGCCAAACTACGTCCTGGAACGGTTCTTACGTCACTCTTTCAAAAGCAAGAGGGCACTGGTTAGTGTGCGACAAGCCAAGCTGATATTCATGGGTTAAGGACGCAGTTATAATAGACTTATTCTTAAGACTAATGTAAAGCAAATGAAACCAGGAATGAGGTTTCTGTGTAGTGCTTTCGACTGAAAAGCAGACGCCGGAACATCTTTGCTGACACGGAACTTAAGCATGACCTACGGAGAGTTGATACCCCCGCACGTCACATCGTCTTTTGAAGTAAGCATGTTTTGTTTTGCTTCGATCACCCGTAAATTTCTTCATTAAGAGAACAAAAATTATTTGCCCTGTTTTTGAAATCCGAAGGTACAAGGATGATCAACTTTTGAGTACCGGTACACGCTTCCGTGTGAGCAACGATCGCGGATTGGCTACACTTGAATTGTTGCATACTATTGCAGAAGACAGCGGAGAGTACTGGTGTCGGGTTGAAAATGTTTCTGGGCATGTTGACAGCCACCGTTCTCCCCTGAAGTAAGTACATCTCCGTTTGACAATTTGATGTTTGGTTCATGCGTCTTATAATCTGCTAGATATCTGAATTCCCCAATGAAAAGTGCGTGGCGCAAACAGGAAATAAACAAAGAAATTTATTTAGACTCATAAAAACCTTCCTTTTACTCGCTAGCTTGAAATATGTTTTATCGTCAAAACTGTTTGAACCACTGCAGGGCCACACAAATAGCTCGCGTGGGGCCAAATTCAGTGTTGCGCACAAGTCTTTGACGGCTTTTGAGGACCGACGGAATACTGTCAATTAGCAAGCACGTTGAAGCCCAAACGCTGGATACTTCTTAGGTCTGCTGTTTAGTATAACAGGTTACGAATACCTTACAGGACCCTATCATTGTCAAAGATGCTTGATTACTGGGTGCAAGTATCTGTAACAGACAGTTGATCATCAGGGAGTCGGTCGTGGCCGTGAAAGACACTGGTTTGTGTCCTGCGCTTCCCTTGAAGGAAGATGTTTTCAACCGCACCGTAGCAAACGATCATAGTGGTTGTCCAGTGAAACAAACAGGAAAAAACATCGCAAGCAACCAGAAACTATATTCGTTGTCCGTTGAACTCAGTGGGCATAGAGGTAGTGGACCCAATTACCGGAGGTTTCGGTGACAGACCGCATTTGTCAAAATTCTTCACCCTGAAACAAAAGCCAGAGGTTGAGCCTGTCAACCTGATGCTACAGATTTTTGTACTGACACTGAGACAAAACTAGGTCGTGCCGCGTGTCCAGATTTATTCAGCTGGTACTTAACTACAGTGGTGATCTAAATTTCAGAAAATGTTTTGGCTGTTCAATGTAATATGAATAGTCACCCAATCAGTTTGAAATTCTCCTTAGCCAATCAGATAATACGTGATTTGGGAGCCAGTATGTTGCCTTCTGCTAACGGCTGCGATATATTGTGCTTTAGGAAATTAGACCGCAGCACCTAATAACATGCTTACCACCTACGGCAGCCGATTCTGGCTTATGAGCAAAACTTTCTGAACCAGTGGCTTTTTTACTTATCTGTTCCTGGAAAGCACTCAAAGCAGACGCACATGGAATGAAATTGTAATGAGACAATGTGTTGCTCAGATAACTGTTATCACCGCAAACCTTTTCCTACCAAGCAAGTGGCTGGATAGTGGCCGAACTCGCATATTTCCAAGATTAGCATAGATTTTGAATGACTGTGCAGTCATATGACGAATAACCGCGATCTATGGCTCAAAAAGTAGTGTTTATCAGTCTATGGCTCAGTAAGATCCTGACTTCACTTCGGCGTCACACCCGACATCTTGACCACTTCCACTTGCATAGTCCGCGATGGCTTTGCGAAGAGTACTCAAAATAATTACACCCGGACGAGAAGTGGGCCATTCAAGCAAGAGTGGTTTGAAGGGAGAGTGTGCACACTAATTAGACTGGTTGGATGGTCAGCACTGGAGAAAATTTCAAAAAAATATCGAAACGAGGGAGTTGTGAACCATGATCAACATCTCTGGTTAGGCTATAGGAAACATTTAGTATCAGATCGCACTCCAAATGGTGTAAAAACCAAGTCTGTGGGCCAAACACAAGCTTCAGATGGGTCTTAACCACTTAACCACGAAAAAATCATCCTTCGGATACAGGAACTTTCGAAATGTTCCATGCCCACTACAACCGTGGTAATATCATGCTGCGTGCCGGAGATGCAATCACTTTCTCTAGGGCTTACAAACAATATCGCGCTTCCCCCGCAAGGAGCATTTGGCCTGTGGCAGATGTTTAATAGCCCAATAACTGTTAACAGGCCAATGTACTTTTAATGCCAGAGCACCATCAACACGGGTTCGCAGTTGCGTTTAGGTAGACCCCGTTTTATCCAAACTTCACACTGGCTTCACTTTTGGCACGTACGTTCTGCTGTATCGCTCGTCATTTATGAAGAGTAAGCGACAGTGCTTAGTGCGTCGTTGATAGACTGAACCATGCAAGTAAAATTCAAGTTCAGTTGCGTAATATGTATAACTTTGTTTCTTTCATGTGCCTGTCAATTTCCCTATAATCTGTTCCAACTAATTTTCAACCTATGGGTTTTTACTCTCTCCAGCTGCCTCGAGGGTGTATCTGTGATCACTCAGAGCAACCTGTTACAAGGATCAGAAGGATACAATTTGATCAAGGCAATAGAGGAAGCAGATTTACAGTAAGTTGTTCAGTTCGCCTAAGTTCAGCATTTATCTATCCCCAATCTGCCGTTGTTGGAAGGATTTTATGTTTCTTTAGTGTGTGCAATAGTAGGCGACTTTTCTTGTTGATTCTCAGTGACTTTTAGATGGCCAGTTAGGTTACTAGCACAAATCTATGGTCAGCACAAATAATCGATTTTTGTTGACCTTGGTATACCACATGAAAGTACGAATTATCATGAATCAAATATCTACACCTTCGCCATTCTCAAGAGAAGTACTCAACCCGATGTTTCATGATTCGAATCCTCGATTGAGCACGAGTGAGATGTTAACATATCAGGCTAAGTCCATTTACAGAATCCGCCGAGCATACATTGAGGTACTTTTCTCTTTCTGAAAAGTTTAGCCAGCCTGCGAAACGTTCCTAAATTCGTTTAAGCTGGATGCTCGTTACCCTTTGTTTCAAATGGGCTTTTTGCTCAGTCAGCCTATTAGAGAGTGAATCTTTGTGGTAAACATTTGACGCATCCTGTCAGTCTAATGAGGCTGGATAAATGATATGAACTCCCATTAAGAACATATAAATAAGCCTGGAAATCAATACTTTGGGACTTTGCTTCACCTGATATGCGACTATTTGTTCCTAGATCCATAAGGGTAGGAGAATTTCTCAGAATGTTCATCATGTAAGCCTCCTTTAAATGCTTCATAGATCCTTTTTTCTAATGGCCAATATTCCGTCGTTTATCTTTAAATGACTCTGCTGAAAACATTCTTCAGTTCATCTTATCGTTGATTGTACCCCCGGATTAAGCTACAAACCCTGTTTGTTGTTTCTGTCGAAAATATCCGACACTTTATTTTAGCCCTAATCGGTACACATGAGCTAACGTTTACTTACATGGAACGGCTCGACGTCGAGTTATACTTGAAATCAGCAACGCATCATCTTAAAAATGACTGGGAATAAGTGAGATGTCAGCTAATCAAACGGTAGAACCAATTGAGAACTGTATTAGATTTAGTTGACGTGGATCATCTATGTGAGCTGTGTGAGTTCTGCCTCGCGCAAAATTCACTCCATTACGATCGTGTGAATATAAAGCAGATTGTTTTCTTTGAGTCAAACTTGCCACTTTACACTCTCAGTATACCTTGATCAGACGGTTACGTCGCGAGACTAGTAGTATCTGTATCTCCTCTCAGGTACTCAGGAAAATCTTCTAGCGGAATTCAGAGATCCAGAACGCTACCTTACTGGGAATTCCAGACGTTCCAACTAAACCACAAATAGAGAATTGTCGCCGTTTCGTTCCACAGAATGCGGACATGTTCGAGTGTTTAGTTTTCAGGTGCCTCCCGACAGTGATCGTAGAGTACTGTTAATATGGACGGGTACCACATCCGTCCTGTAGAATCAAACTCCTGAGAATTCCAGTGATACCGCTAGCAAACTTCGGTGGAGACGATGCCCATTAGAGTAGACTAGCAGGCATAGCTGAGCGATGGAACGACAGGGGCCTTCCAAAAAACGTAACTTGAATAAGATTCACCAATGTCCCGTTGAATCTCACGTGAACGGAGTCTGCGCAGAGCTAATTTACTAAATGATTTTGCAATTACTCACTGAAACTCGATCATTTTACTTTCTCCCGCCACCAAAACCAGACGTAGACGCACAGGATAACGCTCTTTTGAAAGATTTTGTGACAGAATCTGCCTCACGTTTACCAGCACACTTTACATACAGTCCTTTTAAAGCACTGATCCAACCAGGGAGATATAACGGAATCCATTGTCACAACGTAGCACAGTAAGAGGTCTAAATACGGAGCATGTGTTCGTCTCCAGACAGAGGATTCAGTGTGCCGGAATGATTTTCACACGTCCCGCTGAGACTAGGTGTAGGTAGGCAGCAAGGTATGAATGAACACAATTAGGCTGTTCAATAGTTGAGTGTTCAGAAGAAAACGTTTGTAGTACTGAAAAGATAAACTACGTCAGCTGTTACGCTCTTTCCGTATACAGCTGTCTGACAGTCTGTCAGGAGCACATGGGTTGAATACTGCAAGTTCGTGTCAGAGAAATTTTCAAGCTGCCAGCTACAGAAGCTAATGCACAAATAAGTGGGTTTTACTATGTTTTTTAAAATTTTATAGATTCAGAGGGAGCCACCGGAAGAATCTTTCAGAGACCTTGTGGTCCTTCAGAAGCAGTTCAAATTTTATGCTAATGAAAGCACGAATAGCTATTACTTTACCACAGTCCGTTACCAGATGTCGAAATTTAACGCAGTCATTATCCCAAAGCTTAGTCATCGCAATCTGCACGGACAAGACCATACCGGAAACCATAGCTATGCAGAGACTTCCGTCACGAAGAGTGATCGAGGACACAGTCTTCTAGTTATTCAGTGCAGACTAATCGGGTAGCATAAAGGGTTCTAAGATAACTCACGAAATTTCCACTCTTGACTGTAAGTGAACTGCTGGAGTTTTTTCAACAACGCGTGCTGTATTTAATACTCGCTATTTTGTTGTTACAGAGTCAATGGCGAGTTCCAGTACGTTGAGGAGGAGCAACCAGATTGTGCACCACAGTTTGATGTGAAACCACAGGCGGCAACAATAAGTGAGGGTTCGCCAGTACGGTTCCTTGTGCGTGTCAGCGGAAAGCCTACGCCCCATCTGGTCTGGTATCTGAATGACGAGCCTGTTGAACAGGTAGGTTCATTCAGGCTAATGATGCAATCCAGAGTATTTTGAATTCCATTCATCGTTATAATTATCACCATCAGTAGCTGCATAGTCACAATCTTTGGCGTTAACGGCATAATTTCTATAATCGTTACTTCATTCCAGCCCACAATATTGAGACTTGCACAAAACAAGGACAGCGTGAATGTCATCGGCCTAGACAGAACTGAAAGCTTTTGCTGTTGAGCCAATTGTATCCGAATTGTATCCATATAAGAGCTGTCCCCGTAGCATGTGGGCGATTGTCAACAGCACAAGAAACAAAAAAATGGTCTGTATGGTCGTTGGTTTGTTCGCTGAGCTGGGCAATGTGATTGCAAACGGTTCATCACCAATCGAGGTGACATCATCAGTGCGTTGGTAGGGAGCGTGGTGGAGCGTAGCGATGGGTTGGTGGTTGTGCCTTGAGTAGTGTTGTGTGTGTGTGTGTGTTAATATGCATTCTATTAGCCGGGGTTGACCTTCGGTCACGATTGGTTATTCGGTTGGTCGGTTCCATTGGTTGTTCTGTTGTCCCGTGTCCTGAGTGATCGATGACCACGTGAATTGTGAGCCTGGCCTCCCGTGCCCTAGTGTTCTGATCGATGCTGGGATGACCTCTGTCGTTGACCTCTCTGGGTTCCGGGTTGTGAACTTTGTTGATCCGACTCCCAGCAGTTCCTTGCTTCTTGGTTTGTGAATCCGATATGTTTGTTGGACGTGGAGGTCACTCGCCGTAAGTTTTCGGAGCGACAAGCTAATATTTCTTTACAGTAATCATCTTAAAGGGAACAAAAAAGCCGGGCATGTTTCCGGAAAACTGGCCCAGCGGCAGTATAAGAATAGTTTTTTTCCATTCCTGAATACAGTCAGTTTTAGCTCACATAAAAGCCAATGTTACAGCCATTTAGGTTGCTTAATTCAGCTTCATTGCACTCTTTCTTCGTTTCGTCCACGGCCTTCTCCGACTAGGTGCCAAGTAGGGATAATTGGCAGTATTTGTTACAGTAAACTCTTAAATCACTGTCTTATTTTAGCGTCAGTGCCCCTGACTCTTTACCATGACTTTAACCCACTGTTCAGAATTCTACAGCTTACTTTTCACCACTGAGTTTTGTCGAACTTTTACACTCAGCTTGTAAGACTGTGTTTTTTACCTACGGCGTTTTGAGTAATGTCATCTCTCCATTCCACAATTTATTGTCATCAGGATTCCGTCACTCGCATATACAGTGACGGTGCCATAAACTACTTAGAAATGGGCCGCTGTCCAGCTCTTCAAGGTAGCAATCAACTGCGAGTGGTCGCCGAAAACTCACTTGGTCGAGCAGAAGCAGAAACCGTGTTAACTGTTGTCCTTGCCGAGGACTATCGACCTGGTCTCAAGCACGTCCAACCTGGTATGTATTCCTGTGAGAAATAATACGCATAGTCTATTTGTTACGAATGACGCTCCGGTTACCGGAATCTTCCACTTTGTCACAGTAGGAAACCTTTCCAACAGTGGCTAATGTATGTTACAATACAACAGGTGGAGATGCTTCCGGGCATGGTTTATAGTAGAAATGTGTTGACCAGCTGAAAACAACTTCAAACCATGGGCCTATGAATACAATTTATTCTACTCCGATTTGTTCATAGAACAAATCACGTCTACAAGATTGAACTAATTGATCGAACTTATTTAGGACTGGAAATTTTCCCAAGTCCCAAAACACCTATTCATTTGGAAGCTTACAGGCCACGCACAGAACGTTCCTCAGCAGCAATTCATTTTTCAGTCAGTTCTGAGCTCACCGAACAAGTTTGCTACCATCTTCTCATCTCCTTTCGACAATCAAACTTTTGTATCCTAATTTATCTACCCCAGCACGTATTCAAAATGTGGGTAGCTTTGTAAACTGGCCTACAAATACTCAGTTTAGGCTTCCGGGGATTCAGAATAGCTGGTTAAAGATATCAATTCGCTACATCTGAAGTCTTAGAAAGTGAGACACAAAGGATTAGAAAAACCTTATTATAATACAGCCTAATATTTGTCGTTTTCCCGCAGAAAATCCTTTCAAGAAGATGATGGGATTGCGTAAAGTTGACTGCACACCGGAGTTGAACAAAGCTCTCTCAAGAACAAAGCCATCTGCGCAGGCGATTATGGAGATGGAACGAGGTAAACTACCAAATGCATATCGTTATTTTTTGGTTCAACACTGGTTCGGTTTCAACACTGATTAATTTCGTTGCAATGTGGTACCTGCATTCCTCTGAACTATCAATATAATGCCTAAAAAATTTCTTCAGACGACACATTTATAGGTATGTGCAACTCGTACTACAGGTTGCTGTTGCTGGGACTCAATAAATAGGCCTGGTTCCAAACTTTACTTATGAGCAAACAGGCGCCCAGTCGCAAACTAATCAGCAGGGGATCTACCTGAATTTCAGCTGAATTTCTCGTTTCCGTCAATGTCGTTGTTGCTGCAGATTCTGACTTTCTGAGTCGGATTTCATCCAATGCGTGGGAAAAGCCAGGAACCCATTTGGAACCCATTCATTCTTGTTCTGAATCTATAGCAATGGGTACCTTATAAATCACCACTACTCAAAAAACATGGGATGAAACTTGAATTGAGGAACTGAGATTTATTAGTGTTTTTTATTGTTCTTCTGGAGGCTATTACCAATAATTATGGGACATTTGTAGCGTAAATGTACGATGCTCATCGTCTATCTGAAAGTTAGAGGGTCAAACGGGTTCTAGTCGTGAGGTAGTGCGTCTCAAAAACCCAAAAATTCCTACACGAGACTCCAAACCAAAAACTCAAACATACAGTTACTTTGTGGATAGAATAAACGGGGGGTCGTCCTTTGATCAATTTGTAATCTGGTGATGATCAGTAGCACGTACGAAGTCAATTATGAAGGCTGTATAGATAAGTGCGGCGAACCCATGAGACTCAGTGAAGTAAGAGTTTCTTCTGCGTCTTGATTGTGAGCCAAAAGTGGAGTGTAAGACCTTAACCAAATTAAACATAACGAAATTAAACAACGAAAAGTCCTGAATACGTACACTGTAACAGGTCAAACATTCAACTGGATTTTCCTAAAGAAGTGTGAGTCCATAAAACCACTCTTTTTCGCTACGCAGTACACTGCCCGAATGTAGCGTAGCGTAATTTGTATAACTTCTTGTCATCTAGGTACGGAGATGAAGGCCAAGATGTATCGCTCCCCGGAAGTTATTGAAGCCGAGAAGATGCTCGACCAATTGGCATTAAACCTTCGTAAATCGGAGGTCAAGCGCGTAAGTGATACCGCCAGTTACTTCATAGTGGCATACCTTCCCCCGCTATCCTGTGACAATGTACATATTTGCCATGCACTTGAGCTTACGTGTTTGAGTCGCCATTGTAGAATATCCCTAATTTTGACTTCTGAGGTCAGTACCATAAATGGGTGGATTCCTATATTTAGCTCTCAGCAAGCGGAGGAAGCTTTGAGTCTGTGCGACTTGATGTGTCTTGGATGAAGACACTAATACTGAAAGTTTTCGAGGTAACGGAATAAGAAGTGACCAATCGGTCCTTGGGGAACTAAATTTCTCCGAGCATTTTGCTCAGGTGTAACAAGTGTAACAAATTCTCCCATCTTTCCCATCGGCAACCGTAAAGAGAGCTGGAAGTTACTCAGGATAGAATCTCTGATTCTGTTAGGTTAACCAGGTCTACGTCCAGCCAAAATTAATTGAAATGGAGTGAATTTTCAAATTATGGGTACGTTAACGGACCCGGTAGTGAAGGTTTAATAGAGAATTCGAACGCAAGTTACACTATTTGCGTACCACGTAATGGGCTACCACATGACTTCCTTTGTTATGAATGAACTAATGGGATATTTTGGCTGATGCCGAAATTTCATTCGGTGCTCATTATCTCCATGCTACTGACTATTTGTATTCCACATTTTATTCACCAAATCCGGATTAAAAGGTAAACCCGCGAGGTAGACTGAAGAGGAATTATGCCGTCAAAATACTGCGTGATATGGAGGCGGCTTTGGTGGATGTGTGGCTCAGAGAAGATCACGGTGTCGGAAACCCCGAAGAGTGTGCCTACTACGAAGGCAAATAAAATATTTAAGGGTTCAGCTGCTCTTATAAAATGTATCATACAGACCCCACAACAAGGCAGTAACAAGTAGCGACACCTCAACTTAACAAGAATAAAAGCACTGGCGCCTGGGGTTGAGACCGTTAGGAGAAGAAGTTTCCAGCCTACCAAATTAAGCTGAACATCGAATACCACCACAAACAGCTCCCATATTTCGGACCTCGTATGGTTATCTGATAGGATTACACTAGAAAAGGCATGAGTTGAACCTCTGAGAGTTTGGTCAGAAGACCTGAGGTAATGTTAAACAATTGCTGGCTTACGACAAGAAAGAATTTAAAGCATTGCAAGTGCACAACGTTTTCTTTTACATCACTTTGCTTAATTCTTTGACCTTCTTTGTTTTCAACAGCCTACCCAGGTAAACCTTGAACAATAGACTCCGCAGTGCCATCGTCCAACTGTTCATACTAGTAATACATGTGTTCAACCATGCTTTTGGAGAAGATGCGACCTCAAGGCAGATCACTTCAACAAAAGTTCATTTCATACTGCCGTGTTATATTCAACCAGTTCGAAAAAACATGAAACCGACTGATAAAGATGCGTATAGGGTCCTGGATTGGACGATCACACTCTTGTGTTTCGAACACCGTTCGCTACTTTTCCGTTTTATTCGCAAGCAACAACTAATAACATTCGCAACGATTCGTTTGTTGCTTCATACATTGTGTTTCGACATTACCAGTTCGCTCGCGATAAACTTTGGACAATCATTTCAACCATGCTAGTGTTATTTATTACTATTTATTGATACACATTGGTAAAACTGATTAAATATTTATCTACACCACATGACTGAAAAAATGCGTTGGAAAGACTGATGTTCCAACCGTTTTATCTATCACTTTTCAACCTGACTTCGTAGAAAAAATTCATTTGTTTTGGACTGTCTGTTGTTCATCACTGACTCGCTGATGAGTTTTTATTTATCCTCTTGGTTCTCATTGTACCGAGAAAAATGAAAGTGATAAGTAAAATGTATGCGATTACGGTGTTATCCCGTGACATTCATTTTCACAAGTGAATTCGACTACCATGCCGTGTACCCCCTTGTGTTGTTTCATTTCGGCGTAAACCAAGAGTTTCGAGACTATGGAGTGCGGATTGAATCCGCCAAGCATAGCTTCTCGGTTCGACCCGTTTGACCGAATAAAAGAAATGTTGCTTACCTCCAAAAACTTATGAGTGCTGCTGGCAAAGTTGGTTTATTCTAAGTGTGAAACTAGCCTGAATATTGACAGCCAGATGAGAACTGGAATTGTCTTGGAATTGTCTTTGACCGTCTGATTGGACAGCTTGTTGACTGGCGAGCTAATGCCAGCTGATTTAGCACAGACACCGCCTGTTATTGATGACAGTGTGTACATCACGCTGTTTATGTCACAGGATCACGGTATCTCAGGAGAAACCACTCAGATTGTAGGCATAATACACTACTCGTAAGGTTACTCAAGACTCTTCGACAGCCCACTATCGCTTTCGCCCTTGTTGGGTCACATCAGCTAGGTGCGGTCACCGAGTTTCCGTCAACCGTCAAATTTCATCTCAAACATATTGAAAAAGTATAAGCTGGGTCAGCGAAATACATTCATTTGCAAACAAATTTGGTTTTGTGAGAGACTCACCTGGAACCCAGCTGAATGTCACGTTTATGAGTCTCTCACAAAATCAAATTTGTTTGCAAATGAATGTATTTCGCTGACCCAGCTTATACTTTTTCAATATGTTTGAGGTAATCCAACCTCCTTACTGGAGGTACCCTTACAACTTTTAATATTTGTTGAAGCACTGCGCAGTGTGACGTTTGGAACCATCATATGTTAGTATGAGGTTTAAAAGAAGCTTTCCAATTTTCGTCCAGGCAGTGAAACCATACTAGGTCTGATTATACACTAGCCTGTAAAGCAAAGCCTGCTTATCATAGTGACATCGTTACGAAGTGCACTTTGGGTGGGTATATTAATCGTGTCCATTGCTGACTGGGCACGGAACAAATAAACGAACGAACCAAAGTGTAACGTCCTCAATGGCACTTAGAGCTCTGAAGCTGTCGCGTAACTGTGTAACCACTGGCAAGTAAAATTCCTCACCATCCCTGAAAGACATATCGCGCCATATCATATCACTACTACTCCGTCTACAGTTAACAAGGAACGACGTCCGGGAGCAACTCTTCAGTGTAGTATAGCACTGCATTTCAGATTGCATGGTAGGTTGGAATCAGTATCAAAGTGCGAAGTTTGGCGGAAGGATAAACACTTGTGAATTAGGGCCAGACTTAGCGAGACAACCGAAAGTACCATGATTTCGAGGTCCAGGTTTATGCTCTGGTTAGCGTGTCAACAAGATTTGTGTGCTTATCATCTGGGTCCAGCAGTTAAGTCGAAACATTTTTTTTATTTTTTGTAGCTAGCTTCATTGAATAATACAGGTTTCATTGTCACCATCAGCTGGAAGCCCTTTTCGAGAAAAAGCCTCTTGTTTACGCCGTTCGCCACATTAAACTTTGGTTTGGTGGCAGATCTGGCCAGGGTAGACTAAACTTCAGAAGGATATTGACCAGCCGCAGTTTTCACAGTGAAAGCTAATGATGTACGTAGGTTGATCCTTCGGGCTACATCGCTGTTCGTAAAACACTAATCGCCAGAGCCTATCAAAATAAGTGGCCATAATAGGAGCGATGGGGTTTACGGCGTCGATCTCACTGCCCGTCCAGGTACATGAGAGTCTCGATGAAACAATAAAATCTTGGTCTTAGTTTTATCAGTGGCAAGTGCATCAATGAACTACTTACCGATTTTTCCCTACGATAGCTACCAAAAATGAAACGAATTACATAAAGTTCATAGAAAGCAGACTTTGTCTAACAGACCGCTGGAACTGTACCAGGTGTTACATCGCCTAGGGATTAGTAAGGTGTAGATAATCCTGATCTCGGTGATGGTTTTTGTCTAGACTTCGCAGTGTATAAGACTGCTGAAGTTCATGCCTGCCACGGTTTTATTCCAATTAATATGGAACACTATTGTTTGAAATATATACGTAATACAAAATTCACTCATATCGAGACAAATCTTCTTTGTTATCCAATCAAACTACTCAGTTATTCGCGTGCATAGTGGTGGTTTCCGATGGTGTTTTCAATATACAACTAGGCATGCCATAAAGAAATATTACTTGTTCATTTATCAGCCATTTATCGGTAGGATTCACTGATCGGTTATAAACATCTCGCCTGGCATCTCTCTAATGGATTGTCCAATCAAAGTTAATCAGTTAGGATTACGTTGGCACGAGAATACAGACAACACTTGAAGGAGCGTTGTGTGTGTGTGTGTGAAGAAGCATAAGCTGATATGCGCACTGTATCAGGAGCTGTCCCCTATGCTGTTTAACAATAGCATCTGTCCTGAGAAGTTTGTTTACTATCTCAGTTGCTCTGATGGCGTTAGACGATGTACTAGTATTTAATATCACTGCAGACCTCTTATTGCTTTCTCGTTCTTAAGCTGATCTTCTGATAAACATAGCTGATCCCATGGGAGCCTGAGGATAGCAGTAAACTGAAGGTGGTTTGCTCGCAGAAACTGCAGTGCTATCCTCTGATACCGGTGTAGACCTGGGGAATATGGTAGACCAGAGAGCATGCGCAGCCATGTTGAGAGTCATCAGCTGGGCACCAGTATCATCCGTCAATTCTCTTTTAGTTTCAGTGCAATACCTCACCTTCCCTATTAAGAGTCCACGCAGGTCTTCTCCGGTGGTGCCTATTAACATATTGCCAGTATGGTAATAGATTAACGGAACTTTACTAACCACAGTTGTGATTCTGTCGTCCTTAGGATGATAATGTCGAGAAGTAGACAGTTGGTTGTCATTGTGCTCGACTTTGGATGATGCACCCGCTTACGTGTGCTTTAATGTGTTGCGCCATAAACCTCTTTTAGGCTTGTGCAGACGGTAATCCGCCATGTCGTTGTATCAAGTTCAAAAAGATCTGAACCTTCATATTGCCTTACTTTGATATTATTCTAAAAGGTATACAGTATCTATCCATCGGTCTTCCTGTGGATAAGGAAGCTTTAACCCAGAACGTTTGAGTCCGGAAAATTTGGGATTTGATTAGTAAGCAAACATTAAACGCACCAAGATGTTTGATAATCTTGATCCTACTGGATCCCAAAACTGTTAAAAAAGGGAGACGCGAAATATGCTTATACCGTTGGAAGTTATCTCCCAAAGGTAAGATGCGCCAACGGTTGAATAGCGCCTAGCTGAAAAAATCATTTCCTCGTATCAGTTGCCCTTCTGCACAAGTACTTTCAAGATCAACGTAAAATGGGGTTATCTCACTTCTACCGTGAAACGGAATACTTTTTAGAATGCGCCAAGTAGGAACTGCACACATGAAACTACACATTTATGGAGATTTCGCACTGTCGTCACTGATTAACGTTCGTAAATGTACCCTGTGCGGTAAACGCCACCTCATTGAAAGCACTATTTCTACCAAGGTAGGACTGACCTAAATGCGAAGACATCAAGACATTTCTGTTTACTTCTCGACAATATCATCCTAAGGACGACAGAATCACAACTGTGGTTAGTAAAGTTCCGTTAATCTATTACCATACTGGCAATATGTTAATAGGCACCACCGGAGAAGACCTGCGTGGACTCTTAATAGGGAAGGTGAGGTATTGCACTGAAACTAAAAGGGAATTGACGGATTATACTGGTGCCCAGCTGATGACTCTCAACATGGCTGCGCATGCTCTCTGGTCTACCATATTCCCCAGGTCTACACCGGTATCAGAGGATAGCACTGCAGTTTCTGCGAGCAAACCACCTTCAGTTTACTGCTATTCTCGGGCTCCCACTGGATCAGCTATGTTTACCATAAGATCAGCTCAAGAACGAGAAAACAATGAGAAGTCTGCGGTGAGATTCAATATTCTGGATAGTAATATTATGCCCGTCGGTGTGACTGGATGTTACCGGTGATATCTGATGCAGCCTTGAAAACTCAGCCATATGAGGACTGGGTCATAAAAGACCCCGTATGACTGCACCAGAGGCGGAGGACCGTACTACAAGCAGTGTTCAAACATCTAGGATATGAAAAAGTGTGCATTTTTCTAGCAGTGTTCAAATGTTTGGTTTGTTTCAGCAGAATCAAAGAATAATATTCTTTCAACTTCAAAGCAAGCCAGCGCTTCCCTCAATTCACTACCTTCTGCATAGACAATGGGTTTTAAAGATTACGGGTGTACACTGATCATATTTTTTCATCTGAGTAGACGCTGACTTTCCGTCCATAACAACCAGCGATATTTTCTTGATAAAACACTACCCATAATTTTTTTGAAAGCCCTTTCACAAACTACAATCGATTTTGTCCCACTTAGGGTTCATTTGGATGGTAGACTTCCCTGAGTTTAAGCATCCTTAGGTTCCACTTGAACCCGAACAAAAAGGGTGGCCGGCATGAATCTGAAGTGGTTTAATATAACAGATGGGCATATCTCTATAGATTTAGGTACAATAAATTGACAGCAAAAAAGACAAAAATTTGTGTGCATTGCATTTCAAAGTTACATAAAAAAGGACACAGATGCAGAACAACTGACATATGTCCAAATCCTAATGTGACTGGAGAAGTAATGTTCCGAAATAATATTGCTCTATCAGGTACCAGAAGCATTCAGAACTCGTTGATTTATTCATTCAAAAAAGGGGTTTAAAATAGAAATGCTGCTCGACAAATCCCCACATATTTTCAATGCGACAAGTGTATCTGTCCCCCGGAATTGCGGAGACTAGGAGGTTTTGCTTTTCAGACTTTGCTCGTTTTCCTAATGGAATACACCCTCGATCACCACGGCAACGGTACCATGTCAACTTCCCGATCGGTTGACCGAAATCCGCTGCTCCACATTCAAGAAACCGATTTGGTTGGTGCTTTGAAACACGGAAAATCTGTCGTGGTTGTTCGCGCTCAAAAACCGGTGCTCTCCCGACACTGACGAAAAACTTGACCTGCTCCTGCACATTGCCACGAACTGCGCTGGTCTTCCCACAAGACCAGAGTCCCGCGTGTTGGGAAGAATTAACGGGTTTTATGTATAGTAACTCAACGCCGGCGAGATTCCAAAATGAGTCTGCATTTCCGTTTGATCCGTGTGCTCTACAATGTGATAAAATGCAGGAGACAAATGTGCGCCTCAAGACACTGTCATGCGTGCAGCTTTACGTTATGAAAATCTAGCCGTTCTTACTTTTGAGTCAACACAGAAACAGAATGTCTGTCAATTTATTATGTAAGTCAAACATCTTCAGTCGAAGATCACCGGACTAAAATCCGGGAAATCCCAAACTGCGTTTGAAAATTCGATTTTTCGGCGTCACAACTTAGCTTGCTTCGCGGCTGTTCACTAAAGAATGGGTGAAACTTTTGAGCTACGTTAGGCCTAAAATTTGTTTCGTTGCTTCTGAGACAGTTCATGCAATTTCACTTATTGTTCGGTGCCTTTACTTGGCAACTGAATTCTCGCCTGGTATACACCAACAAGCTTCACCACACTCACGCACGTGTTGACCAGTTCATCACTAGTATCAACCTATAATAAGGGCACACATTCACATCGGACATCTCCGTGAGTATCTGGTCAAAGAAACAATCCGATAACCTGTTACATCCGAAAATTATTCGACTGAAGGCTTTCGGAAGCAGAATAATTCAATCTTCTGACAGGCTGTACCGCTTATGCCTTCAAACACTCGTCAAACGACTCTCACGAGGCCCAGCTATTCATTTGGAACTTTTCTGCAGTCAGCTCCCTCCCACATAGTTAACAGTCTTGGGCTTATTCGGATGAAAGTGATTACGTTATTTCTGTGTTGTTGGCTTGACATAACGAGCATTGTAGACCTGACTAATGGATTCCTATTAAGGATGAGGTTTTATCTTCATCCCAGCTTCTAAACCAGTTAGTTGTTCAGACATTTGATCTCAAGTTTACTATCTCACTTGAGACGATTCCACGTGAACTCTGGCGTCACTAAGTAACCAGCCGTTCCGCTTTCTTCTTTTATACGGCAACCAAGTAGTAGAGTTCCACCCTCAGGTACGGTCACCAGATGTTCAGCCACGGGTTCTGCTGTTTCGTTCCGGTAGATTACGTGTTGCTCAAGGAATAGTCGTGGAACCACATGCAGTAAAACCATGACCTCAAAGTTCGTCTGACCGCTGAAGCTCCTAGCATTGCAGGACCAGGCGCCGTTGTGACGAGACGGATCAACATGATAAAGTTGCAGGTGGGCTTGCCAAACATTGTTCAACGCGGGGATTTTGATTGGGGTAACGGGATAACTGCGGATATGAAAATCATTAGCAATATTAGTGTTAAAGCCAAACTTGTACAAAGACAGCGACGATCGTATTACTTAAAGCATAATCATGATGATGAGAGGGCATGTAACAATTTCAACTAACTCAAAATGGTATGAAAAATGAAGCGTGTCCGACTATCCCTTAAGTTCAATTTAAACAGGTAAAGACCGAAATAGCAGCAAAGTCTCCAACAGGACAGAATTCTATTTGCAGACCACAAGAGATTCAAAAATCTTCGTTGCTTAACCTACTGTCATTTGTTCTTATTCCGGAAATGTGGAGTTTCACTCAGAGCTCCTCATTACAGTAACACCACCATCTTCATGCAGTATGCGTTATGGTACCTTCTGCACTTGTTCAAAAACGGATGCAGTTGCTCATCCAAAGAGAGTCACCCCCAAATCGACCCAGATGGGACGCAGTGTTCCAGTGGTTTTGCAGAAATATCGATTACACTTCATACGAACTAATCAATATCAATATATTGGATGGGTCCGGTTTTGACGTCTAGAGAGAAACGTTTTGAGTATACTGAAAAGCATATTCTCCAGGTGCGATGGAGAGAATGCAATGAGCGAAATAGTGACATTTTCCGCAGTTTGAGGTGATGTTCACCTAATACCCCCTTCAATCGAATTTCTTGATGCGCCTCATAAAACAGGATGGTTGGTTGAGCAACTTTTGTAATGATAAGGTATTCTCAGTGAACCAGTTCTTGACGCTGGATTCGTTTTTCAGTAGGAATATGATAGTATTTTCTGAGACCCTATACTGAACAGCCAAACTGTGCTATCATGTCTACCCAGCAAGTCAAATGGATGCAGAAAACTGTTTATTTTGTTAACTTTGGTAACGGTGTAGGGATGGGGGTAATAAACAGGCCTAAACCATTCAGGTTTATGGCTACAGGCAGGCTAAATGAAGAACCCTGTGGGTGGTATGCAGTGGCTAGAGACATAAAGGATAGACACCGATTGCACTCCTCGAGAACCCGCCAAAAGAGAGTACTGAATCTTTGGGGGCTGATTCATAGACAGCTACAATCCTTAGAGTGCCTTTTCCTCTAGATTGCTCGCTTACTCCTCAATTTGAGTAAGGAATCAATACATATGGTAACACGGATTTGCTACTAAGCATGTGACAAACTATTCCGCAGAAATTTGACGAAGTTCACAAGAAGTAGTCATTGCTGGGTGGTGATCATTGTAAAATGTAGTCAGTCAGTCCACGGAAACATATCATATAATCAAACTGTTGGACGGGTAAAACATTTGGAGACTCCGTGTATAGGTTGCCAGTATTGATTACATGAAACAGGACGATGGAAATGCGAACTAATACTCACGTCTTCCCGTCTTTCAAGTGTCTCCAATAAACCGTTGGTATTCGCGCAGAAATAATCCAACAAGGAAGCCACGTGTTTGAACCGGCGAGCCGTTCAATCAAAGGGACTAATTCAGCAGCTTTTTCCATATCGAATTTACACGGCCATCTTGAATAGACTTGAAACTGGTGTCGGAAACTGGGATAGAGAATATAATGCAAGTTTTGAAGATCGTGAAGAGACAACCGTATTTGTATTTGTCAACAAATTGTGCGGCTAGCTGGGGGATACACTGGCTGTTAATCATAGGCATGTAGATGAGGGATTTTGGACCTATTGACAACACTGTAATGAAATACCCATCGGCATGCCTTGTACATTCCTTCCATTGCAAATTTACTGACCCTCAACTAAATCAGACAGGATGTCCGTATACATTAAGGTCAGTGGGACATTTAGAGCAGGTCTATTTTTCGCTTCAAACAGTCCACCCAAACCTAGTTGAATCCATTTTTTTGGTAGTGCAACCTGACTGAAATTTTCCAGATAACGTTATATGGCTCAAAACTCACCTCAAACCACACATTATCCATTGTGCTCATTACCTCCTTTCTTTGTATATATGACTAAATATGTTACTAATTATGTGCGTATATAATGGCCATTTGGAGGAAACTATTTCGGCTAGAGTTTACTGCAACATGCTGGGGGAATGACCAATTAGCAGGAAACCCACTGTAACCTAAAAGGAAGCATCTTATCACTTTTTGTAAGTAGAAAGTTCTATTTGATCCATCGGTCACTCCTCACTCGCTGGAAATAATAGCTGAGGTTGGAATGAAATTAAGTTGAAATTTATATATATATATATATATATATATATATATATATGGGGGCGAGATGGTCCAAGTAGTTAGGGCGCGAATTTACTGACCAGCAGGTTCGTGGTTCGAACCCGACCTCTGCCTCTAGATTTCTCCTATCTAGGATTGGGCAACCTGGCAGTATCCAAGCCCTCACGCAACCTTCGGGTGGCATAGATTTATGTATATGCCTATATATATATATATATATATCGGCAGTTAAGACTTAGAAAGTACTCTTAGGATGTATACCTTGCATTCTGTTGGGCATCAGTCTACCTGGTATTCGTACACCAAGTTGGCAATACGGTGTAATTAGCAAAATAATATTGCTGTACTCACAAGGATTTTATATGAACAAAACATTCACAGTTGACAACATAAAACAATTGCCTTTACGTTTAACTCCCCTTACTCAGATCTTAGCTTCAAAGCAGATTCCAAAAAGAAAAAAAGCAACAACTATTTTCAATCTATGTCCTTGATGACGGCGCATTAGCTGGGCTCGTTCTTCACAAAAGGTGATCAGCTAGGAACGTATACTTCGAAAGTTTTGCGCCAGGCGCATGTGCACATATTTGTTACACAGGATCTTCTAATCTGTTCAGGCAGCATGCTTCTTCAGAATCCGGACATATAAGCGAAATTCCGAGGACAGTTGGGTGTTCCGAAAGGTTCCTAAGGCATCACTAGTCACGTCCGCTTCCAAATCGCTTATCAATTCTTTGTTACAAAAAGGACGGTTATGTTCCCCTACCAGTCCTGGATGATACCGTCATGAATCCAATCCATATCGTCTACCTAAGGCGATGCAGCATACCTTGCATCATACCAGTTCTTGTCAAAAACGACAGTGCTGTCAATCATGTCTATTCGGATAGAATCCAAAAAAACTGTTCATTCGGCAAAATACTTACAGAGACCTGCCTATAAATAGCACACAGCCTCAACAGCACACCGTCCACAACCATGTGATCCTCAAAGGTTAGCTAAATGTGGGTCACAAACGTTTAGACTTATAAGCAAAAAATCGCCTCTCAACTTCAGTGGTTCCAGAAACTTCTCTCGGAAAGAATGCGAAACTAGCCGCTACTCTTATGAGCATGCATGACCCTGTGCACCAAATTGTCGGCTGTTGACAACTGACGATGAGTTCTTTAGACAATTTTTACCACAGGATGGACAAACACAACCCAATGAAAGACCAGATGTTAACTCTTTAACAGTGCGAGTCGTCGCCGGGTTGCCTATTACTCCTGCTGCTAACTTATCCTCATGTTTTACTCTATTGTTTCTGTTGCTGCAACCTCCTAATTCTTGCCATTGATGGACATCAGGGATTTTCGTGACCTTCCAAACGAGGTAGGGAAGAGACAGCCGGAGATATTTTTTGGTTGCTGCAGAATTTTTGTGGTACAAGCATCGAAAGCACGCATTGCTGTCCATTTTGACGTATAGTCACTGAATGCCCTCGAAAAAACTGTATTTGTGAGAATTTACTTCGGATGCTTCTTAGAACTCGAGGTTCACATTTTCACTAGGAGAATTTTACTGGGAAAAAGACAGCTATTTCGATCCTACCATGAACGTAAGAGGAAGTGACAGAGGGTTTAGTGTTCAAATTCCAAGAAAAACATTTCCGAGTGTGCCAGCCATTATCAGGGTTTATCTCATAAACAGTGAAGAAAAAGCATGATAGAGTAAAAAAAGTAGGATAACAGTCTAGTACAAAGATGCGGCAAAACTTCAAGTAACTGGTCCACTCGGGTACCCTGAACGAGTACGATGTCCCTGGAGTTAACCAAGCATCTTTAAACACCTCACCCAACACAGAACGAGAGGGCCATTTTAACAGAGTGGTATATTTTGGAAGCAAAAGCATCTTTAGCATTGGGGACGGTTTCTTCAACGTACTCGAAAGTTTCTTAGGCCACGTCCAGAAAAAACACTTGAATCCCAATCAGGAAGATGCAAAGTTTGAACAATGACCAGTTTGAGATAACTTGACTTTTCTCATAAAGGAAACTACTCACAAGGTTGCTTAAAACTCTTCGACAGCTCACCACCGGTTTCACCCTTCTTGGGGCTCATCAGGTAGGCGCAACCCCCTAGTTTTCGTCAACCTTATGTTCTAATTGAACCCAAATGGGTGTATATGTCTTGACTTTATTCCGGTAGCCTTTCTTGAATAAAAGCTTCGAGTGTAGAAGAACGTCGTTCTTGGAGGTTCATGTTATAATATTAACAAACTACCTCTATGTGGTTTGCAGTATTGCTTCCAATTCAGGCAGAAATTCTGGTGTTTGTACATACCGTTGTAAGCACTTCAGGTCCGAGTTATTACCTATAGTGTTTTTTGATTGAGTGGTGTAAGTTTTCCGCCCAATAGCTAATGTTTATGTCATAGCGATTGTGTGTACAGGACACTTGTGCTTCGATGAAATTCGTTCCTGAGATCGTGATGATGGGAGCTGGAGAAATTAGTCAGGCTCGGACTACTGTTCCGTTGGATCCGTCCACCATCTCGCAGTAGCATATTACGCAGCTGGCAAAATCGATGAACCGCTGAAGAAACCAATTTTCCTCAGAGAGGGTGAAATGACTAAAATTTTGGAGAAATCATTCTCTATGTTCAAGCGGTGAGACATGGAGGTCACTTCAAAGAGATGGGAGCCACTTCCTATTCCAAAAGCCAACATGCATCGGATGGAAAGTGATGATACACTCACTTATCGTGTGCGGGATCAAGGGAGCCAGGTAGAAAGCCGGGTGATGTTCTACACAAAAATCTATTGGGATAAAAACATGCTACTCATGTTCTTCTCACCTCTCACGGTGATAGCATAATGAGGTAAAATAAGGTTAAGATACACTGAAGGGGCAAATAGGAGGGAGATCCAAAATGATCGGAGGCATTCACTGCACTGTTTTTTGTTGGAAGTTGATGCATGTACCGTGGACGTTTTCTTACTAGGACTAGGTGACCATGCTATTCTTGCGAGGAGGCTACGTTTCTCGTAATTTTGGGTCATTTTGAGTGACTTTGACGAGTGTGTGTGTGTGGAGGCATGAAAGTTTCTATCGTCAGTCTTCATATACAAAACAACACCCTACGCGAACAAAACGGAGGAATCATCAAACACAAAAATTACCACAGAACCATACTGTCTACCACACTCCTTTCAGTCATGCGATCAATCGCAAACCTACCTGGGCAATGAGAATAAAACGGCTGAAACCGGTTATCAGTGAGTGGAACAAATGAGCCTACCCTTGATGGATGGGTGCACACAATAACCCAAAGTTCAACCTTTATTTGCTTCCAAAAATTCCTACTCCTCATTCAGCTCTTTCTGATCGAAACTTCCTTCCTTCCCCTTTCTAATATCGGCTACATCACCAGGCACTTCTGGCCTCTTGCTGAGTGACAGGCTCTACTCTCGTATTTGCAAGCAGCTGGCACTACCAAGCTGAATGAAGTGCGAACTTACACGAGCCAAAAAACAGCATTTTAAATTTGTTATCGGAAACTGACATTTCAAACATTTATCAATCTTTTGGCTCTCGGATTTCAGTAGAGCGCATACGTCGGCGTTTCACTTTCGGCACCAAATTAGCACACACACAGATGTCGGCTAAGAAATTTTTAGTGTACCCTTAACGTTCAACTAAAAGCATGCAGACTCGTTTTATTTGCATGCTAAGAATATAACCGCACAATTAGGCAATATTGAGACAGTGCTTGGAGCACTAAGAACCAGACACACTAATGGTTGTGCAGTCGGCCAACACAAGCAAATAACTCTTTATTTAGCAAACCAATCGAATCCCACCGATATACACACAGATTCAATTGTCCGAAAATATCCTCTCGATTTTACTACAGATCGGTACAATCTCGTTGCGAAATGTGCAACGGAACCTACTGTTTATTCGACGATATGCACTCATGTCTATCATGCATTGCAGTCCGTTGGTCAAGCAAACGTTTTAATTTCGACAATTTGTGACTTAACGATTTACCTTTTTCACAAGGGTTGTAAGTAGTATGTGCGCCCGTGGAAATGTTCAATATTTTACTACTTCACGTTGGAGCGAGAGCCTATTGTTGTCTTAAGATATGCAGTTGTCGATCTGATGTAGACGAAAAAGGAAGAAAAGTGACCCAAAGCAGCTGACATTGTTTGGAAATGAAAGGCTGCAGGGTGAATGACCTTTAAAAAAGCGAGACTCCAGAAGAAAAGTATGAAGTCTCACTATATCGGATAAAGTGGTAAGGCGGATATGAATCCATGGATAGGACATTGGTAAGAATAGAAAGCATACAACTCAGTGCAATTTTCTTCCTAAAGGTTGTAAAAAGACTACTCATTCTTCCTTCAATCTTTTACCTCCTGATGTTGCATAGAAATCGACGGATGACTTCTCTTGCCGGAACGGATTTTAAACACTTGTTTATGTTACTGTATGAAAACCAGCACTTTGCTGTTGAAAAGGTGGGGACACATACCTCAGGCAACCTTCAAGTAAATGACGAAATTGTCCCTTTATATTAATTATTGTAGTACTTTTACACGACGACATGTCGTATATGCCACCTATCAGTCCTATAAAATGTGTGAGTGTCTGGTGGTCGCCGGAAGGCAAATGTTCTGGGGAATCTGTTGAACCTTGGATAAATTCAGGTTACTGCGGCTGGTGATTTAGACAGCCGCCGTAAAATCCAATCATGGCGCCCTAGTGTTTGCCATTACTGACGATATGAAAATATATGGCGAAAAACGGAAGTGCCGCGGGAGTTATCGATGTGTTGCGCAAAAGCGTCGCACTAATATTAACCAACCATAACAGAAACTACACGTTTGAAGCACGAGAAATGGGACTGTACCTTCCTGGTCTGCCTCATGAAACGATAAAAAGTAATCTTGGGACAGTCGTCGTTAAAAAGGTGCCTAAAATCGTGTAACCGATTTGATGAAGCAAAGTGTTATGTGTCTCTCAACTGTCGATGAATGCTCACAGAGAAAACATGAAGACGCTACGCAGTCAACCGGACATGATAAAACTCATCTACTAAAACCCATCCTCTCAAACGAGTTACTTTGATAAGCAGAGCGGCATTTAAGCTTTGCTTTTTGCTTGCTGACAGAAATCGGAGAGATCACTACCAAATAAGGAAGCGTACAGGCTGCGCCGCAAATAGAACTTCACTAAGGTCAGTTCGATCACGAAAACCTATTTTTCCTGTGTTTTCAGATATTTGTGCGATCAGATCACCAACGTTTCGCATGACGACAAAAGAGACAATAAACAGAACAAGAGAGTTATAACATCAGGCAGTGAATCGTCAGTGTCAACACTGATGTTGCCATCCATGATGATGATGATGATGATGATGATGATGATGATGATGATGATGATGATGATGATGATCGATGATAACCGCTCAGAGCTTCGTGTTATTTTGGCTGACCTAAAACCGCCCCCCACACGTTTGTCAGTTTTACGCCCTTTATTATATCCATACTGGAATTCTTCGCGATTTCCACTACTCAGCCAGTCCCAAACATTTACATGATCATATGAGCCAGGGATGTGAAACTCCATTTAGACCATTCTTTGGATTCATATTACAAAGGTATTTGAGCTTGATCGCGGTATTTTGGACCAAGTTGTTTGTATAAGATTGTTTTAGGTGATTGCAGACGAGGGAGCGCTATGCGGAAAACGTGGATGTCTTGCACTAAGTACTTCAGGAGAATAGCTCGCTCCTTTGACATAGTTCGGCAACGGTCAAATCCGGTGGTGCATAGTTACTTGGGTCTGGCCAATCCGTAGGAGAATTAGCCATGTCCACGGGGTTTTAGCCAGGATGTATCATCACTGGGCTGATCACTTGGGGTATTCCCCATTCGCATCAGTTACATTTCGATGCACCGTTACTTATCGTATGCAATAAGATATGAAAAGTTAACAGGGTGCCTGGGTTTTGCCAAAGAGCTTTAATTGTTTGCCTGAGTAAATCTCCTTATAGTGTTTAATGAATACCAGAACATCTGGCAGCTCAGTGAAAATACTCAGATTTTCCATTACAGAATTCTCCTACCTGGGTCAGTTGTTACGACAGGTATGTCAATCAATTTCCTAGGTATCGACACCACTATTTAAGTCCGCCTGCTAGCCTGCTAACCACGTTTGTCACTCTGAGGGAGTGGTCCCAGTTTCTAAGGAATCCGTCTGTTTTAAAGATTAGCTTCAGGATGATCAGAGTAACATACACATAAGTTTGCGCAAAACCGATTGCGCTCCGGATCAGTGACTCCAGAAATTTACGGATATTTATGCGTCCTGGAAAAGACTGGTCTCGTAACGATGTGCGATGCAACGGAAGCCGAAATCCGTTTGGAGAGACACCTACTGCACCAAATTAATTGCTTCCCATGCAATTCAGTAAACAACACATACCGTGTACCCAGTTTACCTTGTTTAGGCCGAATGATCCGAGACAGAATAGAATGCTGTTCCAAAGCCGGTAGCATGCGTAACCGAGAGAATGCGCTTGCCAAATTCCGTAGGAAAAACTAAACTTTTGGAGGGTAAGGTGTTTCAGTCGAGCTAGCGGCCCACGACGCTAGCCATTCATATGAAGCTCAGACATATAGGAAATCTAGGTGAACTACTATAACGCAGCCTGGTTCAACTTATGACAGCAGTAGAATAACATCTCTACTATCATTGCAGATTTAGTGCGCAAAATTGGGTTTTCGATAGATAGGGAATATTAAGGACACTGTTTGATTTCAACTACCTTCTACGATCCGCCTGAAACTAGCATGTCGTGCGGTCTTAGATGTTTGGGTTTAGTTCTTGCATATAACGTCAAACGGCACTGACACTCTTGTACAGGACACAATGTTTTTTAAAACATGAGTATTTACCAACTTATTTACAGAGAACATTAATGTGGAATATTGTCTTTGGTTTCCAGATAGCCAGGCCGCTTTGTGAAACAATTCGGCAGTTAAGGCCTGGAAAAGATTAAGCCCTCGAACATCTGCGTGTGCAAAGTATGGTGGTCTATTGTCACAGCAACAATCAGTGCAGCGTGCCCGCAGAAGAAGACAGGGTATAGTTTTTGGAACTTCCAATTATAAACACGGCTTTTACCGCAGGTGTATGCGGTAGTGTACTAGCCGCTTGGATGTCTGGTGGCCTGGTATCGATCATGACGGTGCAAAATTGCGACGCATGTCAGCAAACTAGGGCTTTGCCCACTGCAGCACCCATATCACAATGAGAGTGGCGTCACGACCGTGGAGCCGCGTACACATGGTTTATTGTGGCCATCTTGAAGGTTATATGATCCTTGTGATTGTCGACTCGTATTCTAAGGGGATAGTAGCGGTGCCCACCAGAACTGCATCTACTGCGCCGACCATATCTACAAGTCGCAGCACTTTTGCATCACACGATGTGTCTGGTACGATTGTTTCCGATAACGGCACGGCATTCACCAGTGCTAAATTTCAAGTGTTTTTGAAAACCAACGGGATAGAACATGTTTTAACATCCCAATTCTAACGGCCTGGCTGAACGCACGGCGGCAACGGTGAAGAATGGATCGATGAAACAAAGCGCAGGTCCTCTAGAAACAAGACTAGACATGTTTTTACTGCATTCCAGAGTTATGCCGCATTCTACGGCAGGACTTCGAACAAGTCTGGATCTGCAACGGTCGGTTTTGGCGGTTTTGGTCAAACAACGGCAGTACTCCATGAAGCAAAGCGCGGATAAACACGCCCGATCTCTCACGAAGTGGTGAGGATGTTTACGTCAAACTTCAGCCGTCAGATAAGGAATGGGTGCGTGGATGTGTGACGTCGACAAACCGTAAACTTATCGGCATGTTAGAATACGGGAAGATAATGGGCCGTCATTTTTGAACTATATCAGAATTAGGAAGCATGGTTTATGTGCGGAACGAACACCTGAGCCGACAGTACAGGTGGACTCCGGATTGAGGCAAGAGAGTTTGGAAACTGCTGCAGATTCGTCAAGGTGTCTGGGCCGATCAACAAGGGACTCAAGGCTGGTCGAAAGTTGGCTAAATCTAGCGATGAGGGGCAGTAGCAGTCGTTTCCGTATGTCAGAGATATGGCGTATGTGCGTGTCCGTTCGGCATCCACCACCGATCTGACGTGTGACTCTAGTGCCTGATTGGATGCGTGCCGGTGGTTTGTACGCGTGTGTGTCTATCCTCAATCATCAGAGAGCTGTGATGAATGGACATGTGACTCAGTTGTTTGCCTACCCGCAACAGGGCGGATCTGCTTGACCGTAGTGCACGGCACATCCGTGACCTTACCTGCGTGTCCTATCTTCCCGGGTATGACACTGTCCCCCACCCACCAGATTTTCCGACCACTAAAAGCTACTTGATTTTTTGACAATCTGGTGTGGAAAAGCAGTCCAGAAGCCGATTAGTACACACCACCTTAAGCGCTAGGGTCTGTTTTGACGTTATTTTAAAGCAGATCCGACGAATTCACTTTTCAATGAAATACAATTAGGTACAAGAAACGAAAGAAAAATTACTCAGAACAAACTATCGCTAGCCATCCTTCATGTCCAATCTATAGACTAGCTTGTCTATTATCCTTGAAGTATTATAATAAACTGCCTGTAAACCATATCCGTTAAAATATATGCCTTACAACACTTTTATAAAGCTAACGATCTAAAATAGTCCCAATACAGGACAATTCTTTTCTTGCGTTCATTTAAACCCACCGGGTGACAAAATTTGTTAGGAAAACGTGTCATTTGGTGTTCAGTCTAGAGCATCTTGTGACTGTGGTTGTCCAGGGCCCTGTCATCCTGATCGTTCGGTTCGTTGTCCGAGCGAAACAACAAAGGCCGTCTGAGTGCAGTTAATATTAAGCTATTTTGGGGGATGTACCAGTACTGTGCACTTTGCTTATGCGCTTGTTCGTTTTCTGCACACGCAACAAATCAGCCAGACCGAATTGAAAAAGGAATGGCGTGGGCTCGGTGCACTTACTGATCGACCTGTTCTGCCATGGACTTTTCAGGTGAACATCCGTTTCGAACAGTCAGTTGAGATGTGCTGTCTAAAGGACAAGTAGAGCGTCAATTAGGTAAGATTACAGAGCCTGAAGACTGGAGTGAACCACTGAAAATGAGGTGTCCATAAGATAAAAATGACAATGTTGTTCTCATCTTGTATACAACCTCAAAATGACGAGTAAGACAAAATGACCAGCATGTATCATTCTACACATCTCATCAGGACACAAACTGGTGAGGGTCTCATGGCGCATGGATATCCACTATATATTTCTCATTATTTACTTTTAGCCTCCAGGATCTGTAAAAGCACATTCATCAGTTTTAAATAGTTTCCTGTCTATCTACACTGAAAAACCTGAGCAGATCGTAACATTGCTACTAATATGGAGCTCTAGTCGGAATCCAGTCAAATCACGCGCAAGTCTAACTATCCACTTCGTGAAGCTTCGCAAACTTTGCCCAACTGAATCCAATGTCGTGTAATCGATGGCCAATGTAGTTCTGAAACTTTTGTAGATAGACTAAATAACCAAAATGATTTGTGTTGTTTACTCTTGTAGAGCTACCCACGTGTGCAAGGTACTCAAGGCTGTCCGCGTTAAGCAAGCACAGCCAGTTGGCAAAAAACACTCATTTGCACGCCAGTTTGTTTTTTACAGGAGACCTAACTGAATCCCAGCTGAATCTGTCTTCATCGTTTTCTTCAACTGAATGTGATCCGGCAGACCACTTCATTTTTCGAGGTGCGATACGCCAGTATCGGAATACATTGTACAGGCGTGACACATTATTCATATGGATGTGGGCTGTCGAAGAGCTTTCAGTGACCTTATGAGTAGTGTGTTGTATTTATATGTCACAAGCAAATTTGAGTGTTTCGATGATAAGCAGTCAAGCTGAAACGAGAACCGGAAATGATTAGCCTATGATATTATCCGCTTTATTTCACTGTCTAGTGCCGATTTCCTCCTATCTGTTATGTTAAACTGTTGGTTGTCGGGACTGCAGCACTAACCTCCATAGACGTACTGACCGCTACTGTAACTGGCCCAGTAGGTGGAACACCCGGCGGCTCTCAAGCCTGCCAAACCTACATTCAGCTGCACAATGATCCAGCCCAGCACTGGCTGTTTTGCGGCAAATTCTGAATATCCCAGAACATCCTGAACCGGTTGCAGTTGCCTTCGACGAGCAACACACGCATCTAAGTTATTGGCAGCCAGGTGATTCAAAGTGGTGTCAGACTTCTTTGTAACAGCAGCGAGTTAGGTGAATCTCCTGCAAGAGAATAACCCTCGTGGTTGATGGAAGGGTGCCACCTAAACGACAATACGAATAACAAAGGAATACACCTGACTTTGATATATTCATGGCACCAGTTGTTGCTTAAGCCGAGGCAAAGTTTGTGCAGCTCTGTGATGAATTGTTCTGGCTCATATTATGAGTAGACTGACATAGAAGTGATGTCAAAACGTAAATAACAGTAGCTACTGTCATACACAAAGGTAGATCACAATTTGCAATGATGTCTTCAGAATAATATGTTAAAAATTAACTCTGTAATCCATAGCTGTTTTCTCTTATTAGCTTTCGTCCAATCAGGTTGGTACCATTCCCAACCAGCCCTGCTTAAGTCTATGCCATGGTGGAAGATCGCTTCATGCACAAAGTTAGAATTCAGTGTAGTGAGTGTACAGAGGCTCAAGTTATCTCATGGCATCCAGTAAATGAACACATCGTCTAATGCGCCAAAGCAAAGATACGTAGTGATAATGGCTACAGTCGGTAAGTGGACCAAGCTTGTGACACTGCTTTCAGTAGCTTTTCGATTTCTGAATGATTTCAAGTGATTAGTTCCAACTGTTTCCTTGGGTGCCTAGTAGCACCAGGCTACGTGAAGTCAACAGGCCCCATTGTACCACCATCGAACCTGTCATTTTCTAATATAGATCTTCCAACACTGCCAGCCTACTATTCATGGATTGTCACAGATTATCGCGTCCAGTCTAGCATTTCCGATTGGTGTCTTATGCCTGCTTGTCATACATTGATAGCTTTGTTTGGCTTTTATGATTACTTTGAACGTCTAGATGAAAGCAGCTTTATAGTGCGTAAAAAGCGCAAAGAAGTTGATGGTTCTATGCTGCTTCACCTCAGAATGATATAGACTAATGCTAATTACCCGTAAAGGAGCCGTCCACATATCTTACCTGAATCATACCCGCTCTCCCTTAATAAACCGTCCACAATTTTCACCAGTTCTTCTTTGCCATCCACCAGATCCCCCAGCTGCGTAGCACTTCTTCTGACCCGTCGGCGGTTGAGACATATCTCTTCGCATTCAGCTTGCGTCCGAAATACACGTCCGATCGTGTGCATCAGAGGATCCATGATAGTCCCAAACACACGCCTTTGCTCAGTCAGGCAGATAGGAACAAGGGTCTGTTCGCAGTAACCGTCAACCTCATCCCCACGTTCACTCTTTGTGCGAACTGGTCGGAATCTGTGTCCCAGTTCGTGAATAATGTCCTCGGGTTCACAGATTGTTTGTTCCACCAGATTGTTTGCTCCCATATCAGACATGCTCATGACGCAAAGTGACTTGTGTTCTACACAGATGGTACGAACATGGAATGAATAAGGTTTGATGAAAACTCGAAAAGAAAGGTTTGTTGTACGATCAGGCAACAAATACGGATACAGTCAACAACGACAGTTCCCTGGTCTCAACGGCTGGATACGTAGATATTGCCTGTTCTGAAGACAGAGGTTACCACTGGGACCAGCACCATACTTTCTACGTTGTTATAGGGCCTTGATTTTGTATTACCTACAAAACTGTTGAAAAAAAACTTGGAAACTGAACGTCATCACTGTGAGCAAAAAATCAAATTTACGGGCTGGCCAACCGCCCGTCTTGTTGGACTTAATCTTTTCGGGATTTAAATATTCAAAACTAGTTAGCGGGTTGCTCCAGCGAAAATCGAGGTGTTGAGTATTTGGATCGGTTAGCCTGAGTGGTAGTTTCCGCAATCACCCAAACGGGTGGTTCCTAATGATGCTAAGGGGATACACATAAGCTAACACTCAGTTGATCAATCCAGCTGTCAAACCAAGTAGTTTATTTGGTATCGATTCGAAATAATGCGATGTTCACGCTAGCTGAGTACTGAAGACAGTGTCCTTGCGATAGCTACGACAGAGACTGATGAGTGAGCACCAACAAGGGACGGCTTTTACAGGAATCCGCAAATTTGAAAACTGCTAGCCATTGCAGCTGATTTTTTTCACCAGTGATAATCGCGGACTTTTCTGAAGCCAAGTTTAGCTCTGAAGGTTGCCTCCATTGCCATTTCCCTCCGCGTAGAAACATCCTCAAAACCTAAGCTTCTAGCTCCAAAGAGTATTTGTGTGGCTGGTTCGAAGCAAGGTGAATCCTAGAATATCATTGGGGCGTAGATTCAACTACACAAAAACTACTGACAAACCGAGTTTTTTAAATGACAGCTTTCGTTCCAAAGACTAGGTGACTATGGCATGAGAAATGATTCATTTAACTTTCGCATGATGTCTATAATGCAACCTACTGTCGAAAAACGAACTCTTATTTTACCTATTTTTTAAACAAATTTCAGTTACTTCCTCCATATTTATCGTGCGTACCTTAGCTCAGCATCACCAGCTCAAAATAATGATTTTTCTATCTCATTATTTCGCTGAGTTACATTCCAAGTGGCCAGCATTGGTTTTGTCTAAATATCCTAGCTCTGACTTTCGCACTGTTTAAACTCGCGTCATTCTGATTGCCATGCATTCTAGCTGGTTCAGCTCATTGAATTCCTTGTCGCATGTGTCCGTATCTCATGCTCAGCTACTGGAAGAAACGTCACACATAATTGCCTTTTGTATGCGAGCACAAAGTTTTAATTAAGGGTCACACACAACAGAGTGAAGGTTTGTATCGTCAAGTAATCACGTACCTGTTACGAATATGTCAGACGTCCTGATATCGGTTGACGAAATCACCACGTCCCTTACAGAAGAGGTCTTTAAATTGTCGGCACCAAATCCTGAATCTCGACCAACTTTTGGCAGAGCGTTCGTTGCGGGTGCATCCACGTCGATAACCTCGAGGTCAGGGATATATAAACAGGTGGCAACGCATGCCTCCATGGTGGGAAAATTGTTTCCATGGGCCAAGATTCCGGTAAAGTGGAACGCTCGGCATTTACCTGTCACGTGATCGAAATAGTACCGCCTGGGATATGTCGGGTCGCTGGAGTTTCTCTTTACCGAAAAGCAGAAGAATTTACAAACAGACTAGACTTTTTGCAATAGCCAGGACCAATGATCTACTTCACCTGGTTTATCAAACGTGGAGTGATTTGTTCGAAAGGTTTTAAGTCAAAGAAATTCCGAAGCGTAATTTAGTGGATAAAGGCAAATTAAGTAATGCACACTACTGTGGATCAACCGGCTCCAATTGTTGGCCTGAGCTTAACTTTCCACCTAAACGTTCGTCACTGTTGTCTAAGCGCTATACAACTTTTGATGTATAAACAAGCCTCAACGATTATACTGCTGGAAGAACCAGTTACTCTCAGTAACATAGATTGGTATTTTATCGCATCTGAATCTGCCTCAGTGGCTCGGGTGGTGATACTGTGAATCCGTTAGAAAATCGGCTGATATCCTTACAGATTTCTTGCGTCCTTGTGAGAGGTGTACACATTCTGACTGTAAGATCTGTCGTTGTGCGTTGAACCCTGATTCGGATCGACCAGTTTCGAAATGCAGAACTGCTCCGGGCGACATCCTTTGAAGTGATGACGTAATATTCAGCTGTGTTGTCTGACACTCAGCCACATTGTTTTTTTGTGCTAATCACTACCAACCACATTTGGTTTAACCGAGGTCCAGACAAATAAAGTTACTTCATCACAGGCATACTTGAAAAAATCGTTAAGTTTGCCGTTGACCATGAGTATAGGTCATACCGGATTTAAAAATTGACCCTCTCGATCCGGTGCACGGCATTATTGGTGAAACGTGTTGGAGATTTCATATTTCTGTAGGTGGAAGATTTGCTACATGGGTGGCACTACTTTTAAGCTAGTGTTCTCATCGGCCCATCTGTTCCTTCCTAAACAATTCGTCATGGTTCCAGAAGTGAACCAAAGAATGCCCTACAGTCGTATTTAATGGCTACATAGTACATTGTATATATGTGTCTACTTTGCCTGAGAGAGTCATCCTACTACATTAGATCAGTAGTTCGAAATCTGGAAACATTTAGTGACCTTACTGAAAGTGTCTGTTCTCCTCCAACTCAGAATGGTCTTCAGTTGTTTATGTAAATTCCCAACTAACTTACTACAAAATCTATTCACTATGATCAAAACCTGGAGATTAAATGTGAAAACAGTGATAACCCTGACTGCAGATCCGAAACATGACCAGAAAGTTTAAATGTGAAAACAGTGATAACCCTGACTGTAGATCCGAAACATGACCAGAAAGTTGTTCATCTCACCTGTAGTGGAAGTCGGCACACATCCCGTGACGTGCAAAAGCTCTCACATTCTGCTCTCGATAGAAATCTGTTTGAATTTCCAAAACATCCACCGTAGATGAAGGGCACGCATGCCCTCTTGCTCATGTCATAGTGCCAGCGGGTTTGGAATTGGGAGCAACCTCCGTGATCCCGTGGCAGACGGCAAACATCTGTTTCGTGTAGGAATGATCGAAAATAAGTATATATATATATATATCAGGGTATATATGGTGCAGAAACGCTAAAATCACATGACTGGTGAAAGAATACGTCGATCATTCTAATGTTGTTTTGTTTCTGCCTAATAAACGTGGCAAACTACATATGTTATTGATGAATATTTAGAAAGAGGCAAATGTATTTACCCACTGGTAGATAAAAATTGAAGGATCCCAGCGTTTGAAAACCTTGTCGTCAGCATATTGGTCCTTCAGCAAAGGACACAGATCCTAAAACGCAAGCGCACTGAGGATGAGCGAGCCGCCAGTTCACCAATTTACCTGTCTTCGCACGTGGATAGCTCACTAGGATACGGTGTAGTACTGTGTGCTGCGACCAATGGTCTAACATGGGATCAGCCATTTTATGAGTGGGAAAACTCGGACTCAAATTTAGGCACGATCAACAAATTGAGAATTTTGAGCGAAAGTTACAAACTTCTTGATTCAAAAACGGAACAAATTTTGTTGAACATCTTGTGAACATGGGAGTCCGCTATAACAGCACGCAATGCCGAGGATTAACTTGATCGTCAAGCGATGTTACTGTGAAAAACCAAGCATGAATCATATTTTACTGGGTAATTTGGAATCAATATTTTGTCTTAAGCCGCCAATTACTGTTTCCAATTTCACCGATCTATATTACTGTCTTCTACTAATGCACTGATGTGTGATGTAGAAAAATATAATCCCTTGGGAAATGCCATATCACCCGGTGTTGGACAAACTTCTACATTCTGGATGTGTCAACCAGAGTAGCTCTTTAAGCGACTGGGTCATCGACATCTCCACAGTGTATAACCGTCCGTTGTGCTGTATTAAGTGTGCTTTGGCCGGTCTCGGAGAAGCAAAACATGGTTCCCCCCTACTGAATTTGTTCTTCGTACCTTCAGACACATTCTAATGGGCCGCGGCAATTGAACAAGATGAACAAAGTTTACAAAACCTCAATCAGGGACGGCCTTGAATCTAATCATGAGGAATCAATAAACGCTGCGTTCTGTGAAAGTGCCAGGACAGGCTCTGAGCATGTGCTCACCCACGGCCATCTCTGGACACATTTCGCTCGCGCAAATGCACCTCATTTTAAGCAGCTTCCAGTAAAGCGGAAAGCCATAGAGTGCAAAACTACTGCGTGATAGTCGATTTGGCGGGTCAAGGAGAGGCTGGGTTTATCACAAAACCTGTTTCGATATGGCTAGTCACATCCGTAGCAACTTCCGCCGGGTCAGTCAACAGCAGCGCCATCAAAGTTATGAAAGCTCATTTCACTTTCGCCTGCATTTAACAGCTCATTCAACCTCTTCAATGTTCCAGTGTCTAGGGGCTTGCTTACATTTGCTATTTGTTCACGATTAACCATGAATAAGGGGATGCATATTATTCAGCACAGTGGAGAATCCTTCAGTTTCCGAGAGAAAAGACGAGTTTGTTGGGTCCTAATCTTTCTATGTTGTGAATGAGGCACTTCGTTCTGTAGGAAGTTACAACTCATTTTGAAATCAGCCACTTTTGAAGGGGATATTTTTTTGCGATGTGAGTTTTCCTTGCCCTTCAGTATCCTTGAGTAATCCAACAGAAAACACAAGGTATTCAGGTAAAAACCCGGAGGACAAATAACAATGGGTTGTAAGGATTATCTCAAACCTGGCCCTCAGCTGTCATTATGGACAAGTAGACTTTAAAACATAACTTTTTTTGGCGCTAAGCTAATATTTTCACTCAGAATAACTACAACAGAAGCAGACAGGACCAGAAGCACAGAAGCATACTAGCTGCGCTTAAAAATGCCGCATGAGTGCTTCTTATCCTGTCCTAGCAGGCCGGTTTTATTTGACTTTGCCGTAAGCTCACTGTGTCCTTTCTACCGAGCGGTATAATATACTTCAATCATTTCAAGTGAATCGGATGCGTTGACATGAGATTCTTTTGAACACAGGACGCAGTAAGCAAAGAGGAACGGCGGGTAGGCCTAGCAATACCGCAAATCCTAGCAACGACATCGCAAAGGATGAATCTGTCTAGACAAATTCTGCCATCTACCAAATAAAGCTTACCAAGCGGATGGGTTGGCATGCAGATTGATCTGCAGGCTTGTTCAGTTGGAAAATTGTTCCCGTATTGAGGACACGTTATATAACTACGACAATTGGCCTCACGTGGTTCGAAGTACCAGCGGGTAACCATCGCGTTACATCCAAAGGGCACGGTTACGGTTGGATTCATGTGGCATACGTCTGGAAGTTTTAAAGATGAAATGGATGAGCGTCCGAACTCTGATAGGGCTTGGTGAAACGGGACAAATTCGGTCGATATTCGCCAACTGTCGGTTTAACAGAATACGCTTTAAAGTAAACGTCATAGATTTCCACAAGGTGACGGACATACGCCGCAAGGATTATGTAGCTTTGGCGCTTTCAACAAAATTCAACCGCCATTAAAAATGTACAATGCGCATTTCCATGGACGCAACAGCTAACCTATATCAATGTTGTCAGTTCAAAGGTTAATACATTACGACTCAGGCAAATCAATTTGGACAGCTAGACTACCGGAGACAAAGTATTGCGTTGATATCCAATTATGGGATTTGCCTAGCGCTGCGCCCCTTCCTCTGCAAAAGCTCTGCTTATCAAATATTTGACATGTCGCATGGAGTCCAAAAAATGCAATTTTATAAAGTGGGCTGGCAGTCCTAATTAGGCGGACATGGATTGCATGTTTACGAAGTCACGCTGCGGAATTGGAAGGATGCACAGTTATTTCTGAAATCGTCGTCTATTTATGTGCCTGTTCATTTTAATATTTTGCCGCGTTTTTCAGGCACACGGACAGAAACTTCCGTCCTTGTTATGGTTGCTGGTCGATATTTGTTACCCGGCCAGAAAAAGTCATACTAGCCAAACGGCTGGCCATATTACAGATAAGATGGAGGTTAGTTTCCGGAACTGTTGTTGGTTACGACGCCAGAATAAAACAGTCTGGCAACCGACACACTGGTCGCTTTGGCATGGGGGACCTCACAATAAAGTTTAGCATCCCAAGCAGGAAACAGCCTAGATAAGTTCTGGTTAGTATGCCTAAACAGACTGAGTGAAACAATTTAGTTACCTCTAATTAGTCTGTATTTATTGCTCCCATGCTACCTAGGTTGAAACTGCGGTACACAGACGATGAGTTTCGAGCACGGGACCTGTTTGCTACACCGTTGGGTGCCTGGATGCCGGAACAATAAATTATGTGGTGTGAAGTATTATAAACCGTTCAGAAAACAAAGGTGGAAAATGCAATAGACATCAGAGAAGAAGTTAAGGCGGTGCGTCAAAAAAGGTAAAAAGCATGATGTCAAGAACAAAGGTGGAAAATGCAATAGACATCAGCGAAGAAGTTAAGGCGGTACGTCAAAAAAGGTAAAAAGCATGATGTCAGTTTGTAAATATGCCGTAGATTCGCATAGAACTTTTTGTCAAAAAATATAATTGATGTCATGTTTTCATTGACAGCGTTGTTTTAAACCGTGTCCTCCTAAAAGGCGATTTCAAAATCCTAACAGATTTGTTTCAATTTACGGACTGAAGAATTGTAGTGACCATGATATTTTATTTACATGGTCCGCTACAACCAAATAAATAGATCAACATCTCTGAACAGTCATCAAATGGTTAGATATATCCCTCCAAACATTCCCGATTATCAATGTAACCCCTTCACCAAGAATGCTGATCCCGATGGAAAGTTTGCCAAAATAATTTTTTTAGTTGTATTCAAAACATGTTACCAACAAATTCGTTGTCTTAGCCATCGATTTTCTTAAATCGGCGTTCAATCGCTTTCCAATGAGATCCCAAATCTTGAAGGCGTGTACACTGAAATCTATCTGGTGTTGATCCTCGTCTTCTATGCTTATTGTGTACAACGTGATTTCCCGTTTTGTCGTCTCAGTTTTACACCTATACCGCCTTTCTTGTTTTTGACCTAAACGTAAACCGCTCTTTGACCTTGTCATCGCACATGATGTTTACATCAGTTCATGGGTTTCTCTATCTGCGACCACAATGCCTCGAGTTGATGTGGTCTTTGAGATCTTGGTAGGAATTAGCACTTCCTAAGCCGGTGAACAGAATCCCACGATTTGAGGTTGACACAATTTTTCTTTTTTATTATATTATTATATATTACATTATATTATTATGTATTATTATTATATATTATATTATTATAGTACCCTATTTGTTGATAAGCCTCCATGTGAACGACTGGACGTTTGGGGTTTTGCGCGTAACTCAACTTGACTCAACTGATTGCTGGAAACAATAAGTAGTTCTCAAATCTTTTATACCGTGGATCCCGGACGTTCACTTGAATTGAAATTTTAAAATTTTTGGAACCAATATAACCAGAACACGAAATGACATGTAACTTCCTAGTGTGGTGTTTTGTATTTTTCATTTGCTTCCATTGTACTATTACGTATTTCGTCTATTGCATAAACGTTTTTTGTTCGGATACAAAAAGGACAGAAACGCGAATTTGTACAATTTCATGCAATACAGACGTGGTCACGTGCTTCGACTTTCTTCCCTGCTTCGCTCGCGCTTACAGCGGTCATTCGGGAGTTTCATGTGCTAACTCTGGTATCAAAACATTTCAGCCTATTTTCGGAATTTATTATGTGGGAACTGTTCGGAAGAAGATCCCAGGACAACCATGATTGGATTATTACTTATTCGCTGACCTGGGCCAGCGACGAACTATTCTAAAGAGAACAATTCTTAGTGAGTATGTCCCATCTGACCTCTTTATTATTGTATACTCAGTCTAGCGTAAGTATTTTTATTTCTTTGCCACACGCTCCTGGTAAAGTAGCTTTTCGGGTAGCCATACCACTACAGTAGTTTGTTTTACCCCGAACTTGATAACTTAGTGAACAATACTTCTGACATATTTGTTGACTGTAACATCCCTGTTGCTCCTTTGTCATCTCGACACTGTCCCTTTAGGCCACGCATGGCTGGGTTACGTAAGGTCCAGAAAGTACTCGGGTAAGGATCCAGCCAAAATTAGGTTAGAAAATGCGATACTAGGGGAAGAGATCGCGGTAAAGATGAGGGAGTTGAAGTTTAGAAAACGGAAGTTAGCGGCTCGAAAGATAATGCTGTTAGATTATGAGTCCTTTGACTGTGAATATGGGTTTTCATCCAGTCGACACAGTGTCCAGAAGTTTATTGCAAAGGTTAAAAGGGAAAAAGGGCAATGCCTATGGTTTTCTACAATTGTGCGTAGAAAAACGTCGCATTCGGGATCAGAACCGCGGCGCATGAAACAGTCGGACCACATTTTGACCAATACGCCACGGCGCCCGCCCATGACTTGCCGCAAACAGAGTAAGTTTGAAAGTAATCCTATAAGATTTTGGGAGTTCATGAAAGCTTCTCAACTGAGCGTAGCTGATGAACTAATTAACAATGGTAACAACTTGATGTGCGTTTCCCAGTACTGCTGGTGAGAGGCGAAAGAAGCCAAAGCACTGTTTTCAACAAGACAATTCCTCGAATTCGCTTATGCAGCCACACTGCGCAAGGCCACCGCTGCGGCTATGTCTTCCCGGTGGTTTCGAAGGCACCGTGCATCTGACCAGGAATATACCATTTGATCCTTTGGAGTCTTAATTACGCAAGGCTAATCCAGGGGAATCGAAGATCAATTTGAACCGGAGACATGACAGTCCCTGCAAAGGAGCTGCAATTGTTCACTTTCTATCTGCTGCCTCTGCCCAGTCAGCTCTCCACAAGTGTAAAACACTGAAGGACTGGTGACTCTCTGGAAGTCAGTTCTTTGTAGAAATTTGCACGGAAATTCGCCGGAAAAGCAACCTAACATAAACCTAACAAAACCAAAACCACCCGAAAATTCTTGGGCTGCCTCTCTAGTTGGTAAATGTTCTCAAAGCGGGATGAAGATGGTGCCGATGTTGAGGGTTGGGATGATGAGGATGACGATGAGGAAGATGAGAGCATTGAATCGGAATAGGAAATAGAGGATGCCAGCGATGAGGAGATACTGGTGATAGAGTCGCAAGAAAAGGGTAGCTCCACTCCTTCTAAAAAATAAACAGCTTATAAGCCAGGCCAGAATATGTCGTGGCTCAACCTGAAAGGAGAGACGGAGCTTCTCTCCTCAAGGGGACAGAGGCTTCAGTGGCAGAGATCGTGCTTGCCCCAATCGTGGAGGTCACTACAGCGGTTTTAGGCTTCATGGGAGGATTCGCCGGCAGCCGCATGGACGGTCTATACGTTTGGTTGCATGGCACAGCCTTCCTAAGAAGTGTTGAGCACGTGTAACCGAAGTCGAATTTAAATGTCTTGCAGATGGTATACCGGGCGTCGAAGTCAAGAAGTCCAATGTTCTGAACGCTACTGTTTTGACAAACTTCTTTACTACTATTCTTAAGAAAATAGGTTGAAATGAGCCGTAGTATGGATGATGTGATCCAAATGAAACCTCTGCGTAAAGTCGAACAAGGAAGCGAAGTTTGTGCTCTCGCTTAGCGCTCCGTGGCTTGATGAATAGAGAGCAGCATAACTCTCAGTATTGCACTACGTACAATGGCATGCCTTTTAGCAGTTATATGATTCCATCACCGGAGGATAATTCCCGATAAGACCCAAAATTTGAAGTATACTAACTCGTTGCGTAAATTCTCTCCATTGCTTCTCAAAGGACTAATATGTTTCAGAGGATGGCTGCAAAATAGTGGTTTGTTCCAATGCCGCGGACATCCCATCCTACTTCCTGGTCGACACCCAATGACACACTGCTTGATTAGATACTACCTTGAATCGGAAGGACACACGGGTTCGTCGCATGTTTTAGTGTTATGCCTCGAAAATTGTGGATTGCCAGAGGGACAGCCGCAGGAGAAAGGCTTATGCGTAAGGCATGGTCAGCGAAGCCGGCGAAACAGTTGACGGCACCCTTACCAGCCCACAGAGCTGAGCCTGGTTACGCCTTTGTCGCCACTGCTATGAATTACTTTGGTCTAGTTTAGGTCTACTGTACCTAAAGAACGACAGTCGAGGGAGCGATACGGATGTAGCTTACCCGGTTTGAAGGCTCGTGCACTTCACTTCGAGGTAGCACATTCCTTATCGAATGACTCCTTTTTATGACACGTCCCCGTTTTGTTAACCAAAGGAAATATATAGTGATCAAGGCAGTAACTACGCTGAAGCCGAACAAGAACTTCGACAATTTCTGAAGTTGCTAAACTGCGCATCCGTTAACAAGAGGCTGCTAGCTCACGGGATCAAGTAACTCATTAACCCACCGTATAAGAGTCGCCGCGAAGGGGTATGGGATCGTCAGATATGATTCATCCGTCGAGTGCTGAATGTGGTCTCAACGTGGCCCATTTGATTGCTTGAAACGATCAATATCGGGAATTCGCCTATCAGTTAACAGTCAGAATCGTTCCTAACATTCCACACTCCAGAAGGAGGACGTGATAATTGCCAGGGCATGGAGTTGTTCCCTTTCCGGTAAGATGTACCACAGAGCTTTGCGAAGGTAAACAGTTTGGCAGGCAGAGAGCACTAGCTAGTTTCGTTTTGAACAAATAGTAGTGAAGCCTGCTTATTCCATTGATATACAAGGGAGACACAGGAGTTCAAACGACTGCTTATGTGATACATAGCGTGGAGTTCAAGTCAGGGATCACCAGCTGCTTCAGCTGTTTAAAGAACTAATGGTTTAGCAAATCAAATCCGTGTTACTCCTCATTTTCGGTCAACAAATGAAGCGCTGAATGTCCGACTGCCTGACATCTCTTAACTTACCCCACTACATTATCTTATACAGCATACAACAAAACCACTGTCTCCTTAATCTTATTTATTCGAATCCGATGCATTAATGCTGGTAATTTTGGAACTCCTGATGCTCTCTTCCTGGAAATAAAACATGAAAACCCGGTGTGAGAGAGATGCTTTGTTCTTTAAATCTACTAACACCCTTTGCTTCAAAGTTATACTAGCTATTTTGCTACACGAAAAACATCCTCTGCACGGTTCAAACGGTCTTTGACTTAGGTGGGCCTTGACAAAATGCTTCTCATCTATTTCAGTAGTGGTATTCGGCGGATGGTGTGATAATTATGATAGAAATTTACACTGCTCACCGTATCGTATCCGGCCAACTACGAAATAGAAACTCCGGAGGTTGTTTCGACTATGGGAAGTTGTAAGGTCATTTTACCCATAACTCCCCAAACCTTTATTGGTGAGTGTTTATTTAGCGGGAAAACGACATGCGTTCCTCCATGCATCGCGTGTTAAACGACCGATGTGTATAATACGCCCTGTTGAATCATTAAAGAACATTTCTAACAGCCAGAATTATCAAACAGGCGCATCAACCAAGTTTGGTCCGTAAACGTCGAGCCTATTAAAAACTTAATACGGCAAAAAAGTGAATTGTGCACTGATGTGCTGTCATTCAACATGACCTACTCTGGACTTTTTTCCCACAGACGGAATTCAACCCACGGAATTTTCCCAAAGAACTCAACCAATAAGTTCGGCTTCATGTATCTCAAAAGTGATTTAGCTCTTAACTACTGGCAAGTTAATAAGTAGCTGATAACCACTGTCAAAATGTATCCCCGGTGGCATTCACAGGTGGCGAAAGATTGTGGGCGTTCTGAATGGTTGGTGCGTGATGAAAATAATAAGGACTGCAAGACAAGCAAACATACCGAAATAGTCGTTACGGTTAGTAACAAATCTCGATGTATTTGGGGAAATAACCTTTGACAAATCCATTCTCATCGCCCATATATTTCATAGGACCACTGTTCAACCTACGTTCTCAATAGTGGAGGCTTGTTTATTCACCATGAAAGCCACGTTCAATGGTTGATGTCTGGATACGATCTAGTAACTGAATAGTACGCCCATTTGAAAATACATCGTGACGTACCCGAGTTACGGCAGCAATATATGAGAAGCAATTCAAGCGATCTCACTTAACCGGCCCAGCAATTTTAGGAGATTAAATTAGCAACCGACGAGTGTCCATTATAGCAATTTTCCTGTAACGTATTCCCCTATCCTCACATATTTGTAGTTGACGACTGTCCTATTCCACCTCAGCTACTTCGATTTAGTTGGCAATGTTTAAATGTTTATGTTTAAATTCTCAGACTGTTTCTCCCGTGGCTTTGGGACATTAAACTGAGTTGTAAGGAAATGAGCCTCGATGAAGCTAAGTGACATCATTCAGCGAGTATTCGGGCCAACTTGTTGACTACGATAGATGGGGTATTCAGTCAGTCGCTTATATATATTTCAACCAAATTCAACTCACTTTGAGCATCCGTTCCTCTTGGTGGTTTTGGCAGACAGTGATATTGACAGGCACTGCGAGTGGCGTATACACCTTGAGGTGCTTGACCCGTCGTTGCATGTAATGTACCCAACCAGTGACTGGTGCGACGTTTTCGTAGAATGTCCCAAGCAAACTGTGTTGGCCCGGTCGGTTCGATGATCACACCTGAGGGACAGACCTCAACCAGATGACAATCTCCAATCGAATGATTGAAAGCCCATCCCTGTACTCCACTGCCTGGACAGATGTTTCTTTCACTTACCTGGTGACAGCGAGCACTTTCTGTAAACAGAACAATTCAGTGATGCAGGTTTTATTAGTATATTAGACTACATGAGCGACATTTGATAAACTGACTGGTGAGCTGGTGAACTATTGGCATGACACTCCAAATACATGTGCCCAGTTTTGTAGTCAATTTAGGTATGCCACTCTGGGAACCTCACAAAAGTACAAGTTGTCTGCTAGAAATGCGTTTTTCCAGTAAGAGGCTACCTCTCAAAAGCCTTTAGCCTGGCGACGTCCCCTCTTGGGGGGTGGACTGTACCTGTGAAAGCCCACCTACTTACTTTAATTAGGTGAAACTGATGACACCATTCTTAATTTACAGTAAAAACGAAGAAGTACCACACCAAAACCATAGACGCATGATTCGAAACCACGAATGTTCCAAACCTGAAAAAACATTGCTTCACATGATTAACTTTTTATTGTGTGTACTTAGAACCATAATTAGTGGAAATATAGAGTTGGCTGGCAAGTACTGAGTAACCATTGTCAGGAGATTTGGAAAGAAAATATAGGTGCATAATCATGATGGGTTCCAGGTTGTGCTCACTCTTGCTATAGTGTGATACAATTCCACGTTTAAGGAAGCACCATTGTTCTCAAACTAAGATGCTGTACATGTGGGACTCAACTCTGTTATTTATGACATTCTTCTAGTTCAACAGCAGTCACACCAAAATTCAGTTGGTACGATATTCGGAATTTCGAGGTAAGTATTTTGCCAACTGCGCGAAATTCGGTGTTCAAGCAGAACGTTGGGTTGACGGAACCTCCTGGTTATGAGCCTTCAAGAATGGCGGAACCGCTGGCGAGCCGTCAGTAGCTTCTCAACAAACGTACGTGAAGTGTGTTTCAACAGAAACAGTTCAGTTATCTTCTTTGAGTTTGCAGCTTACTTGTACGCTTTACTGAAGAAGAAAATCGTCTATAGTGCAACATCTATTCAGCTCTTTTTTCCTGTTTTCTTCAGTAAAGTAAAAAATCGGGTTTGAGGGAGATTTACGATCTGGGATCCTTTATTCTTAGTAGAAAAATTAGGTTCCTTTTAAATATGTACAAATAAGCTGATTTCGATTTGATGTTTGGTTTCCCCAAATGCTGATGTCTGTCCAATGAAAATCAGAACATGGAAAAGAAGTGTGATAATGGAAGATGCTGCTGGATGTGTGTCAGTCTGCTGTGCAGTAGGGCAAGTGAAACAACAGTAAGTGGAAGTACTTGAGATTTTACCGCACGCCTTCTTGTTCCTTGTCGAAAATGAGCATCCTTCGGCATCACATCATTGTTATAAGGCACCTAATTTCACCGCTCAGCAGCGTCTAAGATTTTTAACGATTGGCCTTTTGGAGTCCTTTCCGTGTAAAGGTTTTAGTTCTGTGTTGCATTGGGCTCTGTGTTGCAAGGTTCGGTCCTTGGTCTTGATTGGTGTATTCGGCTCTTTTCGATAAGTCTGTGTCTGGCTCTTTCCATATCCGACCCGTTTTTCAACGATACCGCCCGACATTCAGGTTGGACAGCACAATCGACACAGTCGAAGAGTCGTTTTGAAGTTAGATTGAATCATCAGCAAGAAAGAACGTTAACTCTGCTTTTCGGTAGTATTTTTGTCAGGATCATTTCAAGTTCCGGAGCACTTGTAAGTTCATTAGATTTTCCCGATTATGCAGTGTTAAGTCCTACTGCTTTGTTGCACTAGGACATTAGGCCATTTCAGTCACAGCACTCCCTAGGATTCTTGAGCACATATTAGATGGAGTTTGTATCGTTTTTGATAGCAAACAGGTGGTCTTGTAAACCGTTGTGTCAGATTTCTCAGACGTACAAGAGAGTGCCGCTTACTAAGGCCTTTTCGGCTGATGGTTGGACTGTTTGATGAGGTTGGTCAAATTAGCCAAACTGATGTTAGAATACCCTCGTCACTCAAAGTCATGTTATTAGGTCGGCAGTATAGTTGGTGTATTTCTTAGAATTCCCATCAAAAAATTCGAATTTTCTGGGGTCGTTTGTCTTTGCTTCCGGACGTTAACGGAAGCTGGGTTTTAAGAAGTGTGAAACTCCCCTCCCCTAAATAGGGAACCGTGAATCAACAGACAGCCCTATTGCTAACGTTTCCGTTAGAATTGCGGACAATCATGTAAGCCCTACGAGGTACATCGATCATCCACTCACAGCGTGCAAAAACGTTCAATGGAGAGGCATGGTCCTTTTATTTCTGTGCCAGAAACGGTGGAATTTGTGATGCGATTTGGCGGGGAAGAACGACATATTTGAGAATACAAAATGGGGTTTATTCCTGTCAGTCTCATTAATGGAGTTTTTGTAGGATTCAGTATCGTATAACATCCGCGACGAAGAGAAAACTTCTGGAAGGCTCGATAGGCTACTTAAAAAAGAAAACGGTAATTCGCACAAAAAGGTCTCCTACCTAAAAATGAGTATACTGAGAACACAAAATCAAAATTTGGAAAGTCTAGAAGCAAAGTTAAAGGTAAAACTTTAAAATTTCCGTGAACAAGTGCCTACAATACGAGTTAGTGCAACCCGTTTCTAGAGAGATATATATTATATTATATTATACTATATTATATTACATTATATTATATATTTTATATCATATCATTATTATTATATTATATATTATATTATATGACCAATGTTTACTTAACGATAGTGAAAATGGATGGTTTTGTGGACTTAGCAGCTCAACCGTCCTCGTAACTCAAATTTATGTCTGACTAACTAATAAAGAAACTCCATTTTTACTATCGCCGAATTTTCATATCATATAAGCTTACGGCAAATTCAATGGGTCATATTGGTTGTTTCGGCGCATATCTCCGAAGCCTCATGGAGTGGGGATGATCCTCAATTTGATTCATCCTCGTTCTCTGGCTTTGTCAGTACATTTTGAGAGAATTCTACTGCTTCGTTATATTTTAAAGCGTTACGATTACTTTATGCTTGTGTATTTGTGTCGCTTCGGATAAACTTGATCCCGTCTTATATAAGAGTTCCAATACAACTCTTAAATGATTCTATGCAATTTATCTATCAAACAGAATGCGCGATAAGGTACGTGGCACGTAAGAATCTGCCTGTAACGATAACGTTTATTCACTTGGGTCATCGCGTAAAAGTCATAACTCACATGTAAATTGGCGGACAAACGGTTTAAATAACAGTTTCCATCCTTGTGTTTACTACACTTTCATTATTTAGCGGTACCTAAAAACTACACCACTATATATATGCTATATATATATAAATAATATCGTTTATTTTTTGAAGAGCATGATCACAGACATAAAAAGTGAATGCAAGCGATGAATGCGAAAAAGTTACAGGAGAATATGAGGGAAAAGAGAAAAACGTCTCATTCGAAGTCATGCCACCAATAGTTCCAGTCAGATAAGATGAATCCCAACGTACGTAAGAATTTTGGTATGGAAACATGCGTGTAAAGTCCAACAACCGAAGAAAGGACAAACAATGCTAAATGCTCTTCAAGGCGCGGTAAGCGCTAGCACAGTCAAGACTCGCACATCAGGCACAAAGTGTCCGTCATACTGGGTCTGGTGTGAGATTCAATGGCAAGAATGTACATTCAACGCCATGTGCCACGCATAAAAGTGTCGTACGTACGCAGAGAACCCACAATGGCGAGCAAACACAAGTCACTGACTGTGACTTTAGAAAGTCCCAGTCCAATAACAGCTTTGGCGGATTGAGGAAAGCAGATCCCTCGATAAGAGATGATCATCGGTTGGTGGACCAAAAAGTCGACATCACAACCAATTGCACGTAGGGCTGAGATTATGGCGAGGGAAAATTCATCAGCACCATACTTCTGCTTTTTCTCATTCCACACAGTCACTCTACTAAACTAAACGACACAGGTTTACCAGATGCTTTTAAGTATCATTTATATTTTCACTGGCATTGTTCGGTTTCACTAATTTTCTGACATTACACACGCAGCTTATCTAACCGTGTTATTGCAGTGGCTGTTTTGTACTGTGGCGGCCGAGGTGGTGTTTGATTTTCTGTGCGGGCACGAGGAGGAACAAAAGCAAACGACATTTGTGAACGCTGACACTTACACGTATATCTTTAAAGTTTGTAGCCTTTATTTTCACTTGTAACAGTTTTCTTGTGTCAAATAAGACAAATCTGTATGCTACAGCTAGTACCAATGACACTTTACTTGCTAATGTTGCTTGGCATAACAGTCCTATTTTTATCCTCAAAACCATTCCCTCATTTCACCAAAGGCACTGCAGTGACCGCAGCCCATTTGACGTATACCATGTCATGCAGCATCGGCAATTTTTCACGTGTTTCTTGTAACATTTTTGTGATCCCGTCCCCTAATTGCATTGTTAAACGAACAATAGAGTATGATCGACATTTACATGTCCTGGTTTGAGTGAGGCATACTGAATCCAGGAATGTTTCCGCACCCCCTCGATTTTCGCATCCCCTATTTCCAGATTTCCAAAGTTCCAAACCAGAAAAGGAAATTGTCAAATTGCACTTGTTTTGCGCAAACGGAATATTTAAAGTTGGAGTGTCCCACTCCTCCAGTTGTTTAAACGATGAGTCAAACATCTCGCGGACATTAAAGCACGTGGGAAATGGAACGTATTTCAATCATCTAGAAGAATTGCAATGTAGAATAAAAGTGTTTGTCCCATACAAATATTTTTTATTTCCTCAAGATTGTCAAAATGAGCTCGTGACGGATTTAGCTCCAAAGCTGTCTTTGTATGGTTAATTCACTTGGTACGACCTTTTGAGAAATGAGATTGTATATACAAATGATGCAAGTCATACTACAAGCATATACTGTTTGGAAAAATATCCCTGTTGTCAGGAGCTATGCAAACACATCTTGCAAGCTGATATTGACCCGTTACTCTTTCTGTTTTGAAGCCAAAAAGATTCATAATATTATCCACCTATGTTTGGCCTGTCGAACAGAATTATCTGCATGTAGGCTTTGCGTCAATTCCATGTTCTGTCAACCGCATCATGCATTTTCACTTAGTCCGAGTTAACTCAGAAAAGCCTCCGGAAAATTTCAAAATAGCTCTCCTTTGAGATCAATTTCTCTTGAGAAGACGACATAAAATTCTTATGGTATACCTTCTGCTCTACGAGAAATAGCTTTTGTGAGGTCACGACAGAATTTTTTATCTCGAGTGAATTTTTTCACAGGTGTGATTCTGTTGTGAATTCGTGACTCGCTCTTACCAGTACAACAGCATGAACTTGTTTCCTATTCATCAACCGCGGCATCTAAGCCAAAAAGCTAACGGTTTTATTCCATAGCTGGTCCAGAATAGGTCATACTGAAGACGAAAGTTTATGCAACAACCAAGTTAGTGAAGATTGTCTGGGAGACAAGTTATCGTGCACTGCACCATTCCACCCGTTTTGCTGTGTTATTTTCAACCGGTATTCTGACAGCGAACTACTCCTGCGAGTAATATTTTGTTGTACAGTCAAATTAAGCATTCTCGGGTTGGCTGGTACTCGATACTGTCACCTCGTCAAGATTTAGCCAAACAAGGAAGTTAGTAAGCAGAATAAGCTAACCCAACGGCAGCAATAGAAAGCCTTCCAGGTATTGTGTATCTGTATATTTTGAGTGGACGTCAATTCTGACATAATGGTGACCATAGGCTGACCCACTGGAGGATGGAAAAAAATTGTCATTCCACATAAACCAGGAAGATCTGAAGTCTATAAACATACAGGTAGCTTTCCAACAGAAGCAGACCCTCTGTTCACTGTACTGGCTCATTTAAAGGACTGCTTATTTTTAGGTGGAAGCAGAAAGCGCTTTTATACAAAGCCAAACTCGAGGATTGCAGTAAGATCTGTGTCATCCTGGTTGTGAGATGATGCCACACTGGAATCATGGAGCACAAGAGGAGATTGAATACCACCAAGTAACGCCGATGAACTTTGAGCTCCTGTTAAAGACTCACCGATGACATGGCAGACTGAAGTTGGCCGAAAAGGTGAAAATCCCTAGCAGAACTAGCGAACTTTCGGATGGCGGTTTTAGGTCATTCGATTTGACACGTGGTGCGGTTCGCATCTCAGTGTAAACGTATAGTGAACTGAAGTTTGAAGTCCAAGTCGACCATAAGCTACTTAATATACGCTTTCAAACTTGCGAAGCAATAACTAACCCACACCAACTGAAATAACCTCAACTGGAACAGCAAGGTCTCAAAACCCTTCAAATTGATTGTAGTCTCCTCCATCCGTTTCAATAGCTTGTCAATCTTACTAACGGACCAGAATCCGTTGGTAACATTCAGTATTAATTTAATTTGCCGGCACTGTTTGACAAAGACCTCGGTGATTGGTACCCTGTCTGCATTACTACCCAATCAACTCCTTAACTTACATTACGATGTTTTGTATTTCAGAGTTAGAGTGTTGCTCAGTAGTATATCTACTCACCGTATTTGGACCCCCCTGAAACGAGGAGTTATCAGGTTCCAGACTGATATAAAATACTTATTTTTCAGCTTGCAATTTTATTCTCTTATAACCTATCAAATACTATAAGATTGTACAAGAACCCGTAGATCGAATACGCGCGTACCTGTTACCCAGACTGGTTAAATCCTGAACGATAACCGTTTCCAGTGAGTCTTGTTCCCGGACCGTTACCACAACTACTCAGATATTACGGCAATTAGTTTTCACGAGAAACACTAAAATGGTAACCACTCAAAATGAAGGGTAGGTAGAATTTGTCTGGGGTTTTTTATGGTGAGCAGCTGTCAACCACAAATGCGATGTTAGACAGGTAAAAAAATGAAGCTAGCCACTTTATGGTGTCTATCCTGATTTCATGTCATTTGAAACGTTTAATAATCTTCATCTTGCGATATTACTCAATGTGCACTGCTCAAATTCCCGTGAGATGTAGGCTCGTTTTCTTCAACATAAGAATGCATGGAGACGATACACAGTAAAGTTTACTATGCTGTTTGTCTGTCAATGAACTTATTCATAAATTCAGCTACAAAAGCCGTTTAACTCAACATTCATTGCTGTGAATATGGGACTCGCAGTCTGCGCTATATGGCGACAAAAATAAACATTTTCTTGGGGAACACGTTTTGTTACGTGGTACCCGGGGACCTCTTAAACTTACTTGGATTACGAAGGCGATCCTCACACACTTCTTTGCATCCTTGTGCTGTATCGAAATGATTACCCCTGGCTCCACATCCGGTATAGGTGAACGGTTGGCATTTTCCAAGTCGTCGGTCGTAGAAGAACCGAGTGAGTTGGGTAAAAGGATATCCACTGGAAATCGCATGGTATCTTGTCGAAGTTGGACAGGTTCCATACCAATGGCTTTCCAAACACAAGTCCCAAGCTTGAACGAGGGAAAATGATTTATAAGGATTGATATCACTGGCTAGCAGAGACAAGAGTTTCACTATGGCCACCATGATTTTGTTTTTTCTGCCACAGCGAGTGTGTATGATGTGTATGATGCATTGATGGAGTTATCCCAGGGAGATGAAATTGTGTGGTAAGTCAGCGCGTCAGGTCTATTCTGTAACAACCTTCACTGGTAGAAACATTATATCGCGACTCTGGTTTTTGTTTTTCGACCCGTTTTTCAACATAACTCTTTGATTGAACCAAAGACAGGTAATTTATTCTACCTGAGACTCTCGCAGGTTTTCGGGTTGTGCTTTGACGAACTGAGACAACCGACTGTCGGAGTAAGCTGTTATCTGATTCGAAATGTGATTAGGATGTCGGCAGTATGCTTTTCAATAGGACATTACAAAATTACCTCCACAAAAAGATTGTAATTGGCCAACTACACTCATCTGCATACCCATTTGGTTTTAATGGAAAACTTGCCTGGAACCCAGCTGAATCGCTCATTTGTGAGTAGCGACTGTTATAGTGAGCTGACACCAGGAGTTCACTGCCCGTAATACGCCGACACCTCGATTGCTGAATGCATGCCAACACTAACAAATCAGAGTTTTGTGGCATGGCAAACCAACAAAGGTAGAATGTAAACGTTAGCTCCCGGCGCAAGTAACATTAAGAGGAAAATGTTAAATTACTGGGGTTTGAACAATGAGCCTACTGAAAAAAAACAAGTCTGGCGTTCTGATCACAGAGAATTACTGTTATCAAGTGGCCACGTCACTTTGTTGGTATTGTGAAGAGAGTTGAGAATTTCTGTGGAGATTTAGTCCTGTAAGTGAAGCCAATCTATGCTGAAAAGCTGAGAAGCACTGTACAGCTGATTCATCCTTATTGGGAATCATCAGCAGTACGCATCTTACGAAACTCCGAAGGGTCTCGAACCCGCGACCTCCTGGCCAGTAGTTTGGACATTTAACCGTTCGGCCACGAGCGGCTGATCAGCAGGGTGATGAACTCGCACTTAGGCAGAATATAGTGCCGCTCATCTTTCAAACACGGGATCCACATCTCGCAGTCACACGTGTTGACTGACTTCTCAAGCAATGGCTTCTCAGCTGCACAGTGCTTCTCGACTTTTTAGCATAGATTAGCTTCCCTTACAGGACGAAGTCTCCACAAAAATTCCAAAATCTCCTTACACTATCAACAATCTATAAGTAGCTCAATGTAAGAGTAAACTTCACCCGATGAGTGAAATTTCCATCTGAGAAGTCGCTGCTCGAGGAGCCAGTCAAGACTGAGGGAGGAGAGTCGAAGTCACCGCAACTGAGGAACTATTTTTCATGCGTCCAGAAATGGCCGATTCCCACCAGCATACTTTGTGGAAGTGACAATGCTTTTTGGAAATAAACTCACGATGTCTGAATTATCAGCAGTTTAGCTTCCGCCTTACCTCATAATGCCTTGGAAAGAAAGCAGAACCAGGACTAATATAGACTTCGTCCTGTGGGCGGTACACTTCGGTATAATAGTGGCCAAAACATCCCAAAAACACATACTTGTGTTATTAGTGCAGAAAACCTGGAAATGAAAGAAGAACGTACGGAAATGATCGGTGTGTCGTTGCGTGATTCTTCTCATTTTGTCAAAAACTTCTGCCGGGACCGGTGGGGCAGTGTCCCTTCCGGATGTAGCGTGGATGACGTCGGATAGCGTTGTTACGTTATGACTAATCATGTGGGATGCGAACTTTCCACAAGCAGATTCACATTCTTGCCTTGAAAGAAAGCGATTTGAATTTCCAAGACAGCCACCGTAAAGAAACATTCTACATTTTGCGGATTTGATGTCGTAGTAGTAGCGAGTCTGAGTAGCATGACACGGACCACGCTCCATTGGCAGTTGGCATACCTCTAAAATAGGGATTGAGGTAAAAGTCGAGCATTGCTGATACATCCAGCCACATCAGTTAGTTGAGTCGCATTGTATAAAACAAGGTAAAACTGGAAACCAACACGCTAAGGTTGACCTGGCTGAACTCTCATCTGACAAGCGCACTGGCTGATACCTTCCTCCTTCTCAAAACTTGAAGCATCTAGAGCCGCTCTTTCTTTCGTGAGCCAGATTTGAATGCTTTGGATGGTGTTCTTACCATATGACCTGGCACTTTTGCCTAATTTAACAAGGGGCCAGAAACAGACTAAATAACAGGTCGATGGTTTCACTAAATCTGCAACTGAATGACAAAATGTGGTACAAAGTTTCGGACGATGATAACTAGACGAATACTGGGTTCAGGGTTTCCAACTGTATCCATGGTGTGAACGTGAATTCGCTGTCACAATATAATGTGGGATGAAAACGGACCTCACGGTACTGACGAAACAAGTTCGCTCGAATACTCCGACAATCACTTAAAGGTGAGTGGTGTGGTTGGCTTACGGCTGAACAGTTGTGAATCAACTATCACACTCGTGACACGCACAGTGTTGCTGAGCGTCGAAAAACTGAAGCCAAAACTGAAGTACAACTGGTCACGGCCCTAAAAGCCCAAGAGCCAGGAGCCCCGACTATTGCACCATCAGAGTGGAGAGCGTCGAACACACTAACACAGGTAGATAGTATTGTCATTATGAAGGCCGATAAAGGTAAAGCCACAGTAATAATGAACAAGAGGTCAGACAAAACGTCAGGCAATACCTCGCCGATGGACCCTATCGATAAATTACCGGTAGCAGTATTACTTCAATAATGGATAAGAGTAGGGTTAAAGCTGATAGATATTTAAGATCCATAATAAACCATTTAGGACAAGGTAATTGGTATCGGTTGTACCCAAAATGTACGATTCAGCCACGACTTAGTGACTGTCAAAAATCCACAAGTCACATGTCCCGCTAAGGCCAATAGTGGATGGTATACGCTCGCCACCACATGAGCTAGCCAGATTCTTGGCTGATGTACTAAAACCACTCACGAGGAAATCAAGCACCTTCATTAGGAATTCGTACGACTTTGCCAATAAGGTTGCAGTGTTTCCTTTGGAGATGGACGAAGTTCTAGTGAGTTCGGCGTAATCTCAGTGTACACAAACATCCCTAGGGAAAATGATCTGGAGGTGACTTGGATGGTGTTGGTGGTAGACACGACATTTGAGGATCGGACACAGCTCTCGGTGGATGAACTAGCTGTGTGTTTGAATCAAGAGCAGCTTGTTTTTGACACAATTGTTTACTTACAAGAACAAGGTTTTGCAATGGGATCTCCAATATCTCAAGTTCTAGTTAATATTGATATGGAGGAATTTGAACAAATGGCTTTGCCCGGATATCATTGTCCACCGAAAGTCTTTTGGCGTTATGTTGACGATACCTTTGTTGCAAACAAACGGGATAACGTGAAAAGCTTTCACGACTGTGTCAATAGTTTAAATCCTCATGTCATATTTAGCATAGAGATAGAACCCACCTCGGGCACATTATCCTTCCTGGACTGTATAACGCACAAGAATGGTGGGAAATTATAGACTACGATCTACGAAAAACCAACAGACACAGGAACCGTCTTAAACTGCTCATCAACACACCCGAAGTCTGGTACGCCAGTACTACCTCATCGATGTTTCGTCGAGTCAGAGCGCTGTGCACAGAAGAGATCGACCAAACGGTAACTCAAATCGAGGTTGCAAACAGACTCCGAGAAATAAGGTACCCAGTGAGTTTGATTAGGCATCAACTTAGAAGGATATTGGCTCCGGTATCTAGACCCAGTAGGGAATGGGTTCGCACGGTAGTCAGTCCATATAAAGCAGGAACATTGGAGGTTATTCGAAGACTGCTGAACTTAGCCAACATCAGGGTGGTTTTCCAGAAGGGCAAAACGCTAAGCTCAGTTTTGGTGCAATTGAAAGATCCCCTCTCGGTTGAAACGACTAAGGACTGTGTATAAAATTAACTGCAACGATTGCACTAAGGTTTACATAGGACAAACTTCCATGGAATTGCGCACCAGAATTGGTGAGCATAAAAGGAGGATAAACAGACCACCAAGAAATGCGAAAGAATACTGAAAGCTGGCCAAAGACTCAGTGATGGCATTACATGCGCTAAACACGGGACATAGAATAGATATGGATAATGTGGGAGTTTTAGGACGGGGACTGCGATTCACACAACAGCGGCTGATAACCAAGGCGGCGGAAATTACCAAGCATCATAGCTTGAATAGAACCGAGGGTGTAGAACTGATGAACATATGGAAAGCGGCCTTAGCTAAACTGAGTTGACACGTGACTATGCGCGTAGAATCATTAGCAAAGACAGGGGCTGGAAATCCCAACCCGACCAGAGGTCACAGAATCCCTCTTCTTTACACAAATATCGTAGCACCAGGTCATCCACATGGACGGACGAAAAGTGCAAACGATGTTCAAGAGGGATCACCACGTGAATCAGAAGCACTGGACTCTAAGCTGGATCCAAATCCATTTGGGCTTCCCGACCAACTTAACATTTAATGACCCGTCCTAATACACAAAATTCCTTGGCCGAAACCTAGCACAGATTTAGCCTGACTTGGCTGATAGGTTGTTCTTCCGCCTCAAGTCTCGACCAACCTCGTAACCTAGTCACTTGGCCTGACGAAGCTTTTGTGTCAAAATGGAAAGGTTGCTCAGCAATAAATCTACCGATTGTCACCAAACTTTTCCGAAGACTTTTTTTTAGATATTTTGGCACTGACTGATTTTGACTGCGAAGCGAAACTCAGATGTGAAACTCCGCATATATTTCGGCAGCCGCGAACCATAAGCCACTAGTGCACAAGGGACACTATCTCTCGGACAACAGTTTCTCTCAGAACTCTTCACCAAAGTGGCATGTGATGTGAACTGTCTGCTTTAAAGTTGAGCAAAGTTATTCAGTAACTTGTTTGTAAGTGGAAATCAAAGGACCCTCAAGAAATTTTTGGGTTTAAGCTCAACAGGTTATACTGAGGTGTGTGCAGCGAAAGTTCTCCACAATGTTAAGCCTATTTAAAAATCCGCCCTAGCTACAAATAAAAATCACAGTCGTTGAAACTTATTTGCGAAAGCTTTCCCATTCTACGGATTGCAACAAAACAGAGGCTATCACATTCTTGGGATCAGAAAATACATCGTGTTCTCATCCAGCTTGAATGAGTTTAATCCGGTTGTACGAGCACAGTATTTTTGTTCATTGGGCTTTCTTACTGACCAAGCCGTCTGAGTCAAGAAATGGTCCAACAGTGGGACAAGCAACCCTATTCGTTCATTCTCAAACTTAAAGCTGATGATGCAAGATTATATGCTCCTTTCTTTTAGAAACCAAATAACCTTTCTGAAGGTATGAGAGTGCCTCTCATTTGAACTCTGGGAGGTCACTTCCTCGAAAAAGGTGAAAGTGAGAGTGATGCGAACACAGATTCAACGTATCCCGCAACTGTCCACGGGTTTTTACGTGTGCCCTACTGGTGAGATTTGGTCAACTGGAGTAAGGCTGACGAACAGGGATGTACCTGGTCACACATTCAAGTCTAAACCTGTTAAGGTAAGAAATAAGCCGCTATGGTGAAATTTGAGGACTGCTAAACACTGTTGCGAATGCCACAGTGACTGCTGCGCATCCGAGTTCGGGATGTCATAACTGTTTTCCACAGGTCAGCAAACTATCGATTTTAGGAGAATGTGCAAAATGTGGGAATGTGACCAAACAGAATGGTAACAGCCGTTGTTTTTTTATACTTAGGGGGAAAGTCTTCAGAAATCTGCAAATTGTGAGTAACTAAGCATTCCTACTCTCTATAATTATCCTAAGAAGGCAATGCCTTACCGTTGGTTATCACTTCAGAGGTGGGCTTCGTTGATGTGGACTGAATCACTCTTCAATTTCGGAGTGACATGTTGGGCATAAAACCAGAATGCTGATTATCTATTGCTTTTGTTTACCTCCAGCATAAGTTGGTACTCTCAGCGTGCATCAGTAATTCCAAGGAAACCATGCACTAATAACGGAGACTCGGATCTTCAAATTACCAAAAGAATGCTGAGGTTTCAAACTTGAATGCAATAACTTTATCGTACTCAGTCTAAATCTTCTAGAAGTATAACTACCGCACAGAACTCTAAGTGTAGCAGAGCATAAATCAGTAAATTGTGTACCCAAAAGTTTATTGACAATTATTGTTCGAAAGTTACATTACCTTCAAGGCTTGTGGCCATGCAGGTTGCCTCACAAACGGAACGGGATGCAAAATTGTTTCCTGGTTGTGTGGAGTTGTGTGCGCACTGTGAGAATTGTACACATTGATTCAACTCGGACAAGTAGGACCAGCGGAACGTCTTCTCATGTTCAGACTCACAAGTCCAGGTTGCATGAGTCTTCCGAGCGAAACAGCGATCTACATTCGTTCAAGGGGCGATAAAACGACGCTGAACTAATAAGGGTGTACCTGTGTATCCCCTAAAATGCCTCACATTCTTTGCAGTTGAAAACAATCTGACCCGTGATATAGGTAGGCAAAATTGGAAGGGTTCTCCTAGTTGTAGAGTGGAAATCTGCCAACTACACAATTCTGTGTTCATGCGATTAGTTTGTGGTTTTTGGACACCCGAATTTTCCTGGATTGTTATAGCCACGCCACATCTAGCAAAGTAGATTTTCCTTGCTCACACTGCAAAGACCCTGGTGAGTTTACCTTTTTGCGCAGAGCCTAGATAAAGTCATACCATTTCATCACCCCATTTCTTTAAATCAATAAAAAATTATTCAGAAACCATTGGACGCATGGCTTTCTACACTTTGAGTGGTTTTTCTTCAAGAACGTAGCCGGTGTAGGAAGTTCTCATGGGAAACAGAAGAAATGGACTGACGAAGGGACTCTTTCGCAGACAATTTGGCCATTAGTTGGGGACTCAGATAAAGCTCTTGTTCATGGTACCCTTTAACCAACTTAACTGCAAAAGAGCCTCGTGTTCCAAGGAGCAATACAGTGCACAAGTGGCACTGTACTTTCTTGACAGGACACCCCACTAATAACAGGAAGTAAGTATACCCCAAAGACTGCTTAGCCTCATGTTGTTGGCCAACATGCTTTCACTTTCCTGTCGCCTGGGCATTCTTGCTGCTTCCTCGGCAGGTTTACTCACTTAAGCCTTAACAAAGCAAAAAAGAGTTGAATCGAGGTACGCTCTTTTAAAAGCCTGTCAGTAGCACGCATTTTCAACTGTGCCTGTTGGGATGTGAGAATTCGGATATGCTTAAAATCCGCCGTTGGTGTGCTGATTAGGACCGTTCAGCAAATCATATGGCCCTGATTTCGAAACCTGCCACCACCACTGCCGAACAAAGCCAGTAAAATTGAAACGTTTTACCTACTACTCCCCTAATTATGTGCGAATAAAACAGAATAACCGCTAATGTAATTCGTGGATAAAAGTTAAACGGAAGTTTGTGCGTCCGAAACCGCAGAACAATTTAAACCATTAGTGCATACGAACGCAGATGATACACCAAAAAAGGAAACTTAAGAAACCTGAGAATAGTTGGTATCCTTTACTAGCAGCAGTGTTTTAATGTGAGCTGATGTAGGAGTTTGAAGGAATCCCAAGACTGACGGCACAGCCTCTTTTTCCACTTCAGATAAATTTACTCTTTCTCGTGAGAACCGTAGAAACTCAAAGAAATATTGCATAACATTTTTGGACAGTTAGAAAAATACCAAATAACCAGAAACTGGGTATGGTGCATTCAGTGCTTCCATCGTCTTCTTATGTCAACTACTATGACTTTTGGTCATATCCTACGGTGAGAAGGATGACCATCACCCATCACACTGGTTCATGAACGATCGGACTCACATCATTAAGGGTTCGTATGCCAACATATAACGCCTTTGGATAGGACTTTTTAATCCCAACGCTATAGCGACATTGCGTGACCTCCGTCGAGTTCTTGTGCAGCTAAAAATACGACATTAACATCGGTCACTTGTTGTGTCACGATCTATTTTACCATGCCGTTAGCTGTCAAGTCAGGTGGAGGTCAGCAAAAGTTAATGATCCCCACCAAGTGTATGTCTTTGCGTATATTCATATATGAAGTACTCCGGTTGGTGAACTGTTAGGTTCTCACTAAGCTGACGTCTAGGCATAACCCATCCACTCAGGTCATATGCCTTTTTAAGGACTTCCCTTACTCAGTGTTAGTTACATGGTCATACCAATTGCTGTTGGCACAGGTCATGTTCATTCTAATTTGTGGGGATATGGTTTGAAGCCAGAGTGGAGTACACTCTGTCCGATGCCTCTGAGACAAGTCTTTTCAGTTTACACTAATAATGGAACGGCAGTACAGTAGTAGAGCCCGTCTCCGACAGTATATCTTTTGTATTCAAACATACGTGTGATTAAAAAAATATACGGGCGATAAACCGCGATTCTCGAGCAAGAATACCACTTACTTTGTAAATGTTTTTCCGTGGGGGTAGATCGCACACAGGCGTTCAGGCATTCATGGCCATTTGAAAAGTAGGAAAGCATGTCACAGCCTGGTTGCGATGTATCTAAATGGAAGGCTTTGCAGGTCGCGCTTCCTAAGCTGAAGTGGAAGGCTATCGTGGAATTCGACAAGAGTCCTGAAGTTGCACCCAAAGAAAGACTGTAACATTTCGTGTGATGGGGAAGCGAGTCACAGCGACGGTCTCCTTCAAAAAAAGATGTCAAATATGTCAGTCGTTTGATCTGTTATTATATATATCTTTCCATCGTACTTTGAGTGTTTTTGCAAGTTTAGTCGCATTGTAAGGTTCTCTGGCTGTTTATGATGGTTAGCTTTTGCCAATCAAAGCGAATTTGGCACCTCTAAACATAACGTAGACTTGTATGCAATCCACCCCGATACTAAATACATTTCTGTTACCTTAACGGTCTAGTTGTAGTCATTACAAATGTAAAGAGTTTGCAATGGGGAACAGCCGACATATTCAATAAAAGCATCGTGTTTTCACAGGAATTTCACGCAAATTTCTGTCCTTTACAGAATGACTTGCTAGCAGCACCATATGAGAGCACAAAGAGCACGCAAGAGTTCAGGCTGAAGTAGTACATGGCGCACTATACAACTGGGATTGAGGCTGTTGAAGAAACGGGTGCTTGAAAATTCTTGGTACGGACCTCTGAACTGCATCAAAAACTTCACATACCCGAAAAGTAGGGTGATTTAACAGCGAAGGGATTATACATTTGGCTAATAAGAGCAGTTTTCTGTGCTCGTTTCCAACGGGTAGACTGAAAGCACCATGAAAAACCCTCAGGGTTGTAACATTTTTTGTTTATGCAGTGCTGTGACAGAAATTTTAAGCGCTAATTCGAAACACAGTCGTAATTTTTAGAGCAATAACAGCTATAGAACATATCAGATTGTTTATCACGCACCGAGGTAAGGGTGGATCTGAAATTCTTCCAAAAGTGCATCTGCCATCTTATCCAAATGTGTATATTACTGCCTACCATATGTAAAACATATGTTTTGTGCCTTCCAGACATGTTGACTTTAGAATAGTTTTTGTTCGTTCGAAAGAATCGTTACTTTGGTACATCTGGAATAATAACGTGTAATTCAAAAACCATTCTGTTTTTGAAACAAGGTTAAATAATTTCATGTGTCCTAATAATTTTGGCCATGAATGTGTCGGTAACTTCCTCCGATGGCCCTTGATGTTGCACTCAAAATCTATAGTTAGGTAAGCTTACAGCCGAATATATTATAAAGTCTGAGTGCCCCCTGCTGCACCCGGTTGGTGACGCTGCAGTATATCGCTTCCGTTCGATGTCAACAGCGTTCCTTTTCAACGGTGTTCTTGTTGTCAGTTTCTATCCGGATTGTCTGAATGATTATCTGGGGTTATGGGCACCTCAAAATAATTGTGGTAGTCTAGCATCGGCTCCCTTCCCCGTCCACTTTTGTGATTTTCCTCACAATAAGACTTTCGAACAAACCATAATTGTGCGGCCGCCAATTATCAGTGTTGAAGCTTGACCCGAGAACAACAAGAAAGATTCTTTCCAGGAAGGGATTCTATGGACCATATATTAACAATTTGCCGTGTCATAGCAACGGCATGCGTACAGGACCCCATAAAATCGGTGTTCCTTAACTTCAAGTGTGCTCTCAGTTTCACAGAAAGGTTAGTTCTTTTCATCAAGCTTGCATTGCAGAGCATGTTGCCGAGATTGATGAATATGATGCGCTGTTTGTATGTGTTTGTGGGAGTTCTCCAAAAGTTTTCCTGTCCGACAAGTTTGCCGACTCTCTCCAATTTTGTGTACTTTCGTTTTTGATGACATAATGGGGCGGATACTAGAAGGTCAGATCTCTCCGAGCAACATCCCTACCCATCTGGAGTAAGCAGACGACATTGTTATCGTTTTCGAGGTTGAGCTGGAACCGCCAGCATTGCTTGAAAATTCATACTGCGGAAAGTAGACTTTGACACTGGAATTTGCAGGAATCTACATTTACTCCCGGGGTAGTATTCGCACTGACGATGGTACAACACAAAAACATCGGAGGCTGAATTGCATTTGTGATTTTGTGCCACTTGTGGCGTCAATAAAACGTTTTATTAGGCCACAAGGGATACGTTTACAACACTGTGGTGCCGACTGTATAGTTGCACGCTTGTGAGACCTGACCGCTTGGGGCAGAGAATCTAAGATATTTTCAAGCCTTTGACCACCGAAGTCTAAAAAGTATGGCTGAAATCAGAGAATTCGCAATGCTGCAGCACAGCATGGTCGCAGAACGAAGTTAGACCGTTGGAACTATTTGAGCGATGAGCCAGAAAAGCGTAAACGGCCACCACAAGCTTAGAATAAAGGTAGATTTTTCCACAGCTGCAATTTAAAGTGGTCAATTTTCCAAGATTTCTGAGAATTCGTCTAATGGAAGCTATGGCTAATGCGGATGAACTTACGATCGGGTCGGACGATGCGCGCTTTGCAAGCCACCTGACATGCTTGAGCGTCGTCAAACGTATTTTCTGATCCTCCACAGCCACTGTATTGGAAAGGCTCACAGTTGCTTGTGTGAGCGTTGAAGAACCAGCGCTGAAGCAGCAGCGGCTGACACTTGATCTGCTTTGTTTCAGACTTTGAGCAGTTTAGTGGTCGACAGTTACCAACGAGTGGATGACGTCTACATGGTTCCAGGTCTGAATATATTAAAACAGAAAGTTTCAAATTACCGCAGCGGATGTTTTGCATAATTGTATGTAATTGTGATTAGATTCTTCACAGAAGAGTTCGCTGTCTGCTATTACATTGGTCAGTGGGACCCGTAAATACACTCCGTCTTAAAAGTCATCATTCGTGAAGTCCGTCAGCACTTGTGACCACGTGAAGGGGTAGTCCGTAAGTGAAGGATGAGCAGGGATGAGCAAGTTAATCACACTGTTGATCAACCTCTGGCGGCCAAACAGAACATTTTTAAAACTGCTGACCGGAAGGTCCTTGGTTGGAAGCTCTCCGGAGTTTTTGAGACGCGCACTGCTGGCGATCCCAAAGGAAGAGGAAATGGCTGTAAAGTGCCTCTCAATGTTGCTTGATAAAATGGACTCACAGGATGAAATTTCTACTAGGAATTCAACGAAACCGAGGATCACCAAGCATTTTGGAAAGCAATTCTGCTGAAAGCACAAACCCCACAAAGACATCCAAGAATTCATGCACTTTTCAACCTGAATAAATGGACCTCGCTGAAATGGGAATTGCTAGGACGCTGTTCTGTTCCTGGAGGTACCACATTCAGTATGTTTGACAAGGCAGATTTTCAATCAAATTACATATAATGGCAGGTGCATATCTGAGGGTTTTTCGCTGTAGATCATCGTATTTTTTTCAAATTTAAAGATATTTGTTTGAACCATACACATTACTCGATTTGACAGTATTGAGGCAGCCTACCGTGAATTGCAACATCTGAAATTTTCGTACACTGTGTCCCGCCCATTGCACTAGTTGAGGGCAGACGGCTAAGTACATTAATACGCGATTCCGGCGAATGAAAGGAACATAAAAAGCAGCCTCCAAGTGATAAACGTCATCTAATACGGTTTTCTGCTTGATTTTTGGAAGTAGACCATAGTTTGAATGTACATCTGAATTTAACTTATCCCGTTTGATGCCTGTGAGAGCTAATCGTATATGTTTGTAGGTTGTCAATTTTTCAGTTCACCAATATGTCTGAAAGCTAACTTTGTTGAGCAGGCGATGATGAGTTACGAATGGACCACTGAAGTCATATAGAGCACACTGAACACATAAAGAAAACCCCTGTAATGCTCAAAAATCTCTTGCATAAACTGTCCGATAAAAATTGGGAACGGAGTAGTACTAAGGTGTGTTGAACGCTTTTAAATGCGGATTGATAATCCAGATTGCTGAAAATCACCAGCCGATATCCTACCACACTAATTACTTGAGAAATTACAAGCTGCCAAATTCATTGTTTTGCCAGATGTTCGCACACGCGAAAGCTCTACCGCGTTTTCCATGCACAGGTTAACAATGAGGATAAACATGCAATCCTTTATTGAAGAAACAGCATTTTTTGTGCACAGTCATTTTTGTGCACCGCACCAAAGTTCCTTCCTTCCGAATCCGCAGGTGCTTTACCTTGGGATGTCCCAAGCTAACTTTTAGCCGTTTTAATAATATTTAAGAACATAATCGGCACGTCGTTTCGTCTCTGAGGGTTTATTCAAATTAAATGGGGGCAATTTCTGTGTGAAGCTTAAAGACATCCAAATTCAAATACTAATACTGTAACCGTGATCCTGGTAAAATTTTTACGTAACCCTCAAATGGAATTTTGATTTCTTTTGTTGGGCTACGTGGTTCTGCAAACTTCTTACTTTTACATGTGAGTGGTAATGACCATGGCTTATTATAACCACTGGAGACCACATCAATGTAGCATTTCGTGAAATGTACGCACCAGGTATAAAAACCCATCCGCCCTTTGGTCGACTACTTACCAATATTTAACAGTTCAACTGATTTTATCTCACTGTGTACTGTCTTGTTCATTTGTTGCTTTGTATTATCAGGGCTGGATGATTTCGTCATATTTGGAGTACTCTGCGACCCTGTGGGTAAGGTTGTTGAGAATAATCCTCCTTCAGTGTTGTTTAGGGACGGCACAGTTACTGTTACCAGCGCTGGGTCCCCTGCATCAGGCTCCGGACGACGTAAATGTCCACAAGTGTGCTCACAAGTTGCGCGATCGGCAAATCGATTTGCATTGCCACCACAGCCCGAATAAATGAAGGTCTGACACCCTCCCTTTGAATTATGTTCACCAAAGTGGTTGACCTCAAGAAGTTCCGGGTCGTAATACCACATTTCTCGGGGAGAGCTGCATTCACCAACGTCCGCACTCATCACGCAAATATCTGTTAAAAAAGAGGGTTAATCTATTGGTGTCAGCAGTGATTCATATTTGCGCGTGCACAAAGAGGATCTCAAATGCACACCCACTTAACTTACAACCATGTTTTGGAAAGAACTGTCCGGCTGATTGTGAGACCACCCCGACTGTCAACTAGAATGACGTAATCAACATCGCCAAGTTAATAATGGCATTTTCGCAGTTGGAATTTCTGTTCTTAGAACACGTTGTTACCTGAACATCATTTCCTAACCGTTCATAGTAACTGATGTAGACTGGTTTATCCACCGGAAAATTGTTGAAGAAAGGTATCTGGTAACTGTGAAATGTTCTCCATCTGAACGCACTTTTTACAAAGCAAAAGGAAGAATTTTACATACTTCACGTTCCGGTTACATCAAATGGCACGAATGGAGAACCAGGGTCACCATATTGAGAAAATCAACAATGTGAAATAAGTGTGCCAAAGATTCAATGAAGTTATCTGTTGTTAAGTAATCACTGGAACGCAATTCGACGCCTACATAAATGGTCTAAAGCCACATAAATTAGGCACTTGTGTGACGTTTACAAGTACACATTGCAGCCTGATGTTTGAGAACAAAAATACTGAACAAAGAGGAACAAAGAAAAACGGACCCAGAGAATATGCTTATCATCATCGTCCCTAGCACAATAATTAACTCCTCTAAAATCCTCACCACCCAAGTTCTCACAACCACCCAAAAATTCCCTAATATTCAGCGGGACTTTGTGGATGTCAGTTAATCAAGTTCAAAAATATCATCCAAATATCATCAAATATTATCAAAATATTATTTAGGTCGTTCAATTCTCCCTTTATAGATTTCATGCAAACTGCCTCTGATCAAACATCAACTATGGATATCTGGCTGCCTTTTTCGAGAGACTCAAAGCATTCCCCATAGGCGCGAAAGTCAAGTGGAAGGATCATCAGAATCCTGGAAGGAGTGGATTGGGGTCGCGGAAGCTGGGCAGTCGATGGCAAGGTCCGTTTGTCGTTACCGACCGCCGGGGAAACGTCTATACCATGCAAGACGGTCGGGGATCGAAAAGAGTAAATGGGACGCAGCTTCGTAAGTGGCATGATACACCCGAAGAACGGCCGAGTAGACCCGCTGCTGAAGCCGACCTGAAGGAGGTAAATGAACAACGGTGGCATGCGGACGACCTTTAAAGGGGGAAGGTGTGTAACGGTGGATACTACTGATGGTGGCACGTGAGTAGCACGTCTTCTCGTAAATCCACTTTGCGTCTCTTGAAAAGTGAGATCTTTACGGAATTTGTGGAGTCTCTTTGTAGGGCTTGCCTGTATTTGAGTGACAGTCAATGAATATCCAGAAAAAGTTCAGGAAGACGCGTTCAAGGATAAGGTGGATATTCAGTTTTGTAAACGAGATGCATATGAGAGTTTTGCTCCCCTGTTCAATAGTCTGTAACTGTTCAGTTGGCGTTCTCAAATAGACAACTCCGCAGCGAAAGCCTTCTTTCTTTCATTGTCAGGCAAACGATCATGCATTTTCTAGATGGAGTCCTTGGTTTATTGGCAACACACGTGCAATCACACGGTTGTGCATTTTCTTCAACACCGTAAGGCACGTACAATGGGTCAATCTGAAGCAAACTTTAAGCAGATCCCTAGGCACAAGCAATGAACTATGTCTTGGGTGTCAGCGTCCGTTCCTGATAACAGCTAACCGGCTTAATGGCTCCATTCACGTACTTATTCGGCAGCGCTACCTCGTCTGCTGAAGACGGTCAGTTTTTATCCGACCCGTACGTGCACGAACCAGATGGCAGTTAATGGATGCGTTCACCCGCCGGCTACACACAGCTAAATCGGGAGAGACCAAAGTTTCCACCAGCTTACAACCAAAGTGAAAGTCGCGGGTTCAACGTGTTTACCAGACGCGTTATTCGTATAGATTTAATTTCAGTACTTAAACGCCAGATCTCTTTAGTGGAAGACGTTTCGATTCCAAACTTGCAAACTTTTATCCAGCTCGCCACCTTGAACGTTCATATCTTTTGTTCTTAGGTTGTAAGAACCAAATTCTTGTTCTTCCGACAGTCCAAACAGATTTCCAAGTATCTTTCGTTCTGGTCAACTTCATGCAAACAGACAAGCACTTTATGAGAACCTAACGTTTCCTCATGTGTTCTGCACGTTCTGTACACAGTGGTTTCTCAAACAACTACATAGTCTTGCTGCATTTCCTCACAGTGACCACAGAGAGGAAACTTGTTGCAGTAGCTCTGATTAGCGCGCAAAAGGACCATGGGAAGCTAACAAGATATCTCTTAACCAATTTACTTTGAATCCCTATCCACAGGCAATCTCGTCGTAATTAAAAGTGCACACACTGCGCACAGTGGTGTTTAGCGCGTTAGAACATTGAACAAAAGGCTTGTCAACCTCCTGGACTTTAAAAGCTAGTTGGTGAATACTCCTTCGCAGTAGTAAATTAAGAGGACTTATAGCGGTTGTAGGAACAAGATGGAGATTCAGAGCAACAGAGGTGCTTCACATACTGTGGTCGGTTGTACCGTAGATAATGAAGTGCATTATGTTACGTTAAACACTGGACAAATGAGCTAGTCGGTAAAACAAGCCCTCATCCTGGAAATGGGTTAGGATTGTGGGAGAAGAGCAGTGTAGCCAAGAGTATCACATCGGTTAGGATTTTTGTGATTGGTGTTTTAATGATAATGTTAAGCAAACGATTAAATATGAGTGAATATTTTAGTATTACCCAAGACACCGGTTCTCATACAGAGTCGCGGCTTCACGCATTTCCACACATCTTACTTGTCTAAAAAATGTATTTTTGTAGGAAAGGTTGAAAAGCTGTAACTCAAACCAAAACGGGTATATAGAATCAAGAGGTAATCGACCTATTATATATATATATGATGTATTTATAGCTGGAAACAAGCTACATGAAAGACCAGGTTTGAGCAAAATATGGAATCTAATCGCGTATGAAAACTGCTGTCCTACCGCACTAAGAAGAAGAACGCCTTGACCCAAAGTGAGTTATTTTTCAATGTTTCCAGGATGAGCTTGTTTATTTCCAAACAGTGACGTTTGTACAGATAACAATCCACCTGGAAATCAAGTTGTTAGTAATGTAGGACTCTAGAAAAAAAAATTGGCCCTCTAAATAGGCACTGGTTTTTGGACACATTTGAACACACTCGGACGAATCTTGAGTAATAAAAACGTTTCAAATAGCTTGATTGTGCTGGAAATCCGCACTACAGTCTTAAAAAAAACTATGTCATTAGAGAGAGAATTATCGGCACAGGACAAATAAAGAGGCTAAAGTGAATTTTCAAAAAAAAGTCTCCCGGGATGATCAAATGCAGGTGATATAGAAAGCTAACCTTTAACTTTAAATTAATAATGCCTTTCTATCCACACAGACAAACAGTTTATCCTCCTAGTCAAGGGGGTTTAACGACAGACGATGTTGGGTCCATGACAAGATCTTGGGCGTCTTGTGGCACGGTAGCCGTGACCATAAGTTGAATGCATCCCGCGGCAAAAGGAGCGTCACAAGGTGAAGGGGGAATTCCACTTCAAATAATAAAAACGTTCCCATCAAAGTTCAATCCTTATGATCCATTAACATCCCCGTATCAATTCTGTTGGGAACTCATTTTACTGATTCTCCAACAAACAGTTGATGTTAACAGTACCATAATCCTCAAGTTTCACCTCAGATTCCCATTTGTGCGCTGCATAGTTTATGTAACAGCAATCTGCTCTAAACTTTGCATTCTTGATGGTTAATTGACCCCTCTTATGTGGCTCTTCGGGTGCCCTGGTTTAGAGCACACAGTTTTGACTGCAGTGGACTTTGAAGAGTCATCTGCAAACTGTGAAGTTACTAATCACAGGAAAACTATGCTACATTTTATTTACAGTGATAGAACATGGCGCGGAAGCTTACCGGTCATCAGCTAAAAGTTCCTTTAAATACTCCACCCGTCTGTGAAGTCGAATGACAAATTAAGGAAAGGAAATATATATTTGTTCATTTTCTTATAAAATACTGGGGCGTCTTGACATGGCCAAACGGTTATTATCTTACTCAAAAGCTAGTCAAAAATCTAATAATCGAAAGAGGCAAAAAAGCCAGAGTTCACAGATTTCCTTGAGTTGTGTGATTGTTCTTTCTAGTTAGTTTTACTTTGCTTTAGACCTTGGTTGCGCAACCATATAAAATGGACATGAGAAGGGTCATCCTTGTGACCTTAATCAAGGTCAACTTGGCCAATTGTGATCACACCCGAGCCTTATGCTTCCATGCAACTTTGGTCTTCAATTCGATACTTTCACGCTTCACTCAAAAATACAAAAAATGAGTTGGATTGTGAACATTTAAATAAAATTGCTGTACAATAAAAGCACACGATAATATTAAACATTCAAATTGTTACTCTACTTGCAGCACACCCCACAACAAATATAACTGTGCTACCGTTTGGCATACAGATTTTACCTTCTGGTTCCTCTTTTTTGGCTCCGCAAAACTGTTCACAATCAGTTCGCGTCAAGAAATTGTTTGCAGAACCTCCGCAATGAGAGTAGGCAAATTCTTTGCACGTTCCTGTTTGCGAGTCTAGATACCATCGAGATTCAGCTTGACCGATATTACGACAGCCAGGCTCTACCAACTTGGATTCTCTCATTGTCAGTCCCTCAAACAAAGAAAAGTTTGCTTCTGCTTTTGCTGATGCTAAATCATCTGATGCCATATCATGTTCCAGCTGCTTGTGCGTGGACCAGTTCCCGGGTCTCTGCTCTGAAGGGGCTACCCGACAAAGCTCTGCGGCAACTGAAAAACAAGGAGGTACAAGTGTATCTTTTCGTATTTTTTGACAACATGCAACCAGTAACCACCACGAGATCTGTTCAACAGTCAACTAGTGAGTTGTCTTTTTTGGTTCTATAAGATAGGTAAATACTTAATACTACTGCAGATTTTATGACCTTTTGTGCAGCGGGATATAAAGCCGAACGAATGAGTGGAAGGCAGCGAACAGCAAGCGTCACACTTAGCTACTTGGGTTTATTTATATTTTCAAAACGATTTTCTGTCTTTGCCTCCAAATATCTCTTCAAAGAGGGAGGTACCAAGTTGCGTCTATGAACAAGAAAGATTTTATAAAGGGAAGCGTCAGCTGCTGACCAGATGGGCTAGCATGAGCCGCGTCCCGTGTCTACTTCATACAACGGAGCTTATTGTATTTTGTACTCACTGTAATTGCACAAAGCCGTTGACACCAGCACAACTCCAGTTACGCTACCGTTAAGCTAAATCCAGAATAACACTGCAATGAAATATAGTGTCGCACGTAAAGGGACCACTAGTGTGAACAAAGATTTACATCCAGAAATTCGATCAATAGTTGAGCTGCCTGACCAGTCACCCATAATTAAATGATCTTGTCAGCTCAGTTATTCGCGTAGATGCATTCGGGTTTTGCAGGTTATATTGTGTCGACCAACTCACCAGTGGTTGACTGAAGCTTCTTGAGTCATGGCAATGAGAGTTAGCTACGTCCTGATTCAGCAAGATGGTTTCCTATGTGCACTTTCATAAGGTTCAGCCTATTCGCAAAAAGATTTTTGACCAGCGTGCTCAGGACATCATGCCAAAGTTTATTCAATGGAATGTTTAAACCTAAACAGTCACCCTATTTGTTTGTGGCGGTAAGTTCACCGGATGAAACGTTTGAGGACGCAGTAAACCGTTTATGCCACCAAAAGCGTTATTATATGGAAGAATGGAGTAACCTGAGAAGGACTTCTTAACCTTTTGCCCTCAGTATTTGTGAGCGTTCAAGACGGGGACACGAGACAGTCCAGCCAGTCCTTGAAATTTAGGAAACCCGTTTCAGAAACGTTCCGGATCCGTTTCCACCTACACCTGCATCACTGTTTGGTAAAATGAGCTAAACTACTTTGCTTGGTACCGAAATCTACCAAGGTAGACTTACTTTTGCACTGCTTTACAGGAATTCCCGGTCGATTTGTATAAAAGCGAAACACTTCATGACTATGCCAAATGTGTGCAAACCGTTCCGTTCTTGGGAAAGAGAAAGTTCAATCAGAATGAAGAAAATTCTTTTTGGTTGTGTGCGACGGTGGCTCATTGTCACCAAGCTTTTGTGGAAGCATAAGGACCAAGAAGAAATCGAACACCGCGTGACCCAAATCCAGAGTTCACATACAACCAAACGCAACATACCCAAACGTTGAGTTGGTTTGAGGTAATTTTTCAGTTACCACAGCCAGCAGGATACGTATGCGCATTATATAAACATGCGTAGATTGCTACCATTTTGACATTGGGCATTTCCTACTCCCCCATGTCAGTCTTCGTCGTTTTGGTCACGCTTAGCAATGATACAGTTACAGGTGTGAAAATATGCGGCCAAACCGGTTATATCAAACTCACCCATGAATATCTTGGAAGCTGTTTTTTCACCGCATGTGGCTTCACATTCATCAATGGACTGGAAACGATTGGCACTGCCACCGCACCCGTAGTAAGTAAACCAACGACACTTTCCGGTGGTTTTGTCAAAAAATATCATCAGTATAGGCACCACACCACGCGCAGGGCTTGTTTCAGAGCACTGAAAGTAACCAGCCTTTGGAGGGGCCAAGCATCTAACGGGACCTAGAAAGTCGAGGTTTGGAAACGAAGTCACTTTTGTGCTACCAACTTCTGGCATCTCAGCATACATTCAGGCCAACTGTCTCAACCAGTTGTAAATCGCTCTCAATAAACCACGTTGATGATAAAGGGACCCGATTTGTATAGTTACACTACTGGGAACGAGATTTTAAAAAGCTATCGAATTATTTACAGGGTAGCTTCAGTGCACAAGATAAACTAGGGATTAACATTTATCTATGGCACTTTTCTACCTCCTACAATGAGCGACATGAAGTCCGTGATTTTTCTCACTACAGCCAGGAAAATAGTTATCTTCTTGTTTTCTTGACCTTGCCCTCCTTGCGCAATGATTTACTCAGGAATGATCTCAATAACATGAATAAAAGCAGTGCCAGAATTTTGCTCGACGGCCTTGAAATAAGCTAGGTTAAAGTGTTGCGCTTTCAGTCTGACTGATGTCTTACATAACGGAAAATAAAACGGAATTGTTTCTCACAGATTGTTGCCACCAAACTTGCTTAGGTCGGTGCAAAATCCAATGTATTTGAAGATCCTCCGTCAGCTGGTCCTCACTAAAGTAAAATCACCTTCTCCGCCTTTAGTTTTGTTTATCATGTTTCACTAAACAGTTTATTTGCGATCAGCATTACAATACCCAACAAATCAAGAAGCTTCTGGAGTATAAGTGGATGAGATCAGACAGCGACCTGTTTGATGTTCATGGAAGGCGATTCTTCGAAATACTGTTGTGTGACGGCCAAAATCAAATCCACAAAAGGGGCCGATAACATAAGCAGTAAATCATATCCTTAGCTTGCACACTTCTATCCTCACCTTGACTAAATATATGGAAAATAAATGAAATTAGATTGGTTCACAGTAGTGATAATAGGTGAAAAATGACTGTTAGAGAGTCTTCAAGTTGATCTGACACTGTAGAGTTTGTGCATTTTCATGCCACCGTCACGAAATTGTGTTACAGAGATGGACATTATAGGCGACTCGTAAACCATCCTACTCAGTACGTGGCTTCAGCATGTGAATATTTTTGCATATGCTTTATAGATATAGTGCCCTATTTATCAAAGATATGATTCGATTTTAAGTCCAATGTGTTTTGTAAAGAGAAGTCCACATGCACGGGCGTGAACAAAAAGACACGCTTGAGGACGGTACAAACCGCTGATCTCCAGCTCCACCGGTTAATTTACCAAAAAGATCGCTGTAGTCACACTCAAGCAGCCGAAATTCTCAGATGATTCACAACACATCTACTCGATGGATTAACAAGTGATGTGTGTCAGGCGCAAAATAGGCGCAACATTGCTCTATCATGCACTTACCGCAATGACCTTGTTGTGAGTTGTTAGAAAATAGAAGAGAATTTGGTAGTACCTAAAATTAGGAGTCTAAGTTGCACAAGTATATTGTTTATTCCTCCATTCATGAAGATTCCTTGGAAAAAAACAGCTGGTATTAATTCAAGCCACTTAGTCAGCGGGAAAACCTCCGCAACTTTTGAAATTGCATTCTTGATTCAGTATATTAGGAAGGTAATAATTCTTTTGATATAATTTTCACCAAAGCTCTAGCCATTCTTATCAAAAAATTCCCACAAAAACCTCCTTGGTTTTCCAGAGGTGTTTTTGCGAAAAGGATTGCTGTATTCTTCGAAATCCGGGAATGGGTTAGCAAAATCTGAGTGTTTTTTGTAATCGCTCCTAGAGTTTGGCCATGGCATGTTTCAAAACCGATGATTAGGTTCATCTACTGGAATCATTGAGACCTCAAGAATTCCAAAACCGTTAAACCGTTTTAGCGAATACGATCATTTGTGAGAATGGAGCCTACTTATTCAGACAGTGTTGCTTTCTCATTACAGTTACGTTCCCAACCCAATAGATTTTTCAGAATTCCTGGGTAGCCTTGAATGAATTATACTAGACTAGTAACCGTTCCAGGTCAATTTTGATTTATCTGGAGGCAGCTGATTTATCACTAACTGTTGCAAGAAAATCTTTAATGAACCACCAAGGACACAGAGTAAAATGTGTAATTTGTGCTGCTTAGCGTTGACCTGATTTCTTCATTGTGGTCCTTTTGTTTATGGTATAGTGAGTTTCTGTCATATTTAGAATGATTGGCGAAAATGGGTTTTCGTATCGGTACTCTGAAATCGCCTATGCAAAGCACATCTTTACCTAAACATGTCGGAACCCAATAAGGTAAGAATGTTTTGCATGGCTGGATACGTTGGGGCGCAACCATATGGTGCTTCAGTATTGCTTCAATTCTTGGGTGAACTAAAACAGATGTGGCGCAAAGATCAGCCTATGGCAGCTTTATTACCTCGAGCTATTTTAAAAAACAGTAAGTCCTTTGTATCAGAACACACGTGTAACCGACGAAAATTGTCCTTTTGTAGAGAAGCTGTTTCGCATGCTAAACGTAAATACGCCTCAGTATTGATATTATCTTCGATGTTGTTGATAAGTCATTTTGTTGGCCTTGTTTCCTTTACACGTAGTCTACTAAATCAAGTTAGTCTCACGCATTCATAGAAAAAATATAGCATTATCGCTCTAATTCATATGATTGAGTCGAACTGTTCCAGCTAAAATGTACTGTCTTTCTTCCTAGTAATCTAAAGTTAAACGCATCTCGAACCTATGGGGTTGTACGAATGCTGGACATCAACTAATCCATCGGCGACTACCTCCCTACATTGTACGCACGCTCCGAAAACAAAAAACCGCCGCATGATGGTCTACCTTTGTTTACTGACTACCATTAAGTGATTCTTTTACTGCTAACATAACTTGCCCGAGTGAACACAGTTCATAAGAATGAAACACATACAATGATTTAATTTTATGGTTGGCATTCTCATAACCCAAACTCATTTGACCATGATTAATAGGCTTTTTTTTACTAAGAATGAAAGCTTTTTAAAGCGCTGGCAAAATCAGAGAAATCAATTGTACTCTCTGGAAGCTTCGTCAAGGTCGGTTGGATTAAGCTGACCGTCTACCCGACAACACTTGTCAAAGCCAGTGGGATCTGTCGTAGGGAATTTCGATAGATTTTCCCTATCTACAGATATCTTACTAAATATACCTAAAGGAAATATTCGATGTATCGTGCAAAGAACGCACTCTAGAAGATTTCTAATCGTAAAATTACTGAACCGAATATATGATAGCCCAACCCCAAGTTGAGAGTTTACTACTTATGCCTATCAGTGGCGTTTCGAAAGCATATTTGCCCCTGATTTTTCAGAGTGAAGGGAGGCCACCTGTCACCTGGGCTTTCTTCGTCACTATGACCTTTCGCAGTTGAAAAATTAAGGAAGCTTCTTGGGCAAGATACTTAGCATTGGAAACTTCTTGTGTTAAAGTGTGTGATCCGTACTTCCTCCTTGTTCTTATCCTTTTTGTTTATTAGACATAGCCAGGGGCCATCACCAATCGATTGGTTCACCCATTTAAATTCTCATTCTTTAGAACAGGTCCGACGTCAGCCGGTAAGATGACCTAGTATAGTTTCTTGGTTTACAACAGTACTACACAGCGGTGAACGTTCCGTTATATCGCATGCATCAGCTAACTCTGCAAATAACATATATGCTTGACACACTGGTGAAGTATGTGTGTGGTTCTAGAGGTTCTCATTTGTTAATAATTCATTGCGTGAATGGATTGGCGTCTCAGTGGCATTAATCTCAAAAGTTGAACTTTAACGGAAGCGAAATATTCAGTCTTATCCGATGTCTAGACGGAACATAAGTAAACTTCGTATGTGACACCAAGTCGTCAGAGTGTATGCTACCCTGAGGTTGGTCGATTAATAAATAACATGTGGTACCTACGTCAAATTTTTACCGTTTGTTTTTCGAACCCTGGTTGGTCATAAATTATTCAAGTGTCCAGGCACAGTTACATTCACACAATTTTACCGGTTTCGCCAAGAACGGATGGTTTTCAAAACCCACCTCTAAAAGAAAAATGTATTCCTTTTGGTTACCATAATCCAAAGAAACTGAAAAACGCCTCGGAAAATCACCAACAGAAAATAATCAGCCACTTGTATTGCTGTGAAGAGTTATCAGTCTTAAACCATCGTTGCTTATATGTCAACTGAAACATTTATCCGCGTTTTAACCGAAACTGAAACATCAATGTTCTTCTTGTAACATATGCTAGCTTGCCCGATGATGAACCTCAAACAAACTCACATTTACGGTTACTCCATATGGTGGGGAAAACGCTCAGTTTTGTCAATCTCGACTGCTGATAAACCTCCTTGCGTAGTTGTACTGCACTTGCAGTACGTTTATCTCCATCCAGGGCAATCCGAAATTTTCATTGTCCTGCCAAACCTACGTATTTGGTGCATTTCATTGCATGGTGGTCCATCAGGGACATGCTGTGGTCTGGCTGATTGACAGCCCTGTTAATGTGAATGTGTATCCCACGATAATGTGCCAAAAACCTCGGTGGCTAGCAGCGTGACTTTCATTGTACAGTAGAAATTCGAAGAATTGTTAAACTAACTTTAACCGTTCAGATAAATTCTAAGTGAGAGCATTTCTCAAAATGTCACTGTGGGTTCTACCAATGGGATAACCTACGTGGTGAGGTTTAAGAATGATGGAACCAGTAGTGAAATTTCATGCAGTTCTCAGTGACCTTATAAGCTGTGTTACGCCATCAATGAGTAATGACTGGTTAGGACTACTATCATCATCATCATCATCATCATCATCATCATCATCATCATCATCATCATCATCATCATATCATCATCATCATCTTCATCATCATCGTCATCATCATCTTCATCATCATCATCATCATCATCGACAGCTTGACATCAGTGTTCAACACCGATGCCGTACAACCATGATTTATTTGAAAGCTTTATTGTGAAGAAAAAAATAAAGATGGACGGGGAAGGGACTTAGTGCTGCCTTACTACAATCAGTCCGAGGTGCCCACACCTCTAAACACTCCTTCAGGCAATCTGGATAGAAACTGACAACAAGATCGCCACTGACATCGGTTGGCAGCCATATCTTGCAGCGTCTCCAACCAGGCGCAGTGGGCATCACGCGGTCCCCATCCTGGAAGGCGAGTAGCTCTGACAGAACCCAAACATTTCGTGACTTCTTTCATACCCTTCTGCCGGGTCAATGGTTGGTCACCTCTCTGCTTCCGCCACTCTGAATTGGGTACGGACTAGTGCCATTTTATAAACTCCAGTGTATTCTTGGTAATGTATAACGTAACATCCGTATTCGGATTGTTTAATTTACGCTACAATGTTAAAATGACCGCCAGTATGGTTTATGTATGGGAAAGGATTTCCTTGCAAAGTCAACTCTCGTGTTTTATTGTTTTAGCTTTTTGTTCATGAGTGACTGTACGATTCTTTTGTCATTATCAAATACCTGCGCACTCATAACCGCTTTGTTAACCCTTTTCAAGTATTCCTAGAATAGTTTGGCCCGTCGACAAATACCATTTTATTAGGAACCTTTGTGTTGTTTTAAATGTTTAACTCCTGTCAGCGTCAGTCACCGCGTCACTGAAGAATGTTACAGGCCAGAGGAAGGTAACCATCAGATTGTGACACATGTGTGACATTTGCCTAAAAATGTTCCTAACACAATAACAAGCACACGCCACGACAGCTTCATGGGTAAGTTTGACGAGTATTCAGTTGCTGACAACCGAATGGATAAACAAAGGATGGGAATGTATGTTTTCCATTCACAAGCCTGATTCCAATTCGACCTATCACTTGAGTGATCATGGCACCATTAATTTGTATCTAATAATTACACGAAACTTAAGCAAGCAAACTCGCAAAATATTCATTCCACCGCAACGCTTAATCCCAAGCACTCGAAGGAAGTTGCTACCTCAGTATACAAATGACTGTTGGTTCGTCCATTGAACTGAGCTGAAGGGTTTTATTGGAAGAATTATTGACACTTAAGGTGGCTAAAACATCACTTTCACCTGCTGTTTCTTTCACAGGAAAGCCATGGTTGACATCAAATCATGACTGAACTAAGTCAAAATCATGGTATGATTTTAGCCAGATGGCTAGGGGCAATAAGCAGTTGGGGAGTATTCACCTCTGGATGCAGAGGGGATTCGAAACTGTGTACATGGGGTCCTGTATTTATGTGAGTCTGTGGTTGATTTTTGCCACTGGTCCTACGGATGCGGAAAAAACAATTTTTTCTATATTATGTTAATTTTTGTACCCACGGACGAGTCTAATTACAAAATAAGGGTAGCTACAGTCATCAGCTACTAGCAACTTTAAGTTCATCCGGTCCTTCCTCCATAGACAACTTCATGATATCACAAAATCGATTATCCGTGGAAACAAAAATATTTATGGTGTGGCTAGTGCACACAAAACTAAAATTATTCACAAAAGCCGGCAGTAGTTATCGAGCAGTTCTTGACGAGACGGGTGCTCACTCTGTTCGAGAGTAGTAACATGAAATTTTTGCCGATTCAAAGCCCGTCGTATTCAGGGTGTAGCGTTGGCTCTGAAACCTTGTATGAAAGGGTGGGTTTGATATCAAAAGCTTCTCCGGACGTTCATCCAAATACACATATAATTAACTACATGCTGAAATCGTCCTTTTAGGATGAAGCAGGCATCAAGTATCAACTCATTGTGGTTCTGCTCTGAGTAATCCCTCAAAAAGGAAAAACTGCATAACAAATACATTTAATGTTGGGAAGCCTTAAACTGCTGAACATGCAGTCAATCAAAAATAAAAACACATGCTGTCATGTAATCAGAAAGAGGGCAAATTCTTACTTTCGAAACGCTCAGCGATTTAAGTTCTCCCCCAATACCATTTACATATCTCCGTCGAATCTTTGACAATTTATCATTTAACACTAACCACAAGGACCTGCCCAAATGGTTGACAAGATCCTGCGGCAATCCAATCTGCTAAACGTATAGACAAACGGCACAAGAATGCAATGTGATAATTGTTGTCTTATGTAACACGGGCTGTAAAAATTGGAGTGGGAGAAAATAGGAGAAATTCAAAATGTCGGAATAAATGAACACTACTAGCACGCACGCAGAATAATACCAACTCACCGGTGGGTGGCATACAGGTGTTCTCACATTCTTCACGTGTCTCAAAAGCATTCGAATTCAATATGCAGTCCGATGTGTAGTGACAACCCATTTCCACAGAATCATAATACCATGTACCATGAACCCGTTGTGTTTGCGTCTGTGATTTGTTGGTCGATGTGTTGTGGCAGAGCTCAATGACGGGACGCTGATAACACGCATCTATAAGTCGAAATGCGATGAAGTCTCAAACAATCCGTAAACCTACACACGTATGTAACATGTGTCCCGACTGGATTCATTACAGTTATAGCTAGGTGCTACACCTGTTGCAGCGAAAGCCTATCTCTATTCTCATTCTTTGAGTATTTTTAACCGGAAAACATTTGACGGTCGTAGTAACAAACTTCAGGTGCCTGGCATCGAACTTTACCCATCCCCTCAAAACTGTAATGTAAATGATGGCGACATTTGTGTTAATGCTAAGGGTGTAAGTCATTTCTCCTTCAGTAACTTAACGATGCAAGCTATAAGAAAATATGAGGCTCTTTTATACCCAAACTTTTCTGAAAGAATGTGAATTCAGACAGATGTTCCAATTCCGGCCGTTGACGGTCGTTTTACAGCTTGATTATAACCTATATCATCGACAAGACGATAATGAGGACACAGAATACTGATGCAAATACTAGATAAACTTCTGTTATTTTTGGTGCAGAGGTACTGCTCCCAAACCAGTGAAGAACTTCTAAAGGTTTACTGGCGATTACACACACAAACTGCTTCTTTGGGTGTGTCTTCAAACAGTGTAGAGTCTTTCTCTTCAATGATTCTTTCATGTGGGTTATGGTCATTAGAAGGAGCTCAAAGGATTAACCTTCCCTAAGACTGTGGGAAACCTTTTGATTCTTGGCTTAACCTACCTACGCACCGGCTGAATACTCTTTTGTTAGCCTCTATATAATTCTTTTGCTACGAAGTTCGTAATTTCTCTTTCCATACAAACTGCTTTTACACGGAGAATGACTACTGCAGATTGATTAACATCTAGAAGTAATACCTTGAAAAACAACAGTTCAGCCAAGATACCCTGTGTTACATTGAAATGTGAATTCTTTTGACCGCCATTTCCGTAAAAGTGATTCTTTTATTCTCTTATTCATTTCCTGACCATTGGGTTTTGAACTTCTGAAAACCGCGAATTTTGCGTTTCTGGCGAGGGTTTATTTGTCGGACGGAACACGACAGTATATTACTTATTACGGTATATTAATTAATGGTTACTAACCAAACCTTTCCATGAATTTGAATCAAGTTTGTTGCATTTGGTCTATCGTCATGTGACATGGACGGGTGTACACTGTACGTCACATACGATAAACTGTTCGGACAAAATCAATCCTTGTAAACTCCGCATAAGATTCTGGCTGTCCCCGTGACCTTAGGGTTCCGCTGGACGATTGCAAGTGAAGTTTCACATCGGCCTGGTCATTGCAAATCACATAGCTTTGTTGGTACACACTGGTACGCATCATTCGAATAGACAAAGTGACCGTGTGATTGTACGCCGGTTCAATAAACAGTTGGACGGTCTGGCACCATCATGCACTCTGGAAACACAGTAAATCCAGGCGATTTAATGGCAACCTAGGTGAACATCACTTAGCCGAAACCACTTCTGAACACGCTAATGTCTATGCAGTACGATTTAGTGAGCAAAATGAGTAAATCTGTTATCCTTTCAACCACACGTTTAATACGCCTTTAGTCTCACATTATAGTTACTTAACCTATACGTGTGCCAACGGTCACAGTGTACCAGATCTATGAACCTTAGATTACATCTGATAGATTCCGCTGTTAATGATGGATATTTTATTCAAAGAATCTGCTTTAGAAAGACTTCATTTCCGTCAAAAGTTGGTTCAAGGGCGCACCTAGAAAGCACCATACGACGAAAAATTCTGTGGGTTGGTTGAACATTAAGAAAGTAACTTTCCAAATAACTCCAGAATTTAGCACCATCTAGCACCCTACTTGAGGTTATGTGGGTAGATGTGGTTACATGGTAATTGGACGCACAATTATGTAGAAAATTAGTTCACTGTGTCTGATAGCTGTGTTTATTCAACGCGGGGCTTTAAAATTCTGTTGTCGTTTATCATTCAATGACCATTTAGTTTGTAAGAATTCGACGAAAACTTCCCAGCGCACATCACTCATTAATTCATCTTGAGTGGTGCGTTTACTAAACTGGTATTCTTTAGAAAAGGAACACCGACCACGTTAGAGCTAGAAAGCCTAGTTTGTGTTTCCACTGCCATTGTCCTTCGGGGAAACAAACCATTTGAAAATCCACTGGAGAAAACTCCCTATTTATGGGATGGTTATTTTTTCCTCAATAGGCAAAACTGCGGTAGCAGTATATTTCCACTTTTGTCTTAGAATCAGAATACTCTGTTTACAAACCATGTGATGCAGATAAATTGGATACACTTCGATCCGCATTTAATATATCTCATCCAATCAAAGTCTCAGAACGTCTGGAAATGGCACTCTGACGAACGGTTTTAAAAAGACTAGAAAAAAGACGAAAACGAGGCCCCAAAGCTCTTCTGGGTTAAGTTGCTGTTGGATGTGAGTAGCAAATGCAGAAGCGTATAAAGGAATTTCTTGTGAATATCTAAGGCCAAAAATAACACGCACCATAACGGATGGCACAATGATACATATGTTAGCGCAGTTTTAATCATCCAGCCGTAGTTCGTGCACAATGCGGAATGTCACCATCGCATAAGTTGTGGAAACTGTATTGTGGATGCTGGACACCGATTCCTGACTTTTCCGGTATCCAATAAACGTCACAGTCTCAGGCACAGATGTCGATGCATCACGCCACATCCATCAAAATTTTTGCTTAATAATGGACCACTATAATACGGGCAAAATGTGGCAAGATGTGTCAACCAAACCGTTAAGCAGTGTCATATTCCGCAAGAGCCTGCAGTCAGAAATCTCGCGGATGGTACAACATTCAGTGTCTCGAGTAGCCAAATTCTCCCTTAAAGTTACACCACATTACAACATTAGGAAGACCCAGCACCGCACAGACAAGGGGCTAGCACCAGGGTACTGTCTCTGCGACACTCACTTTGTCTCAGCCCAGGGTTATTGAGTAGTCACTCCAAGAATTCAGTTCGTGAGTGACCACTGACATATTGTGTTTGCATCTGAGCTTCTTTGCATCTATAAGTCTGAGATAACGGGGCTTCTGAGTGGAGACACATGAATTTAAACTTAGCCAACACGCTCTCTTGGTGAATATTCGATGTGCTCGCAAAGCTTGCAAAGTACGAAAGGACGAGCAATTGCCGGCCCTCCCAACTGAGCCAGCCACCACAAACACGGAAGGTCATTAAAAGTGAAATTTATTTCCCCAACAGAACACAGCACTGGTAAAGTTGCTGAAATCTCTCCAACAGCGGCTAACCTCCTTCTCCCTTCTTGCGGCTTACCAGATAAGCATAATTCTCTAGTTTTTCTCAACCTTTTGTTGCTTAACTCCAAATTCCACCCAATGAGTGAGGTACATATATTTTGGTTTTCATTTGGGGTTTTGCGGGATAGGTATTTTGTTCATATTCACATCACTCTCGTTTGAACGGTCGTCCTCCTGTTGTGGCCTAATTATTCTGATGAGTCCACACCAAAGGGAAGCACTGTACTCGAGTTTCGCCCTTATTAGGGTCTCGTCAGCAGTGCATATCCAATGGCCGTGCCGGGATTTGAACCCCGGACATCAGACATGCGAGGCGAGTGTGTTACCACTGCTCCACCAACGCCCGTTGGACGCACCTGAATTTTCACGTCTGAACAGTTGAACGTGTTCGCGCTTGAGCGATGTGATTGGTGTGTCCGACTCACCGAACGACGACCCAGTAACTGACCTGGTTGTGACGATCGATTGACCCGCCAGTCAGGAATTCCCAGTGAGGTAGCGTCACAGACGCTTGATACCCACTGGGCAGTTTTTTTGTTTTAACGGGAAACTCGATTAACACCCAGCTTAATCTCTCGTTTACGATACTTCGTGTTCGTGTTTCTCCGATGGATGTACAAAATTCAATGCAGTCGAGATTCAGGTCAAAACAAAGTTACCTTGCAAATGCGCGTAGTTCGCGCACTATTTACAACTTGGGTTTAAGTGGAACATAAAACTGACGAAGAAAATGCACCTGCTAAATGAACCACGAAGAAGGCGAAATCAGTCACGGATCCTTCATTAGTACGCCCGGGAACATTCCACCACAAATTAGACCAAAGGGAGATGCAGTTGAACTCCATTGCTTCTCTCGTTAAAACTCAGTCAGTTTTACGAATATGGGTATTCCGCGATTACCTATTTCCTCTCTGGGTAGGGTGGTATTCTAGGGCGAAAACAAGCACTTCAACACCATGGACAATGTGAGGATCACAAAATCTCAGCTCTATGGTGCACCGGCTAGGAAAGATGAAGCCATGCACCTTCGGAAAAGTATAAGTTCCCCAATACAATGCGTGTAATTGAAAACGGTAGTCTAAATAGCTAAACATAGGATAAGTTCCTGGCGCCTGTGCCAGAGAAACTGCAATTGCCGACGAAAATTACAGAGGAAGGTGGAGAAACCAATAAAAGCAATGTGGTAGGTTTAGTTCACAGCGACTACTAGTTGTCTCATGGGGGTTAAACAAGTAGGTTACGAGTCAGGTGTATTATCTACCGAAAAAATATGTCACACCTAATGCCATTTAGGAGCCCGGTCCAAATTCAGCTCACATGTTGTTAAAAACTGATTGCAGAAATCCTTGACAAACGCTGCCCACGGCAACCAAAACGTAGAATCACAACAACCTAATCCACAACTCTCTATCTTGACTTTAAAAAGAACCAAACCAATCCACTTTGTTGTGTGGACCATTTACTTAGTGGTATTTATAGAACCGGTGAAGCTGGTCTATTTTTCGGAAGAAACTAGGTAAAGTTCTTGTGCTAAAAGGTTGAAAATTCTAGCAGTTGCAACGCTTAATGAAATAATCAGGTCTTCGGCTGGATCTGTCGCTGGACGTGGAGTAAGTATGGTTTGGTCTGGATATCTCTTATTTATAGTTAAAAAATATCGTTAAAAAATATCGTTACAATTTCCGCTCGTTATACTGTGGTTTCATTTCTCACACCTTTGGTGAAGAGGCAACCAACTCTTTTGAATGTTTGTTCCTGTAAACGAACATCACTTATTGATGTCTTGACCGCAAAATTTGTTGGTCGGTTGCCACTACTTATCATTTTTAATAGGCCCATGCAATTTAAGCCAACAGCGTACCGTATCCCCAATCATCTAGTGCACCTTCTTGAATTGCCAACATAATGGGCATTGTATGCGGTTTTTAACAGTAAGGCTGTGCCGTTTGAATGAGAAGAATCCATGAATCAACAGCTTCAAAACACCCCTTTGCTGCTTACTCTTGTAGCACAAATCGGTTAAAAACATATTGGTGTTTGGGAACTGGCAGGCATCGATTAAACTAGAAATTGGGTTGTGACCCTCTTTCTTTCAGTACGCAACAAAAGATCAAATCAGAGTCAGCACCACCAGAGTCAGAACCACCTCCAGGCACAAAATAATAGAAAGTATGTCACCTTTACCATTGTCATCTGCATTGTGTCGGTCTGAACTTGTAATGGTTTCATCAGATTGCATATCAAAACCGTGTAAGAGGTTCAAAGGGAAACACAAATGCGTCGGCTTGTTGAACGTTTGCACCCATGTTTTGCACGTTCTTTTCTAAGCACCATGATGGAAATTACTTCACGAAGCTGCACCAAAGTAACTAGCCTCCATGGTGCATAAATTTGGACAGGCGATTGGAAACTTAACGTGTATCTGTACTGTAGTCTTTGTGAACAGGCATGTTAGTTAAACACAGTCAAAGACCTCAAAGTAGCGGATTAAATTGGGCTGACCTTTGTTTATCTGTCGCTTCTGGTATGCTTCTGTAACCTCATCTGTTTGAACTTGAGGCATATTTTCAGTTGCGTTGGTGCTTTCCGTTGTGGTTACGAGACTGGATGCCGTTGTTCTGAATAAAGGTATAATCCTGGTAGGAGGGTACCCCCATGATTCCTGGGTAACTCGCATTGTGGCTGGCGACTGCGTACTTTGACTATATAGTGCGGGTGTTGTTCGGACTTCAGATACTGAGGTAGCTTCTATAGAAGTTTCTTCACGCTTGTCAGTTGTGGATGGTGCAGTAACTTTATTAGTTTGGATTTGAGTAAGAAGGTCGCTGTCGTCCGTTGAGCCTCTGGAGAATTTGGTATCGGTCGGCTCCGCAGAAGAGGCAGTGCTGATTTCAACGGAACTGTTAGGTGTAATATTTAGGTTGGTTTCTGTAAACATTTCAACATGTTCAGTCTGAGCATGTGACTTTAACGTCTTGTCACCGTATTCAGTTTCTCCTGACGATCTGTTAACCTCGGTGGTAATCATCAGGACGTCCAAAATGTGGTCATTGGGGCCGGTGTCCTGTGGAATATTGATGTTCTCAAACTTAGCATATTCAAACGGATCCTCTGATAGGAATTCTGGGATACTAGTTGGAGCGGAAAAGGCAGGATAAAAAAGGTTGCGTTTTATCAGAGGAATGAATATGGATATACTTTATTCTGCAGTTTACTGAGGTAAACAAGTCTCAATAAGGTTTTGACAAACGCCCCTAGTATTTAGCCAAACAGTGACATTTTGGGGCAATTTATTGATAACCTTGAGTGACCATTAGAGAACGAGATGCGTTAAACTTTTAGCATTTTACGTGTTCAAAAATTCTCCTGAAAGTTCATAGAGAATTTCGGGGCGGGAATGTGAAGCTGTTTTGCCTAGACATCATAGAGAACTACCAGGCTTTTATTAGACTTCGCATGAAGTAAATGGTGGTTTATTCAAACCCTCGTATACACCTGGTAAACCGTTAGAATGCTTCATACGGCAGACAGCTATTCATTTTTTGGGAACCTGGTAATCCCCATGTTACGGTGACCAATTACTTCAATGGAGCTCTGACCATAATTGCAAAGAGTGAGACCCAGTTCGGAACTTCGACCCTACTCAGTTGATCGGGTGCGTTTTTGCAAAGCGATGGTCTGTACTCTTATTCAAGAGAGCACGGGTACGATAAAAGCACCCGTGTGAACATGCTTCTCAAGATCCGACGACATCTTTGTTAAGACAAATTTGTGTTTTCAAGAAACTTTGAACCAACGCTTTATGCGAGCTTCTGGACCAGCTGACTTCGAATATCAAGCAAAATATACTGAAAATCCAAGGTATAAGGACATCATTATCAGCTGTAAAATCCGCATACACGTACAGTGGTTACCACAGGTTTGTCCGCCGATGATCTGCGGAGGTAGACTTAGATGGGCAAGCAACGGAGGCGGTAGCTGCTATGATCGATGCGTGAATACATGGGTGTCAGGGGATGTTTCATCAGGTAGATCGAGAAGGGAAGCTACATATTGAAAGCAGCAGCTTGGAAGCATGCGCGCGATTGGGCGTACGACTGCGCGGGATAAGCGGCAGTCCACTTTGTGAGCCACACAAGATAAAAGCAAATATTCTTTGTCACAGACTTACTTTACTGAAGATTTTGGGAATCCGTAGGTACACAAAAAGTGCTTGCCAAGTCGGATAATATGGATTTCTTTAGAGAAAAGACTCGCTAACCTACGGAGTAATGACTACAAATATAGGGGTACTCATATTGGCCTTCACATGATGCTCTTTTTTGGCTTGGACGTTTGTTGCAACTTAGCTCATAGTTTAACGGTACCTAACTTTAACTTTTGTTTCTGATAACATTCAGAATTATTCTACAGTTTCCCAACAGCCGTCTTTGAATTTTTCGTTCTCATGCTATGACGAAACTAGAGATCCATGTAGACAAAGCTGCAGCCAGACAGGGCACGAGTCTCCACAAATGTCTTTTGAAGCAATATATCTGTATGGGTGCAACATTGTGACAGTAGTTTCGTCCTCTTACTACCTACAGTGGGAAAAATAGGTTCACATTAGCAATCTGTCCAAAGTATCTACTGAAATCAAGTTGAACATTGTGTCACGGTGTTTCACTTCGATTAGACGTCAGCCAAGGGTCACTAAAGTGGTACGGTTAGATTGTTGTTTTTTATTCCAAACTTTGGGTTATTCATCAACTGGATGACAAAGAAATTGAACACACATTTCAACACGTTCAGTCGGTATTTTGCTTACGTGTCATTTTCCATAGGCGCCGTGCACAGTTGCGAATCGCCTTCTGTAAAGAGAAGGAAGGGGATACATAAATATTTGCAGCATGCTCGACTTTTTTATCGGCCCTTTGGTGTTGCCCTGCCTTTCGTGACTGGTGCGCATCGTTTGACATTAGCTGCTTTGAATGTTTGAAAACAGCCAGCTCCAGTGCAAGAAAAAACCGGTGTCCAGTTTTCGTGTTTAATGGCGCATAAAAGACACTTGTTGATACGCCGGGAGTCTAGACTATTCCACTAAATGCTGCGGGCTCTAAAAAAGCCACCAATCGACGGTGGAGAAACCTAGCTCTGTTTGCCAGTGAAATGACTCTCCTCCGAGAAGGAAAAATGGCATTTTTACCCTAATTCTCTGAGCATGAGCTTTTCGGGTAAACGGACCAGTTACTGCCGTTGGATTGCTGAACAGAACGCCAAATCTTCAAAAGGGCGTGTGCGTCAGGAGCCAACGTTTTAAAAAGATATTCACGTGTTACAACATGCCATAGATGGTGTTGTTGTAAAACTTAACTCAAGCAACAATCCGGAAGATACTTTCGCGAGATTTTGAAAGTGATCTTGCTAGAATTAGCTACCTTTTGCGTCACCAGAAATATTTGTAAACATGATCAGCTCCAAATTAGAACCAGAACCTTCGGTTCTTGGTAGATGACCAGACTTGTTTACCACACTTGTTTTAAGGTTCCCAAAAACTGGTAAGTTTCCACTACTTCAGTTGATTTGCAGAAAGAAACACGTTTATTTTCCAATTGAATCTTGAAAATAAATAGATTACATGTGTAACATTTGTACTTCACCTTAACAGCAACGATGACATTGGTTTGCCACCAATCCCAGGACAAACTCCATGGGTTGTCTTGGTGAAACACTTGCATAAACCAGAATTTGGCCATACTGTCGAATGCAATCAAAAACAGCTATTTTTATTTCACACATGAGCCTGATATTTCTTGAGAGATGTACTTCACGAAAGAAGTATTTACTATGGCATTAGGCTACGTTTGACCTCCCGGGGATTTCGCTTAATAACAAAATATACATAATTCGGTGCTAGCTAGAATGGTACAATTTCATACCGTCAATCAGTGGGGCAAAACTGTCAGAGGAGTTGATCGTAAGGAGGTGTGAAAAAAATTTGTTTCTACACTACATTTTCTCGCGGACTAACCTACCGCCGGCATTCTAGATCCTTACCATAAACGCCTTAATCCATGGATCATCCTTTTTTAATTCAGCAAATTTAAAATAACGCTCACTGCAGGGTTTTGTAATTTTTGGTCCACTGAGTGTATTTGGCTCTTGATGAAGCAAACGAGGTGTATATTGGAAGAGACTTCAAGTAACGTTCTTCAAAAGAGTCAGCACTTCTTTCCTATTCGGGAATATCTTGGTAGCTGGTGCTGCTCCTACTCATTTGTAGTGCAAATGTGTTGCGTCCTGGTTTGGCGACTTAGTCCGAGTAGCGCAGTTAGGTAAAGAGACCAACGGCCAGTTTACACCACTGACCGCAACTCAACTTCAGCCCGGTTAGCTACGCCCCACCTCTAGAGCCACACAAACCTGTCGAACACCTTTAATGCGATTGATAAGTGCTAATCATTGGTTAGATAATCGCAGTTTTCTCTGTCTTCTACGGGCTGATAACGTCGGAACAATTTTGATTGAGTGTGCTGTGGGTTTGACACTGTTTTTCTCTATCATCCGGACAAATGGACGAATCTGCTTACAAGTGGTCCTGAAAGTGGAATAAAGACGCGGGTCGATAGCAATGCCGGCTTTTGATAGTCACTCCCACAGGTGATCAAACCGAGGAAGGCTTCTGAAGGATGTGAATGATGAACTGAAGTAGCACAAGGTGTGAAAATTTCGAGCAGCTGTGCAACTTATGATCAACAAAACAGGTTATGCAAACCACATTGCCACTGATCCCATGTGACTATTGACCGAGTAAGCTAAATAAAGCTAATCAGTAGTACCAAAATGTCGTCTTATGGACATTTACCGCTAACTACAGGCCTTTAGTTATACTATAGTAATGACTTCAACCAATCTAGACTGAAACCCCAGCATTGTTTGTCACAGAAGTAACGTTAGGTGATCAACTTGTGGTAGTTGGGTAGTAGTCTGTCGGAGAATGTAATTATTAGCATATCATGCCTACCGGTTAAAAAAAACTTGTAAACAAACAAATACCTGGTCACACTTACACGTTCGGCAAGCATAGGAAACAGCTCACCTGGACAGGACATGGTGCCCTCATTAGTGTTGGTAAAGTTCCTGGAATTGGGTTCTTCAGTCGATGAACTGTTGTGAGGCATTGTTGATGCGTCCACCGAGACATCGTTTTTCGAGGTAACCTACAGGTATTCGTAGAGAAAAACAAAAGATCATTTGGAATTTAGATATTGTTAAATCCTTTGCGTAAACTAGTCATCATCGTGTGGGCAACACAGTTTGACAGAAATACAACCTCAAAAAACTCTCTGGCGACGTAAAATTGCTCTTGGTTCCAACGAACATCCGCCGCTAGTTTATCTCCTAACGTTGTACCCAAGTACTCCGACAGTAAAACAGAAAGTTTGACTGCCTATTTCGGCTGTTTTGAAGAAAAGTTTCTGCAAACATTCTAAGAGGACGAAACAAGTTCTTCATTATGAGGAAAAAGACCGTTAAAAGTCGAGGTAACTAAACATAACTAGCTATTGATTTCTGTAATACTCAGTTGAATGGAAGAAATATGAGACCACACCACGGATCACTATTTGTGCACCGTCAAAGTTCTGGACATGCAGGATCTCCTCTGGAGGATATATGGAAAGTGACGACAGTAACAGCGCCCTAAAAAAGCTGGTAGTTGTCAGGTCCCAACTGTGCGAGTTTCACATATGTTCCTTTCCGAGAGTATCAGTGAAACCAGAGGTATAATAACACAACAGCTGTGACACAGCTCATCTTCTGGTAATGAACTGTGACACATCATTCAGCGAAGCAGAATATTTTGGTTTTTTCCTAATAATTTATCACACCGAAAATAAAATGTTCGGACGAACCGATAACAAATATGCAGATAGTATAAACATCTTCAGTGTACGTCACTTGGCTGATCCTAAAACGTAAGCAGACACATAGTCCTTCAGGATCGAGGCTAAGTCCAACGGGTCTAAATGCGCACCGCATTAAGCACTGTTGTTGGCCAGAGTATTTCTGCAAAATTTATATGATTAGTGACTAAAAATTTACACTTTGCTGCTCATCTTTGACAATTCATTCCTCTTTGTATTAGACGCTCTTTCTTGAAACGCAATACACTACTGATGGAAGTGGAATCAACTTGAAATTTGTAGCTTAGTACGTGCCTGTTTTTGGGCTGCCAGGTGCGCGCCCCAACACAGTGAATGTCAGAGGCAGTGTTCTAGCGTTGTGGCGAGCAAACTACTTCTAGGACCACCCGGTCTTTCAACTTCACTTATTCTAATTCAGCGTACAACATTAAACTTTCCAAAGCCTTTCATTCAACTATTGGTCAACAAATGTTGAATAATACTGCTTCATGTTAAGTGGTCCACTGCATCGTACATCGTGCTCTCGCCGTGTGTCACTGACTCGACTTTCAGGCTATCTAAATAGCTCAAATGCAGAAGCTATACGCAACAAGTAGAGATATCCGCAGAGCGGTAAGCGTTAACTAACGCACTGCCTTCCAAGAGTATTATCCTTATTTCCTTTCAGAGAAGTGGGAGTTAACGAAACCTCCATCCGTGCAGTACGTGAAAGCAATAGCTTTGTGAAGTGTAGCTGAATAAATCTTGTCAGGTCGAAAATGAAACTACTCCAAAAGACCAAGCCAAACCACTTCTGAATTTATCTGAATTTAATTCAAAACTTCTGATGTGATTTTTGTGCAACTTGCAATCGCGCCAATTCTGAATTGTAATCATCCGGAAATCTTCATTTTTAAATGACAAAGTACAAACTCTCGGGTCAACTGGTTTACATATACATACTATACACACATATATTTATTATCTTATTATTAAATATTATTATTAATTGTATATATATTTATATTTACACTGATATACCTTTCCAAATTTGATGAATGTAAAATGACTGAACCCATTTTTAACAACACAGATCGACAACAAACATGTTCATCCGTTTCAAATTCATGCCGGATCCCCAGCACCAGACAACTGATGACATGTGAAATGTTCTTGCACTACTGTGGACGACAAGCTAGACATTAGATGACGAAAAACGGACAAAGGAGCAAGGCTACAAATTGAAATTCCATTGACCACGTCTTCGGCCGTCTAACTCTCACCTACAGCTGTTTCTAACACACCCGTAATCATCATTGAAAACTTTCGACTAACTCTCACCTACAGCTGTTTCTAACACCCGTAATCATCATTGAAAACTTTCGCACACGTGGCTTTGTGTAATAAAGCAAGATGGTGCTAGCTGACACTAGGTCGATAGGCGTGTGTTTCGGTAACAAACGTCGATCAGTTGATGTCTATGGGATCTTTTGGCTGGTAGCTAGTTTCAGGTTAATTTTATGTATCATTGTCAGTCTGTGCTGCTCAAATTACTAGAGAACTAATACTGACCAAACCTTCATCTGCTTTGCCCCAAACTTTTCCTGTCTGAGCAGCGGTTTAAAGTGAACCGTAATGGATGTTATTTGCAGAGGATTTGTCCCAAAACGGAGTTTTTATGAGAGCCGTCATGGTATACTTGATTTTCGTCCAAGATCACTCCATGCCTATAACTCCCATAACAACCCAAATTACACAAATACTAACCTGGTTGCGGTAGGAGTAAAATCACCGGAAAATTTCCTTGTCGCTATTCACACATCATCATCGCATCCCTCGTGCAGAACACAGTAAAGGTTTTCTATGGGTTATATAGGTTTTGACCTCAGCGGTATTTTATGGATGTAGTGATGTTTTCCGACGTTATAAGTGTACTTGTTCGAAATTTTAATTAACGCCGAAATATATGAATGCTGTTTGTTATCAGGAGAGCAAAACAAGCAGGTGACCTAACCACGGCTTCAAATATCACCTTCACATAACTCGTGAAATCTCAGTGACATTTTCGCGACCTTCATAAACTTTGTCTAAGCAACTGCGTGACTGTTTACTTTACCGCAAGGCACTCGAAAAACACACTGAGACGCTGTCTCGTTCAACCTAGTATAGCATCAGCACGTCTGGCTGGTGCCATATGAGGATCTTTGAGCATCCACAAATGGGTAAAATAAGAATAACGAAACATTTCTTCTGTGAATTACGCTTTTAGAATTAGCGTCCTACTTTTGGCCGAAAGGATATTGACGATTACCTCAATTTGTCTGAGCCATTTTTCGAATTTAGTTAAGAAGTTTCAGCAAACCAAAACCACAGATAGATGTCTGTGTAGGCCCGATTAAATTGTGTGTGTTACGGAATGGAGGTTCGTGAAGCAGATATCTGTCAAACTTTGTTGCATCAACGGATAGAATTCCAAGAACCAGATGAACGTGAAAAAACCAGTTGAAAGGGCGGAGCCCTTGATGGGATTGAAGCAAAATTAAAGTGCATTGACTGGCACGTTTCACAAGTTCAAACCTTTCCACCTTCCACACATTCTGAAGGGATACAGCAATATTTTGAAACCTCTGTTTACGCAGCAAGGCTTACAAGTTCCATAGGGATTTTCCTATAATAAGTAACTATGCGTCAGATGGCACATACGCCACCGTCAGTGCATTTTGCAGCTGCATTCAGTAGCGGCTAGCAACTACATATTCCCACAATCTCCCAAAGTAAACTTCGACGATACAAAAGTTCACTTGTTTGCCTCTTCAGAAGTCCCCAAATTTCTTTAACCACAGTGTGAACTTCGGTGACCTTCTTCAAAATTAAGTAGCCAGTTCACTATTTGGGGTCTGATGAATGCTTTGGAAAATATTGCTGTGCCTCTAAACATTTGCTCATATTACTAGCGTCACTATCCAGAGAGAAACAAAACGCGGTACACAGAAAACCCAGCATCTCTCGTTTAACACAGTATGCTCACATTATCTTGAATTGACCGCACGACATTGTTCAAAACTATATGTCATAGTGTCCCAGCTGAGCCTTCTGGCCTTCAGTAATCGTCGGTCAGTTCGGGGTAAAAATATGTTCACACAGGTTTTTAAATATAGTGTAATGTGGTACATTGCAGTAGTATGTGGCGCATTACGGCATTATGGATTAGAGTGCAGTGTACTCTACAGTAGATGGCTGTGTAGTATGGCGTAACATAGAGGTATCTTTTTTGTGTAGTGCAGTATAGCACAGTAAATTAGTAACTCACCAGTAAATTAAACTCACTACTGGTGATATACTCTCAACTTTTTATGTTGGTGCTGTTGACTATTGGAAGTCTGACTGGACGGGTAGACGTACAGACATCTATGGTTAAAATGTGCCTTCTGCAATCCACATTGACCTTTATCATTCACCAGGTTATAGAAAATGTCACCCCGACTAATTCACGTGACCATAGCTGGCGACAATTGAGACGACCCACATCGTAGCATCAGGAAGAACGCGGTTGAAATACATGCTTTAATTTACCATGGAATCTCACGTTTAGCTGGATTTGCTAGCTCTCGAACTCAGCTACTTCCCTATTTTTTTCTAATCAGTCAGACATTCACCTTCACAAATTTTGCCAGTCGTTACAATAAGGAGCAATATTCATGCAAACATTCAATGCAAAAACAATCTGGACGTTCTTGTTGCTATTACCACGAAAAATTTAGCCAAATATTGTTATAAGGTCGCATTCAAATAACCTGTATTTATGACTACATTGTCTCGAACTACTTTTGTACAACCTCATAAATCCTAAAAGAAGCCAACGTTGATGAACACCTACTCCTTCAGAACTTATTGTGGTCAAATTCTTTAGGTTGCCTCCATTGCAAACTTTTCTCGTCTTTGATAGTATTAGTCTGAACACTTAAGTCAATCACAGTAGGTACAGTTTGAGTAGCGTACAAAGAGGTGTAAACATCATTGTTAAAATTTCCTGGTTCAACGCGTAAACCGAAGGCGAAAATCTCAAGAACGACTCTGACTCAGTTACTTTTGTAAAAAAAAGACCAGTATTACGCCGTCCAACCAACAAAGCCTCAAAATAGTTTAGTAAACGACGCGTCATACATGTTGCAGTGATTCGAAAGACGGAACAAAGTAAACCTAGTAATAGTTTATTTATTCGCTGGAGATAGGGGAGGCGTTTTCAGTCAAGAATAGAAGGACGGTTGTTGGATTACTTCAAACTGTTCATGGTGTTACTCTGTCCGCATATCTAGTCTCATTCTAGCTCTTCTCACATAGACGGCACCACTTGTAGAAAGCCGTTTCCACCTATCCTATGAAAGAAGATCCGGATAGCTGGTGTCCTCTTGAACAAGGGCGATGCAGTGTGAAAACCAGTTCAACAGACTCACTTATGGGACGGCTTGCGCAAGCGGTAGAAGCGACTCGTAACACATCACTCATTAGTGTAGGCCAAACGACCGCACGGACGAATTTCGCGAAAACATTCCAACTACTCATCATAAGGTTTAAAACTATGGCTGGCAATAAGTATCGTGATAGATGATCTTGACTGTCGCATCTGCAGGGGGAAAGTGGAAATGGAGAGAATAGGCTTTTTTGTCTTCAGTATCAGTAGTTTCCTCGGGATTCTCCTAGGTCAAAACACGGATGGTGAGGATAGGATGTTAAGTAGCTCTGTTGGAAGCTTATTGGACCAAGATGGCGAAGTTAGCCGAGTTTCTTATTCACAATCTTAAACAGTACATTTCCAGTTTTTTTACGACTATGCAAGATGTCTGTTGTCCTCCTCACCGAACTTACGTATGCGTGAGCTATGAGAGTTCAAAGACACAACACTGCTTGATGTGGTCTCCCGTGTGTCGGCTGCACCAAAGTTGGGGTCTGAAAGCAACACTACTTCCGGAAACAGGTGCGTCCGCTACCCTAGAAACATTTAGCTTGAGGCTGTTGACTGGGTATCGAGATACCGGGTTTCATTTTATATGACCGCGAGAAGCCGTGCATGTTTTGTTTGACGCTGCTCTCCCTCCCAAGCTAATACGCCATTCGGTATGAAGATAAGAACAAAAGGTTTTCAGATAGCAGGCGACGGTGTACGTCTTGTGAACGTTCATTCATTCAAGGAGCGAAAAATTGGGTAGATTCATGATATGTAAACTGAACTCCCTTATATCCTCAGAAATTTAAACTGTACAAACAGTCCGCTAAGTTTGGGTACCTTTTGTGCGGTTCTTGTTCGTCTTGCCATAAAAACCGCAGGCCACTTTGAGAACGTATCAGTAGTGATCTGAAACAGATTTTCTCTATGTGGATTAACGACATCCAGCAAATTTTTGAAGCCGCGGCAAAAAAGTCATTAATATCTCGTCAGTGGTTCAGCTACTATAGCGACTACAGGCATAACATCATTTGAGGGCTTTTATTCGGGCAACTCTTCGTGGAATATTTTCACTACTTGATGCCACGGTTTGTGTTACTTGGAAACACGATCTTCCAACATGCAAAAAGCACCCGTACTTTGTAGTGCTCTTGTGAAGGAACGGTTTTAGATATTTACCAGTTGCTTACATCCAAACCTCCAATTGCAGAGTCATGTGTAGGTTCTTCAATATCTAAACAAACAGAGACAGGAGGATACTGAATAGACTTCTTGAGATCCGCCTTTGCTCGAATTGATGTGAATACTCTCTTTGGAATGTTAGTTACTATATTTCGAAGTATTGAGGCAATAACGCGCTGATCAGCCGCATCCCGGTTGAACCTCTCATCCATCTATAATTTGCTGTAAAACGGCCACAAGATGTTCCACTCGGGAAGATATCCAAGACATCGCGGCACGTTGTCTAGACAGAGCACATTAGTGAAAATGATTCAAACGTCTTCGGTGAGTCAGACCGGTTTTGACCTACTCGGGGTTCATCAAGTAGACGCAGTCCCCAAGTTTCGTCGATAACATTTTGTGGTCTGTGTCACAGATGAGCCAACAACCATGCTGCATTCTTTCAAACTTCCTCGATGCTTCGTTTTCAGCTTGGCTGTAATTTTTTCTTTAATGAGATTGAGAAAGATACACGACCGAAAACTTTTCTGAAGCGCTTGAAAAATGGTACCGCACGAACACATCGAAGAATCGACTTTAACCGTAAGTCAGACATGAATACCTGTTTAAGATGAGAAAGGGCTGCTTGACATGCATGTGACCAGTTTCACTCAGACAAAGGCCAGTCCGCTCAGAATAGGTGCAGACGGCTCTGAAACTCTGTTATCGTCTGAGCTAAGTACTATTGTCTGTTTATATACATATATGAGCTTCGGTGTCTGCCACTCCTTGAATTTTTTTATGAGGAAGTGGTAGCTGACGGTCGGCGATAACAGATTTATACTACATCTAAACTGTGTATCATAAACATCACTAAAGCTAAATTTACTGGCTATTAATGGCATGAAACGATGGTGATGTTAATCAGCCAATATCGGAAGGTCCTAGTTAGCGGAAAAGCATCTCCTTCTATATAAAGCTGGATTTTGTTAATGATTCAATGTCTAACCATAGCTAGCTTATAACTAACCAGACTTCGCCATTATTTTAGATGCTTACATTTAAATAGCTGAGCTACTGGACTCTTTCACATCTACGAAGTTTTGTACTAGCCAGGTTCACTTACGTGAATAATTAATATTTAAAATACTTATGACAGTTAGCAGACGGGAAGTAGTTTACCTTTCATGATACCGAAAAAAACGTTGGATTGCATTCAGACACCTTTCAAAATCCGCACGTTGGTCGACCAACAAAATAGCACCAAAAAACCACGAGTTAATCGCCAGGAATAACTTTACCATTTATGCAGAATTGTGTTAAGTATTCGTAAAATTGTTTCTGATAAAAGAAACACCTGGAAAATATACGAATAAACATGCTGAGATGTCAATGCCTTAGAAGTTTGTGCTCTGAACTAACTGCTTCCAAATAAGAACACCTCTGGCACCCAATCCCACTCACCAATAACGCCATATTTGTCCGCCTTTTCTAAGCCCTTGCAGCTAAAGCCAACATCCAGTAATTCTCCGATGCACAGACTTCAACAGTTAGTTCGGATACACTGAAAGCCAGCGGTTCGTATAAGGGAACCTACGTTCTATGGCCTAATGCAAGAATCCTCATTCACTTATGCGTGCGTCAGCCTACAAATTTGACACAGAAGAAAATTTACACCACTTGTATTGATAAGAATCTTGCTTCCAAAACGTAACAAGCTTGGTGTAAAGCAGGTTATACCATTCAAACGCAGGCGGTAGGATTCTGCGAGCGATGCATTGGTGGCTACACAGTCGCAAAAAGTCTGAAAAGTGTGAAGTAAATTGTACTGTGCCTGGCTTCCACGTGCAACAACCCATTAGAGTTCTCCCGTTGAGAATTTCGTTTCCTCTTTCACATACTGTGGCGTGCACGGTTTCGTGTGGCAATTCATGATGAAGCCGAAACCATTTACCAAAACGACTCGAAATGGTGCTTCAAAACGTCGGAGTTGATTTCCGATGCACTTGCCTCATGTTCGCAATTCTTTTGTTAGTTTAACTAATAAGGAACTTATATGCGGCAATAACAACAGTATCACCAGCACCATTCGACAGAACACCATTAGAAATAAACAAATTTTAATCCGGACTGGTATGAGCGATATGAACTTGTTTATCTCCCCCCACCACAAAAGTGATACAAATTTTTATTCCATCGGAAGTTTCGATTGACCATGCTGATGAAGATAACAGTTCTTGAAGATCTGGTGCGCACTCATTTGAGTGTGAAGGCCAAATGTTGTATTTAACACTGCTGAAATATATCTGAGTGAAATGTCCACAAAACTGGACAGTGACATAGCTGTTGTCCCCGAGTTTCATACAAAATAAGCAGCAGCCGTACCGTTTCGTCTCTCAACTAAGGGGAGAGAATTTCTGAAAGACAACAGATCGCAAACCGAGTTGATGTTGGATTTAAAACATGCTTTACACCTACTTTTTTAAATTTAATCAGAAAGCTTATCAAAAGGTTACAAAGCAAATTGTGTAGGTTTGAAACGAAGTGACCACAAGTAGTTGCTGAAAATCCTTCAGGTGTAACGGAGCTCAGTGATGTTTCTATAACTTTTTTGTGATAATTATCTATTTCTGGTTACCCCCCCCCCTGTTCCGCTAAATCGCACATTTTCTTCCTTAAAGATGCTTGTCAGCATGACATATTGCTTCTTTACCCCATCAGTAGTTGGTTTGTGATAATAGGATGGATAGTCTCAATTTTGTTCCTCAAAGTGCATTTTTAAGGCCGCTATTGACCGCCAAGTTGTAACTTTAAAGAACAAACTAAACGTAGCTTAATTGGAGGGGATTTACAATATGTGACTCAGGTTTCCAAGCGGATGGATAAGAAAAAATTAGCAAAACGTCCAACGGAGACACAAAGGCAGCCCAGTGGGCAACGGAATTTAAAATGAGGTAAAAATGACTTTGAGTGTAAGTCAAACATTGTGAAAACACCGTTGGGTTGTTTGTGATTTATGACGTGTGTACATCTTCACCGAAAAACTTCATATTCAGGTCCATCGTTTCTAACGCCTTCGATGATTTCGGCAATCTTTGCCTTTCAGTGATCTTTGGAAGAATCCGTGAAGCACGGATGTTTGACAATAGTCGTAATTGTAGAAATGAATGCGGGTTCTTTGGTAGTCAAACTGTTCCCTGAGCTTGGTATTTTTTTCAGGTAACCTGCCAAGCTTGGCAGCGAACAATTAAGCCGCAGAACAAGTCACGATACGCCCTACAGTGATGGCATACGCAAGGTTTCTAATGGCTTCCCAAAACTACGTATAAGTCACATGAAAACTTGTCCAGAGCTAATCATTGTTCTCCCTCTCTTGGGGTTAAGAATGTAGGCGTGGCCCCAAGGATTCCAGTAACACTATCCCCTACTTGAGTTGCACGTTTACTTGCAAAGTACTCCGGAGCAACTCAGACTTATTTGTGGCGATATATGATGTGTTAACGTATTATTCATAGCCTAACACTACCTATACCTTTGAAAGACAACTGCATTTTTGAAGCCGGGGATGTTTATCAAACGAAGTTGCTTTCAGTTTCCAGTCATACTTATTTCATCCTTGAAAACTTATATGTGTGCATACTGTTCTTGTGTTGTTTGGAACACTGAATATTGTAAATGCCCAGTAATGGGGTCTACGAGTGCAGCAAGCACACTCGTTTGCATACGATGACCGTAGCCTTGTGCTGATAGCAAGGGTTTGTGAAAGAACTGCAAGTCCTATCCGCCCGTTCTGTTGAACGCAAAACAAAATGGGTGAACTGGATCCGACAGGCTCCTCTTTTTGGAACCAACTATAAACAAACTAAATTACTTTCTGATTTCCAAAATAATTTGGTGCGCAAAACAAACAATCCTCATTCGAGTTCGTCACTTTGTTGCATACTATATAAAGCCGGGTAATTTGCCAATACCCACAACCAGTTTGGTCTTAAAAGGAGGCAAAACCAAATCTCTCGCACAATATTGGGATTCAAAATTGTTTTCCTACCATGACAAAGAGACCAGTCCCCGATATAAGAGACAGGAAGAACTGCTGTGGAATTCAATCAATTGGAAAAAGTTTGGAACCGATTGAGAAGTCATCGTTTCAGAAGGGCTTGGTAAACAATCGGTAGTTTTTATTTGGGCAGCGTTTCGCTTTTGACATAAAAGCTTCATCACGCCAAGTGAACAAGTCACCAAGTTGGTCAGGTTATAAGGCAGACGGGGCACCAGTCACGAAGTCCTTTTCAGATTATCACACGAGGTCAATGTTGAGTGTCAATTACTGGCTCTTGTCGGCTATTGTCATTGCCGATTGAATTGATGGGTTGGAGGGGTTTCAAATTAGTTTCGATCGGCTCTTGTTTCTTAATCTTCCACTTGTGAGTGCTGTGACAATTTAGTTGGGGGGTGAGGTCAAGTGGAATTCGGATGATGACTACTTCTTCTTCTAGTGTCTAAAGCGAAATGTTGCCCAAATAAAAATTGCCGACTGTTTACCAAGCCCTTCTTAGATGTTGTGGAATTCGTTTGTTGGTCTGGTGTCATCATTTTATCGCCATTCGTGTCAATAATATTGCCAGTATTATATGAAACTTTTAATTCCTAAGCAAACTTTCGGACTATTTCACATGACCACACCCGATGTAGAAACAGACTGATGGCAGTAAGTCAGCAACAAACTGTCCGGCACCCCTCTATGCCTTATACTTACACTTATACTTACACGTTATACTTTATTTGCAATGCCCATTGGACATGGCTGCACACAGACTCGACACAGATTCGATTCATTCAACGCTGGATACCAATGGAGTCAAAAAAGGACGTAATTTTGATAACTCCCTGGAGTCTAGAAATGGTTTGTGGTAAATTTTAGCATAATGTCTACATTTTTGTTGTTACAAAACAAACCTTATATGAGATAAACCTTATATACCGTTTTTCAGAAAGATTTGTACAGAAAAGTGTAGCTATTATAAATAGGTTAGAAGTTTCGCCTGCTACAAAATCATTTCCTTTTAAAAGTGTGATCCCTGTGATGGCCCAAACATATGCACTGTAATCCCCAACGTGGGGTCTCCTAAACAGGTCTTCAGACAAAAAATGTTTTGTTGGTAACGAAGAACAAGCATATTTTTGTTCTTTAGAATGTGTCCACATATGACAAAATATATATTGTATTTCAGGTTGGATCCCAGGACCAATTTATCTAGTGCACTATCACAGACTAGATAGGGAGATAGTTTCCGTGCTACTCATTATTACATTGAACAAAAAACAATTACGCGGCCGTGATTTCTTGTGAGAGGCCAGGAGACCCATCAACCTCATGACCACTCAATCCTTCTCCAAACGGAAGTCATCAAATCCTAATATGTCCAATCAGATTAGTTCACTTCAAGAGGAGGAGTCTTTCACACAAATTTTGCTCACTTTGGAGCTCATCCTTTCTACCTTGCGTGGATTTGAGCAGCCTACAGATGAGAAAATCATGCAATAAAAGAAGACTAAATGTCCAAGTTGGCATTCTGAGGATAAGACAAGAGGTTCGTTTGATCAAACATCCAAACATGAACCTGAAGCGACTTATTTATCGTGGAAGGTGTTACTATTACCGAAGTGAAGAGGAGAGTGCTTCGGCTACAAAGTAATTCATAGCTGCATTGAAAAAATCCTGTTAACTTGTTCGGAGAGACCGTCTTTCTCCGGAGTAACTACTACCGGTAGTGCGTTGTCATCCAGCATCTTTTGCAATACCAGATACAGGTACCATGGGCGATCAGCTTCGTCTGTCAATTACTAATTACTGACGGTTATTACGGTCACTGAGCTTTCAGGTACATGATCCGTTTCACTGAAGCATATGTATGGGTTGGTTATATAGACAATACATCTTAAACCCACTGATATCTGACCCTTTTGTAGTTCGTGCCCTATTACACTCCATTAAAGATGTAACAAAGAATAGCGGAAAACTGTACTCACAGGCGGTTCCAAAATGGAGAGAGCTAGGACGACCAGAAAGCCATAGAAAGCAGATCTATCCATAATTCCTTCACAAAAGTTCACACCACGTGTGCGCCAGTGGGTAGGTATCGGTATAAATAGGTGTCAAAGGTGTGTGGACAAATGTAGCTAATACTTATGTTAACGACCTCATTACATGTGACCTAAGACTGTGCTTAAATAAATAACAAAACCCAGGTAGCAGTGTGGAAAATATCTGACAGATATTGTTTTAATGCGCTCATTAACAATAATTAGTGCTTCAAGGTCACACATTCATTTGAAATTGCTATCTAATATCGCCAAACTAACCTCGACTATTCCTTCACCTTGCTTAAAACATTAGGAAATCCGTATTTTCCCTGACAGGGTTTCAGTGATGCTATTGTGAGTTGCACGTTTTATCGGCCTATATAAGAAGCTGGATTTGTCTTCGTTTGGCCATGAGCAGTCGGTTACTAATGGTGCATTATTAGACGCTTTCACCTTTTTATAAATCCACAGCAATCAAACAAAGAACCTTCCACAACCTCAGTTTATTTTGTCCAACTTTGACCAGCTTCAAAAACTGACATAGTACGACTGTTTTTTATGTGCGTGCCCCGCGATTTTTTCTATTGCTACCCGGGTCTCTGTGCTCCGATAATAGATTTCTTGCCGCGTCTTTGTTTTTTTCAAGATCAGGTAGAAAAGATTATCATGTTAGCATTATATTGACCGGACGCACTATGTTTTTTCGGACCCAACCGCACTGTGAATCTCGACAGCTTTTCAACAGATTTACATACGGCCCAGCTGGAGAAAACGCCGTGATCTGTATCAAAGATGGGCAGACGATCAGAAGGTAAGTGTTAGAAAAAAACCATTACAGCCGTTGAGCCGATTTCTCTCTTGTACTACACTTTTTGCACTCTTTTACTGTCATTGGTGCTGGAGTTTATCCAGACCAGGTTGCTCCCAAAAATCCCGATCCCGAACAAATATTTTGATGGCCATTTCAACTGCCGTGCAAATCACATCCGAAAACATAAGTCTTCCTTTCACTACTGGAATTAGAAGCCACGGGTGCTGTGCTAGACACTCTGATTTTGAAAGTTGGACCCAAAGACGACGTTCTTGACCGCCTTTACGCATACCTGACAGAAAGAATTCACTCTCGAATCTAGTATTCTACAAAAAGAACTGCCAATCATTGCACGAATTATAGAATAAATATTTCCTGATTCGCCTGATATAGATCTTGGAGAAAAAGTTCTCTGAACAACTAAACTTATGAACTTATGTCCATAAAATAAGCGGGAATTTCCTAAGTAACTCCCTCAGCCTTTCTCAAGTGTCCTTCAAGTGCCTAGCCAGATAAAGATCGTAGCCGTTCTCATTGGGGTCGATAGCCAAATACGACCAACTTTGCCCATGTATGAATGCAGCACCCACCCAGAAAGGCGTTTGGGCCGACCTGAGGGAGGCAATATCTTCCTCTGCCGTTTGACTTACGTAGAACACTACAAACCAACTAACCAATGCAACTCGCGAAAATCCACGCATGTTCTTAATGCCAGCACAATGAAACACGTACTCGGACCCTTGACATAATGGGTCACAAAATTTTCAGCATTTCTTATATGCTCTAGTTAGCAAGTTGGTCTTTTCCAAAAAAACCACTAACATTTCACACTCTATAGGAGCCGCATTTTACCTGCTGATTACTTTAAATGCATTTGCAAAAGAAAATTTCTTAGAACAATCTCAATCCCAGTTTCTGCCAGAGAACCGATTGTTGATTCATGGCACCGCTGAACTTATTGTAGACCGCGGTCTACCACCCAATGTTAATGATCGTTGCTATACCGCAGACAAAATCTTTAGAATAAACTTTTAGTGGACGATCACATAAGAATCAGCCTTTCAACAGGTCCTGCACGGCCGTTTTCCAGGAAGTGTTGCCATTGGTCTAATTCAGCTGGTCCCAAAAAAGTGTTTTGTCATAGAGTTTCTGGCATGCGTTTGGCAGCTGAAAAAAAATTTTGATGATATATTTGGAGAGAGATATGAGAAACGGATCTGGTGGCTTGAGTTGTTGCAACATAGATGGATCCAGAGGCTGGCATTTCAGTGCGCTACATAATCAACAAATTCACTATCCACGTATAACGGACGGATTTTCTACTTTACTTTTGAGAAATCTTGGTGTGCCTATCAAAAATCTTTTTTTCTGTCTGCAAACTGACAGACGGGGGTGCTTTCTCTGTCTGTCTGTCTTTTAGAACAAAAGAGTTTTGTCCTTCAAGACTCTTTTGCCAGTTCTGTCTGGCTGATGAGGAATTGGTCTACACTGTTTATATGCCAAATTTATTCTCACCATATACTTTTTCATTTCTGCTTCATATATAATTATTTGGCCTTGTGGCCTTATTTGGCCTTGGCAATTATTCGGCCCAGTTGCAGCATCTTCTGAGGCTCCAAAGTATTCATTGCAACCGTTTCATGCTTTATGTGTCGGTAGGCTTTATAAGAGGTTCCGGGTGATGCCACGCAGTAGGCACTGTGGGGTTCGGAGATCAATTACAGTATACTGAATACCACCAGTGCATTCATAAGTCACGCATAGGAAATAAAGTTTAACGTAACACTGTGTCTAACAAGCGCCTGAAAAGCTGGAGATCCGAAAATGCACGTTACTGACTAAAATGAAGTACCAAAGGAGTCAAATTGCCCGATTATCGTATCAAACAAATGAGTTTGTTTCGGTGAACACATAGACTAAGTTAACAGCGACACACTGTTATCCCTATAACATTTATACATAATGGCGAATACTTGAGAGAAGAATTGAAATCACCCGTTAGTACTAGAAGAGATGGATTATCGGTTGTGATGGGTCAACATTTCTATGACTCTGGAGGTACTTGTCCCCTAGCCGCTGTGTAGGAGTGCCAGTGATAGTTCACACTGTGCCATTTTATTGTAAAATACCTCAAAATGCGTCATTTAGACGCAAAATTTGCAACCACTGAATTTGGACGTGGTCTAATCAGACATATTCATAGATATCTAATGCATCGCCTAAAGAAGGTCGATCCTGGTCACGGTCTTTTATCAATACTAATGATTGGTGATGAAACGTTTGCAATCCAACTGCCAAGCTCGGCGAACAGACCAACAATCAATCAGCGCACCCGAGCTACCTATATTCCACAACATAGCCATGTGTGTTTCAACATCAGAGCCATTGTGACATGAATTTTGATAAGTCACGGCTAGATCATTCCTTTAGAGCCGCATTTGCCTCGACTGTTGCCGACGCACTTTTTTAAAACCCGGAATGTCAGACTAAACGGTTCGGCATGACTAAGTGAGGCGTGATAGCACTCATTGCGCAATAGGGCCTATCAGACTGCTCACAGGATGGCATGTTATCAAAAATCCGCAGGGAGAAGCAACTTTGTACTTATCACAGAGTTTTCAGAACGCTGGTGGACAGATATGAAAAATAACCCTCACAGTACTGTGAAGAGCCTAACAGTCGCTCGTTTGGGTGATAATAAATTTTCTATTAAGGTCATCTTACTTCAAACAGAAGGGTAGTGCAACATCGTCTCGTTACAGGTTTACTTCAATAAATTATATGAAAGACCCAGGTATTTGTATTCGTTCTACCCTACAAACAATCAGCTCTTCAGCCCAGCAACCTGTGGTTCTAAGTACTCGTCAGTTCTGACAGGACTAGGCTAAGCATTTTGCTGACTTCTAAAAACGTTCTTGTATAAGAGTGTCTATCTTGACTGAAAGTTCCGGTAAGCTTTGAATCATCACCAAATACACAAAAGATGTATACTACAAATGCAATAACGTTGGCTTGGTCGACACATTTCTGAAGATCCAAGCCTGCTGAGCAGCTGGAGTGGAGAGTCTACCACAAAAACTACCAATAACTTATGAGGAAGACAGCCAAATATGTTAGCCATAACGTCACAGGCACTTGGATCAGCATCAGTGCCATCAAATGTTTAACGGGACGTTGTGCCAGTGAGAAATGCGGCTTAAATACCAGGGCTGGCTATCTTTAATCGCGTTGTTGTGCCTCGCTCTAATTTTCCTCTCGATTGAAACTTATTCCAGAATCCAGTTATATACTGGTAAATATTTGCGAAGAAAATATGGCTTTTTGTATTGACACAGTGAATTTGAAGAGCATTCACATCATTTCTTGGCATTTGCCCTCGTTTCATCTCTAAAACGCAAGTGGCTGAGCGTAACAAAGTTTTGCGTCGCCTCTCAGTCTGGTCGCATTTGGAATACACTTTTATATATGACGCTCTGTTATTCCTGACATTTTACAGCTTAGAAATTTCGAAGACTAAGTGCGCTCTGCAGTTGCTTCAGATAATACATTCCCACTGGGCTCTCAATCGACTCAGTGTAAGAAAGCTGATAAGTAGTTGCTATTTCGAAGCGCCACCTGGATCATCTCTTCCATGTATGATCATATATCTTAAATCCTATGTAGTCTGGTCAATTCTACTACTACAGAAGTGTTGAACACCGGTGTTTGCTCGGTACGCAAACACAACTTCATGTCACCATTCGAAAAAGCCTAGGAAAGAAGAGTAACATTCAACGGGCACACAAAGACACCTTGATCAAGCTCAACCTAAACAACCCTGTTGCTTACGCCTCCATGATTTCAATTGTGTAATTTAGATAAAGCCTAGCAGCCTAGACTAGCCCGTTAAGGTCGATACTCGGCACCAGAACCTGGCACACAGAAGACCACTCGGAGCACACTCCGGAATGCGCGTCCAAACAGCAGCGCATAAATCCCGTGATCGTCCTCAGACTTTCACTAAATCATTTTTTCATTTTAACATTTTGGATTGGGTTTGTGAATCGTGGTTATCTCAACAAATAACGGTTTGGTATGTGTGAACCATGATCGAAACACTGTAATTGATTCTGCGAGAGAAATTCTCGAACGAAGCTACTTGTGCTGCAATCGGAAATTCATTTCTCGAGTTTATTTGAAAAGCCGCTGAAGGTAGCACACCCAAAAATTTGTTTTGAGATACAGATTGTCAAAAACTTGAAGGAATGTTCCTTTGTTTTCCGTCTTCCTAATCTCCATAGGCTTGGCTCTAAAGTCCGAAAGACATGCCGTTTTGCCCCAGTAGTTGGCAATTCAATATTCCGAGAAGAGTTTTCTGCTTTTTCCCATCACACTGCTATCTGGACTATTAAGGTACCAATGTATTCAAATGCGCCACAACTTTCAATGTCTCTGCATGAATTGCAAGCTGTACATTAGGGGCCCGTAGGGCTTGAAGTATGTCTCTGCACTTTGTCAATGAGAGGTGAATGCCAAAAACCTGAAGGGCTGGCATCGGATTTTCTAAAAAGATTTTTAATTCTTCACTTTGGGAAACCACGAAATCCTTGTCTCTTAATTTCAACTCAGAAAGTTGTTGTTTTAGAGGAGTCATTGCGAAAGTTTGGTATTCGCATCATTTTGGCACCAGTAGGAACGGTAAATCATTATAATTTGATGCGCCCTCCTTTTCAACTATTGATTCTGCAAAGCTTTAGACTCATCTGGAGGAGCAATCAGGTACATACATAACATGAGCACATCATACTGACGAACTTCCGCGATATGCTGACACGCATGTTGAGTAGTGACCTGCGACATATTTTATTGTCAACAAAGTCAGTGGAAACTAAGGTCATAAGCCTTTGGTGTGCATCACGCAGCTCAGGCTGATGACCCGGTGGTGATATGATCAACGAAAAGTTCACCCTCCCTGTTCTCAAGAAGAGCCTCTATTCATTGCCGTAAAACAAGTGATTTCCAAATCTTAGAGGTGAATGCTAAGCAGAACATATGATTATCGCATTCATCATGACCAGATTTATTGGAGATAATCAAAACTAGTGCTCGGATGAAGCTACCTAGAGCGGATTCATTACCCTTTGTGCATATCTGGTAAATATAAACAAGCGAAATATTTCAATGAAATCTGTGAAAGAGGCGAGTAGGCGTCATCGAGCCCAAGGATCGGTGTAGCTTGACGGTAAATAATCACTCTTGTGCCGTCGGAACCGAAAATTCCGGTCTCCAGTTTTGGTTAATATTCCAACTTGGCAGAACTAAATGACGACTAACCTATATGATAATTTCTCCAACCCTTTAATAGCTCTTATTTGCTGAACTGCTTTCCTTAATGGCTTTATTTTCATACAAAGAGGGCCTAAGGAAAATGTAACCTGAAATGGTTTTTCGGGGATTTACGTTTGTATCATTATTCATCCTCATTTAGCTGTAGCACCCTTTCAGTTCCTAGCTGCCATGCCACCGGATGGAAGCACGAGGGCTAGGATACTGCCAGGTTGCTCAAGCCTAGATAGAGGGAGTCGAGAAGCAGAGGTCGGGTTCGAACCGCGGACCTTCACGCTCTAACCACTGAACTATCTCGCTCCTGACGTTTGGATGACCTCAAGTGAAACAGACATTTCTGTCATCGACTGAACTCAGCATCCCATAGCGCTTCAAAACGCGTCGCATAAAGCTGTCTACAAAGAGCGGAAATCCACATCAGAGACTCTACGGAGAAAATTTTCTATGGGATAATGTGCTTGGCTGAGAGCTATCTGGCTAACTCGTATAGCAAAACCAGCACCAGGCACAGTCCGTTCCTAATTGGCGTCCGCCATTATCAGTCGATCATATTTAGACAAGGTAATCTTATCATATTTGCTTGAAATTCGTATCGACTGGTATCTTCGTGGCAAAAAGAAGTGAGCGCAGTTTGTTAACTGGGATAGCCTAAAAGGAAACACTGTCCCTAAAGTGAGTGGATGGGAGGAATAAACGGTGTTGGGTGGTTGATCTAGACTAGTAATGTGGTCTACTTGAACTGGAGAATTGCAGCAGCAACTTCGGTTCAGTTGACAGGACATGTAGTATCATGATTCCTAGTCAGTCAACCTCCTAATTAAAGTTAACTCATATCCAGCCGCACGTGCAGCGTGCACAGAAATAAAGCATCTCAGAAACACCAACAGTCCATGATCTATAAATATGGACTATGTATGCCATTTTTCATAGCAGCAACGCAGTCCAAAGGGACCTGATATTTTAAAAACACCTCTAACAGGTCCAAAGACTACCTTGTTTCCGTGATCAAATCACCCTAACTTCCTAGTCACACTAGATTTGTATGAACGGAATACGGGTGAAATTACGACATCATGTTGAAATGTCAAGACTTATAATTGTTGCACCAGGCAGTCAGGTGTGCTAAACAAGTTAAACTGTCAAATCATTGATGTTAGCGCATTGTCGGATGCTCCGGCCAGAATGGCCAATAATCTAACTACAACGTATACTGTCAGACATATGAGGACAACGTGTTGTCGAACCAGTGAAGTAAATTTAATAGTGCTGGCTGCATAAATCTTGCGCTGAAAGGTACTAACTTAACTGGTTAGTCTGAGAGAATCACACTGAATCCAACGCAGCTACACCCAACAAACTAAACCACTGATTTTATTCATAATGCAGCCCAGTTTCAGAACAAGGACCACATTCAGCTAAAAGCATGAATGGATGGCTATGAAACTTATTCAAGCGATCTTCGAAGAGGAAGCATTCAATACTAACCTCCTGTTAGCCTTCTCCAACTAAAATATTGCGTGGCCTCAGAGGGTCATCCACCATTTCTACACGTGTAGATCACATCCTTAGAATACCAGTATGCAGGACACCACTTAATCCCCCCACTAATTCGTTTTGGACCAGTAGCATTCGGAAAAACTACATTTCTTTTACTACAAAGCCCCACAACTTGCTTTCAAATGATCAAAACCAACTGCAGAGCACTAGCTAACTAGAACAGCCACCGATCTAGGTATCCCAAATAACCTACACATACCCTGCATCAACCTTTAGTGAGCAGCTTGAAATTACGATTACCTGTCAGATTTTCGTGGACTTCATAGCTATAACACAAAAGCAACCAAAGATTGACAGCACTGAACCAAAGTTCGGCCCACACAAGAGCCTTACAAAAGTCACAGATGCTTTAGCTAGTTAAAGACCGAAGTAGTAGTCAATCGAGAAGCCCTGTGTGCTAACAGCTGACACTTTATTTGGTTGCCACTTACTCGCCAACGGTGATTGGGGCCTACTGTTTATTGTTGACTGCCCACCAAAACAGTAACCTACCATGTTGTGCTCTTTCATCATAGACACTCAATTTGGAAAACAGTGGGTAAATTCGATACGATCTCCAGAACACTTTTCGTGTGCTTCTGGATTAAAAACAAACTTAAGACGTCACCTGCGCTGCAGCCAGCATTTTATTTCAAACTAGGTGACAGTGCAGTCTAAATATCCCATTGCTGAACCCTATAAGGATCAACCTAAAGGTGATAACAGAATTGCTTGTAATCCATACTCCACTTCGCCGGCCTGGTGTTATTTTTTTAATGAAACAACCAGTGAGGACAAGGAGTGTCCACATCAGGACAAATATCGATTCGTCTACTGCTCACGGCCCAGAGTATTCTTGGGTGGGTTCATGGAACGTTGACACCAGGTGATAAGTAAACGCTCCTAAAGTAACAGGTGGCACCTAATTCGTTATTTCTGCCTCCGTTTTTAATTAATCTGGGATATGTAATTTATCAGTTGCCTGACAGGGATTCTCCGAAAGAACCAAAATGTCAAAAAACAACCGCTCTTCTGGTTTGCTTCCCGACTTGCAGTTAAACCAAGCAACTTAAGGATGTTAGTCAGCACAATACATAACGCATTCTTGCTGGTGTCATCCACTTATGGTACTGACGTACTGTTCCCAGTTAAGTGCTCTTGTCCAATCACCCACACAAATCACCATCGCCAAAGGATTAATTCTGGACGTCCGTTTCTGCCCTGGAAGACAGTCGCATTCAAGACTGTATTAGGAAAAACGTGATTGAAACCGTATTAACACATTTATTTGGACTGCTTTTGCCGTATGTGTGGGTTACTGAGTGTAGTTTAATGAGTACTTCCAAAACGGTCAGTCCACTGGAAATGGTGGACAGGCAACGCTCTCCTGTGGGATTGCCGCCAAAATGTTGGAGATTTGTGATTTAACCCCCTCAGATTTCAGTTGGTTTCTGACTCATAAACGGGGATTAACAAAAGCAGCAACCCACTCAACATAGACTTAGGAGCTGTCTTGTGACATCCTTAGTTAAGCGCGTCGAAGATTGCCGTGAACTGATCTTTGAGTGGCAAGCACCAACAGCATCGTAACGTACACTGCCTTTTGCCAAGCTAGTTTACCTGCCTCCCAGTTGGTGCCATTTACTTGACTTCGGCGGGAGGATGTGGTGGTGGTTTCATGGATGCCTCGAATCGTAGCTGCTCACGTGCAGTGGTCAGCGGCGAGGTCCTTGCAGATAAAGATCCTGGACTGGTCCTAGTCTGTTGAACCAGACGTTCAATATATGTTTTAGAAGGATGGATCCAGGTTCCAGCTGAGCTTCTTGATGATAAAGATATTTTTGGCGCGTTTTGGCGGCAAGAATACCTCTAACGAGGTCACCGCGGAGGCGGCGAAGAGTCGGCATTACCTTCAGCTAGGCTATCCGGAAGAATGGTTGAACCGTGGTATCTGAACATTCTCCAGTATTCACATCAATCTCTTCAACTCTTCGTCAGATCTTTGGTTGACCTCCTTAAACACACATTTAGTAAGAAGAATCCGGCAAACAACCAAGGCAGCGAAACCAATGGGAGGCAATCAGCCCGTTTATAGGGTATGAACTTTTTAGCTCGAAAACCACGGGCATGCATTAACATTGCTAATCTAGTGTTACACCAGTTTCCAGCAATTCTTCGAAGATATTGGTGGTCCAACACTGCAAGCTCTTTGACTTTTGCTGGTAGTGAGCAGTTCTCCGGTCCGTATGTCTGGTGCACACCAAAGCTTTGTAAACTCCATCCCTGAAATAATAACCGTTCAGCTGTTACACGCTGCCATACCACGCGAAGGAAGCACGAGCCGAGATACCGTCAGGTTACTCAAGCCCAGACAAGGGCAGTCGGGATGCCAGAGTTGGGTTCAAACTACCGACCCTCCGGTCAGTAAGTTCGCACCTCAATCAATGTGCCATCCTTTATGGACAAACTGATCGTTTGACACAACAGATATCGTAGGAGGACAAAAGCCATTCGGAGGGTGGTTCCATCCTTAACCCGAGTGATGCGAGCTCTCAGGTAAACAAGCATTTGAATTAATTCGGCTGGCTCACCTGGAAGCATATGGCCTGCGCAAGCCGCCAAGTCTAGCAGGTGTGAAGCATCTCCGGGGAACGGCGATAGGAATGAAACATACATACCACTGAATTCTTCGTCACAGGATTGAGTGTTCTGCTTATGACGCTCAATCTGCAGTCCACAGCGAGGAACTGCACTTGACTGGCAACTCACCTTACATTGCTTTCCCTCACAAAACTTAACATACAAGCATTAACTCAATACCCACCCAGGCCTATAAGCTATTAGAGTTCCGTTATTCGAGTTCATTTGGTAGAAAGTTGACATTTCAATTAGGAATTTACTCCAGAATTTTTAAGAAATGTCCAAAGTTGCACACCATAAACTCCTACAAGAAACGCATGCCATCTTCCATAAACATATCGAGACATACTACCATAGATGGCGCTTTCTCTAGCTTTTCCTAACGGAACGCCTATACATGACCGTGATTTGTCCACACAAAAAGTCACGTTCACCCGCCGCACACCCACGATCAAAGTGAACAAGTGGCTCCGCTACTATCACCTTAGATAAGGCCAAACGGAAGAATTCGTCCTGTTGAGGTCTTATTCTGGTCTTGAATCAGTATTCTCCCAAGTGAGCTTTTAGTGAAGCTGGCCTGCAGGTGACTTGGCGTGCATTTTCTGACCCAAGGATCATTTGATGAAGTCGAAGCTTGATATTTAGAAGTCTGGACCAAGTACAATCCATTGGCTATCATCTAACCAGAATGAAAACGTCCTGATGTTCCGTTCGGCGCTAGGCTATTAGTATTTCTATTTGTAGTGGCGACGCAAGTTTTCCCTTCCAAACCTTTCCCATCTTTCCATGAACTGTTTCTTTCTAACTGGTCACATCCATCCCTTCAAATGGCACTACATTCCGTTCCTCTAACGGTTAACATTTTTGAGAATAAGCCTTCTTTCTAGATTGTGGACGCAAGGTCACCAGTACCAACATCCTAAACATATACTTGAGAACCGACCAGTTGGACTCTAAATGCATAGCAACATTAACCCCATAAAAGTCTTTTACTGCTTGAGTCCGAGCTTTTATAGCCTTAGCGACCCAGCTAATCCACCGGCTTCCACTCCTATTTGTATGTGGTCTGACAACTAATCTTGGTAGTTTTATCTTGAACTGATCGAAACCAAGCTTTCCAGGACAGTTGGCATTTATTCTGTATTTGCAGGTGCCCTTTCCTACCACCCATTCACACTGTAGATTCACTTCCCTATGGACCACTGTCGTCCGACCTAGAGTAACAGGGGAAGTCGTTAAGGCCATGGCTAAATTGGTGTTAAAATCTAGAAAAAAAATCGGCTGAAAGTGAGTTAAATAAATCGAATGAAAAATACATAAGCAAAGTCAGAGTTCGGTGTACAAAACTGTCCAGGTTATACAACTTTGACACGTGTACAACAGCCATTCGGGTTTCGATCAGTGCTCAAATGGACAGGCTTTAGACATATGGTTGTCCCACCCGGCAATGCAAGAAACGGTTCACTTGCGTTTTGAAAGACCAATACCGAGTCCGATAGCAGTCAGAGCTGCGACACCCAAAACAGCTCCGCTGATGGCCGCTATGCCAGTGATGCCATCTAAAAAATAAGAGAAACCGGCAAAGCTTAACTCACTAGCAATTTTGTTCAGTCTAAGTAAACGAATCGTTGCAAAGTCGAATAACGCAAGACCGATGTTCAAGCTTCAAAAACTGGTGTACGAAAAATTCCCATCGACGACGAGCTGGATCATCAAGAATTCTGGTAGGATACACAATTACAGTACAGTTACCCCAATTAAGATCACCTGGGTAGGTCAAAAGTGGTCTCCTCTGGGAGATCCATAGCCAATATATAATACTTCAAAAGGCCAACCAAGAGTGATCTTTTTGGAGTTTTCTCTCCTGCGAGTGGACCCTTCGGAAAGTTTTGTCTGCAGTAACAGTCGGTGTTTCACGAGGACAACGATGAGTTCAGAGCTGTAGGTTTGTGGGAAAAACACTAATATCACAACCAGGACGAAATGGCAGTCTCTGGTATTACTGGAAATTTGAGCAAGCGTGCGTAAATCCCCAGTCTGGAGAGGCGAGAAATGACAAGGCATTGACCTCGCCAACCAGCTGAGGATACGATTTTGGTGCTTGGTGACCCACAGTATGGTTCAAATTCACATTTATGTACAACGACAATTTAGCTTTGAAATTTTTCTCTTATTTACTCATGACGAGGACAGTACAGTGTCATTCCACAAGAGCAGTTCGTAATACAATATACTGCAGGAAGATTTACACCGCCCTTTGTCCTCGAGTTTAGACCTAAATAAAATGATGTTCCAATCAATGCAGCCCTTGAAAGTGGGGTAGCAAGGAAGCCTGACAACCATGAGGGCAGTATCTCGTGCGAATCAAATGCTTCATATTTTTCTAACGCTACGATTCAGCACGACACATTTCCGTGTAGGACACTAGGTGGTACACTGGGATTTTCCTCTAAAGGGCGAAAGGACCATTGCCTGGTTGTTCCATTAGCTCTTGTTGGGTGAACCAGTTCCTCGTCCTCCCCACTTTTTCCCTTTCGTTTGACTCGATTCCATAAGGTGGATTTGCAGCATCCACAGGATCTCTACTCCGATTTTTCTTCCGAATAGTAAACGGGAAAGCGATCACCAGCCAGATGGCCATAGATGCATACTCGTCATCATTAAACTGTAAATCAAGTATGATAGGTAGAAATGCTGACACTTCCTAGCCAGATAGTAATCCTTTTACCAGTTAGTCAACCAGCCAGTTTATCAGCTCGCAAACAGTGCATCGAAATGCAGTGGTTCCAACTGATATTGCAACTTTATCGGGGTTTTCGGAATTCGGGTAAATTACGTCTTGCGGTCATCATCATCGTCTGTAAAAACCGCATGCTTGTTGTACAGTGGTTATAGCTGTCAGTTTCGTCCGCTGATGACTTGGGGAGGTGGGGCAGATAGTTGCGCACAGGAGGTGGTAGCTGATATAATTTTAAAAAATTGCTCAGCTGTAGCACCCTTTCGGTGCCTAACTGCCATGCCACCCGAAGGAAGCACGGGGGCTGGGATACTGCCAGGTTGCCCAAGCCTAGACAGGGGAAGTCGAGAGGCAGAGGTCGGGTTCGAACCACGGACCTTCCGGTCAGTAAATCCGCGCTCTAACCACTTAGGCCATCTCGCCATCTCTCGCTGATATAATTGATGCGCAAGTAAAGGGTTGTCAGTGGGCTTTCAATTGTGAGATTGAAAGGGGAACTATGTACTAAAGACAATCGCTTGGATGAATGAGCACCATTAAGGGCGCGACCGGGCCATGTCTGACAATGTTTCCAACCCGTCAAGAAAAGATTGGACATTAACGTGGTGTGGTGGTTTGTGTACCGCCACGACCGACTGAGCTATCCTGGGGCGTGTTCACGCGACACTCACAGTCTCTCGTACCATGTTGGTCAGTGGTTAGAGGTCTGATGAACAGTCTTCTGATCCTCCATATTGGGCGAGTCGTTCCGTGAAAATTGAAATGCACTTGCGTTTCCCGCCAAACACCGCTACCTTGCGGTCAGGCTTTTGAGCCAAGGGCTTTGGTCGAGGACCCTAATCGTCCTCCTGTCTAGGTGTGTGCGCCCCGGTAGTATCCCAGACGACGTACAACCATGAATTTAAAACATACAAATAAAATCATGCTAAATCGGCCGTCACCTGATGCCGGGTCGCGAAAACAGGCTCCTTCTCTCTTTCACGTACTTTTCCTTCCCCCTCTTCCAACCCCATTAATGGCTCTCTCCTTCTAGCCCCAGCAGTTACGGCTGATGACTCCGTTCGTCCTGCATCGGTTTTGCAGCCAACATCTGCAGGTCACCCGGCACCGACATTCTCAGGCGTCTCGAAATCAATCTTCAGGCCTCGATACCCAAGCTGGTTGGCTGACTTCAACGTCCGCACTCTGAAGCAAGCAGAACAATCAGCTCTTGCTCTCACAGTGGACTCGCTTGATGTTGATGTGTGCTGTGTATCAGAAACAAGAATTCAAAATGTGTGTACAGTTGTTGAGCTAAACACATCATCACTCTCCACTCGTTTCCGGCTACGCATCTCTGGCGATCCAGAGGCTGCTGCGGCAGGATGTGCATGGGTTCGTATCGTCCTGTCACCGGACGGAAGGATCCTTGCTTGACGGAATATCCGTTGATAGTCACCTCTGTTCGGTTCGTCTGGCAGCGTCAGTGAAGGAGTTCCACAAGCCGGAAGTTGATCGATGTCTGTTTGTCGTGTCTGCTTGCGACTCAACTGACTGCAGCTCTGACACCATCCAAGGGAAGTGACGCCCTGAATGCACTGTTTTGGCGAGCTAAAAGCTCACATATCGTTGTTGTTACCAGAGATCTGAATGCACAAGTGGAAGTTGTGGAACGTTCAACGTATCTTGGAAGTTGTGTTAGTTCTGACTGTAGTGTGACAGATGAGGTCAATGCACGAATCTCCAAGGCTCGGGTCGCGTTTGCCAATTTGAGACACCTATGGCGTCAGAATGGTGTATCCCTGAATCTCAAGGGGCGTGTGTATCAAGCTACAGTGCGGGCTGTTTTGTTGTATGGCTGTGAGACTTGGCCTGTTCGAGCAGCGGAACTGAGACGTCTTCAGGTGTTCGACAATCGTTGTCTCAGAACCATAGCTCGTGTGGGTTGGTGTCGGCGAATCCGTAACGAGGCAGTTAGAAAGCGAGCTTTTGGTTGTGCAAGGGGTACTTCCATTGAAGAATGTGTCCAGCACTAGAAGCTGCGTTGGTTGGGATGTGTTGCGCATGCCTAACCATCGTTTACCGAAGAGAGTGCTGTTTTCCATGCCCAATTCAGAGTGGCGTAAGCAGAGAGGTGGCCAACCTTTGACCTGGCAGAAGGGTATGAAAGAAATCACGAAACGCTTGGGTGCTGTCGGTGCTATTCGCCTTCCAGGATGGGGACCGCGTGATCCCCACTGCGCCTGGTTGGAGACACTACAAGACATGGCTGCCAACCGATGTCAGTGGCGACCTTGTTGTCAGTTCCTATCCAGATTTCCTGAGTGAATGTTTGGAGGTGTAGGCACCTCGGATTGATTGTAGTAAGCTAGCACCAAGTCCCTTCCCCATCCACCTTTACCCTTTTCTTTACAATAAGGCTTTCAAATAAATCATGGTTGTACGGCAGTGAAGCATCGGTGTTGAACGCTGATGTAATGCTGTCGACGATGATGGTATGTACGGACAAAGGTGAACGATTGCCTCAGCTGAGTGTTGACCGCAGGCTGTTTTTATCCAATACTATGAAGCAACCGAAGTTGTGTGGAAACATGGTGTCCTCCAACGGCGTGTCGGCTATGAACTCAAATTGCTCATATTGGCATCAGTATCCGATGGTATGGATCGATAACTGACTGTCGCCCGTTTTGGAACACAAAAAGCAATCGCTCAGCTGTAACACACTTCCGGTGCCTAGCTGCCATGCCATCCGAAGGAAGCACAGGGGCTGAGAAACTGCCAGGTTGCCTAAGCTTAGACAGTCGAGGTCGGACTCGAACCACGCGCTTGTCCGCAGTCGCTTCTCCGTTTCCAGTAGCTTTCTAGCCAGATCAGCTCCATGCTCTTCAGCTACTGAAACTTGTCGAAGTTGATGAACGGAACTGTCCTCTTTCGTCACGCGTAGTGCTGGCGAGAAGCGAAGTGCTAAGCGGGCCCGCACGATGGAGTGATCAGAGTCAAGTTGCGTACCCCAGAAGGAACGACAGTCCTTAACTGAGGCTCTCCATCGGTAACTGATAGCCAGATGGTCCAACTGAGTCCACGACTGCCTTGTGGTAGGTGGCCTCCAAGTAACTCGGTGTGAGCGTTTGTGTTGGAAGTTCGTACTGGCCAGGAACAGACGATGATCTGCACACAACTGAAGAAACCGCTCTCCATTATCCGTACGCACAGCATCGACTCCAAATCTACCACCCAACTGTGCTTCTTCCGGACTTACCCGTCCAACTTGAGCATCCACATCACCCGCCAGGATTACTATATCCGTCCTTCTTGCCAACCGAAGCAGTCGTAACAGATCTTGAGAAAACTCGTCCTTCTCATTCTCAGAACTGCTATCTGTTGGGGCGTATGCTGATACGACAAACAAACACCGTTTACCGCATCGACCTGTGTTAATCTTAATTGAGCTAGACAACCGCACAGCGCAAAGGCGACTGTTTACTGGGATCCAGACCAATAGGGCGCTTTCAGCCTTGGGGCTGGGTGCAACTCCCACACCGTAGATACCAGGAACCATTGCGTCAGGATCACCGGATGCCCGAAGAGTGAAATGTGGAAGACTTATACAGGACCATTGTCCAGAAAGTTCACGAGGCTAACGAGATGTTCACCTCAAAAACCAGCACGCAGTCGGATGAGCCGCAAGCTACCTAAAAGGACTCGGTGTTTTCTGAAAAGAGGTCTCAACTATTTTTCAAAAATTTGACTACAGGAGACAGAAGATGAGCTGGCATTTCGTAAAATGCGGAACCGCTGTGAATCAGAAACCCGCAAATGGAACATACGAAAACAAGCCACCATTCTGGACCTCGCCCGGAAAAACATAAATGTGCTGTTCAAATACATCAGACATCGCCGCAGAAAAAGCCATCCACGTTCTCCTTGAGGGACAGGAATGGGGAACCCACGAGTGATCCAATAGTGGTCTCTGAGTTCTACAGAGATCACTATGCAGGTATATTCAGTCCCAGCGTCATCGTCACATCCAACCTTGTCAAGGCGTACCTACGAACGGCCTCTAACCGACTTGGTCTTCACGGACATTCGTCAACTCCTGCACAAGATCAACCCATTCTGCGCGTTGGGGCCCGACGAAGTCCATCCAAGGATACTGAAGGAAACGTCGTATACACTGGCAACTCATTTCTATCTACTGTTTCGTCAGTCGCTTGACGAAGGCCACCTTTCCTCTGTTTGGAGCGATTGTCACGCCAATCTACAAAACTGGTGACCGACTATCGCCTGGCAGCTACAGGCCTAGAAGCCTCACTAGCGTGTCACACAAGGTGATGGAGTGCATTCTGAAGCGAGCCATCCTAGATCACTCACTTCCAACAACTTGATTTCTCAAACTCAACACGGATTTCTCCCAAACCGTTCCTGCGTGACGAACATGCTCGTATTTAACAGTTTAACCCAAGCCAAGGACGAGGGACTCATATCGGATGCCATATTTTTCGACTTTTCAAAAGCATTTGATCGAGTCCCGCACGTCCCTCTGCTCCACAAACTCGAGTCTTACGGGATTCAAGGGAAAATCCTACACTGGATCAAGGCATTCCTATCAGACAGATCATTCCGAGTGAAGGTAGGCTCGACCTACTCTTCTGCGGCGCCGGTCTCCATTGGGGTTCCTCAGGGCTCCGTTTTGGGACCTTTGCTGTTTCTGATATATGTCAATGACCTTCCAGATGTTCTTTCAAGTCCATGTCTACTTTTTGCGGGCGACTTGAAATCGTGGAGTTTCAATGCCAGTGCCCTCCAAATTGATGTGGACGCCGCTGAGCAGTGGTCGTTGGACTGGCACCTTCCTCTGAATGATGAGAAGTGCGTCCATATGTCATTTGGAGGGGACTCAGCGAACTCCTTCGTCATGCATGGTGAGAAAGTACCAGAAGACATCACGGGGATAGATGCCAAAAAAGATTTGGGTATCTGGCTCTCTCCAAACCTGTCTTTCTCACTGCACCTTGAGAAATCGGCTCAGAAGGCATTCGCTGTTCTACGGATGATTCGGCGCATCTTCCCCCGTATTACTCGCACGGACTTCCAAATACTCTATGGGGCCTATGTCAGACCGCTCCTTGAATATGCCAACCCGGTTGTCTACTCAGGACGCACGAAAGACCCTCACTGAGGCTGCCCAGCAAGCATTTACGAAGATGGTTGCCGGCCTCAAATCCGTGGACTACGAAACGCGTCTCGCAGTGCTTGACATCTTTCCCCTGGAGTATCGTCGCTTCCGAGACCACATTCTTACTTATGCCCTGCTTGAACAAGGTTTGGTCAACAGGTCTTTCACCGTTGATCCAAACACACGGCGGAGACATGGAGAGATTTTCAAGCTCAGAGCGCAAACACTAAAAGGCAAAACTTTTCCTCATTTCGGGTAATTGCTGCGTGGAATAACCTTCCTCCGACGGTTATCCACGCTACATCTGGTACCCAGTTCAAGGCACTATTAGACGCTTTTTTATGCAAATCCTCGCGCTGGAAGCTTACTGCTCCGCGCTAAGAACCTAAAGAACAGTGCTTCGCCCTTTTTTCGCATGTGTCTTTCAAGTGAACGGCAGCCGCTGAACGACAAGAACAAAACCGACCCGGGAAACTTGAGCGAAAGCCTCGATCCTGTGTGTCAATCGGTGAATCCGTGAACCAATAAACTTGCCTCTGCGAACGCGTCTGTGTATTTCCTCCTTGAGTTGTTGTGTTTGGTGGTTCTGTGGTTGCACTTTCAGGATATTGTCACAGCATTCAAGTGCACGTTCATAATCCTGAACATTGGATTAGAAAATCTTACACACTTACTGGAAGTTTTGTGTGTGCAATAGCCAGATAGAATAAACAATCCCTGCGAAACCCATCGTCCCTAGTGGACTTGAACAAATCTAAAGCAAGTCAAAAGGCACTTCGATATACCTTCCAGGAGAAAGATAGCTGTTTTCATATGTTGTTTTGAAGAAGTACGCAAAAGATCCAAGGCATAGGAAAATTGATGATTTTCTGTTAACCGTCCCTCACCCTTAGCTTTCAGAAAGGAATTTCTGGAACTCTGTAATTTTGACCGGTAATATGACCGGAAACTAAGGAAGACAAACCGTTATGGACGACTCAGGAAGATTAGAATCCAGAAACTCCATTGTGTCGACAACCGACGAGTTTCGCGGGTTTTTCAGTCCAACAATATAAGTATTGGGGTCAGTGGGCCCAACAACTTCAGTAGCCCTGCACATGAATAGGAAGCCAAATCCCCGTAGAATCGGTTCAGAAGGTTGTCAGTTCTTGTCACAAATTCAAGTTGCGTACCCGGAAACGAAAAGGAAAGAGATGGAGTCTTGACGGAGAGAGCCAGATACCCAAATCTTTTTTGGCATCTATCCTCGTGATGTCTTCTGGTCCTTTCTCACCATGCATGACAAAGGAGTTCGCTGAGTCTCCTCCAAATGACATATGGACGCACTTTTCGTCATTCAGAGGAACGTGCCAGTCCAATGACTCTGCTTTGCGGCGTCTACATCAATTTGGAGGGCACTGGCATTGGAACTCCACGATTTCAAGTTGTCCGCAAAAAGTAGACATGGACTTGAAATAACATCTGGAAGGTCATTGACGTATATCAGAAACAGCAAAGGTCCCAAAACGGAGCCCTGAGGAACTCCAATGGAGACGGGCGCCGCAGAAGAGTAGGTCGAGCCTATTTTCACTCGGAATGATCTGTCTGATATGAATGTCTTGATCCAGTGTGGGATTTTCCCTTGAATTCCGTAAGACTCGAGTTTGTGGGGCAGAGGGACGTGTGGGACTTGATCAAATGCTTTTGAAAAGTCGAAAAATATGGCATCCGATATGAGTCCCTCGTCCTTGGCTTGGGTTAAGCTGTCCATAAATACGAGCATGTTCGTCACGCAGGAACGGTTTGGGAGAAATCCGTGTTGAGCTTGAGAAATCAAGTTGTTGGAAGTAAGGTGATCTAGAATGGCTCGCTTTAGAATGCGTTCCATCACCTTGCATGGCACGCTAGTGAGGTGGTTTACGGGAAGAAGTGAGTGATGAGTCACGAATGGAGGATTATGGAATAAATTTTGGAGAGAGGTGGTCGGGATCGTACCTGACGGTAGTAAGTGAAGGGCGTGAAGGGTCTCTTGCTGGAGTTCATTCCACAGTGGAAATATGGCGAACAAACACCCCGGCCGACTGGCTTACCTGGTTTGGAATAGCTTGAGAATGCGTCCCTGGAGATTTTCGCATTAGGAAGTAGTTGAACCCACGACTTAATTGGGTAAAAAATCTGTTTCTGGTATCCCCGAACCCTACGGTATTCAAAGTCTTAGCCGCAGATGTCTTTCGTGGTAGGGAAAATTCTGCAGCACAACATTTTTGGTGTTTTCACGCGCCGTCATTTCCAACATATTAACATCGCGTTTCAGCCAAGGAACCCATGAAATACCGCAGTATTCTAACACGATATGGACAAACGTTCAGCACCGTATGACGACCCTGGATCGGACTAAACTGGGGAGAGTTCTGAGGAGGAAGTTCTAAGGAAGAGGCCCCTTAGATGGGGCATGCACTACCGGCTCTCTGCCGTCATGATCATCTACGCAACGATGCAGCAGCCACGTGTCTGAACGTTTTTTTGATGATCTTTGCTTCGTCTGAAGAGACAAATGACCCGCAAGAAAACCCGGACGCTAGCTGGACGCACTAGGGGGGCTTTTTCTGCTTTCCTCTAGGCTGTTGCTTCGGTTTAAAAGTTTGAGCGACTGTCCTTCCAGCAGGTCCGTAAGGACGTCGACTAGTAGGTCCGCGTTGTGGTGGTTGCCTGCTTCACAATGGCGTAGGCTAGGGTGAGTCCACCTCGTGGCCAATAAATTGCTAATGTGGATGCTTGAAAGATACTAGGGTGGTGTCTTCCCCGTATGCTCTCACGGACTCTCCGCTAAATAGTCTTCATTAAACCGTAGCCCTTTCTCGTTTATGAGGGATGGGCCGATGGTTTGCAGTCTAGTAGAGATGGGGCAAAAAGTTGAGAACCTAGCTAGTAATTTTATCACAATACCTGTCAAGTGCTCCCCAGAAGAGCCAGGCAGAGGCCGGCCCACGTCTCCAGGGCGGCTGTGCTAGCGCTGGAATACGATGGTGTCAAGTTCATCTTTCAGGGCAATGACGCTGAGAAATTTCGACTCCGAAACCGGGACATGCCCACAGAGCTTTGCAATCAATGGTGTTCGGCGGGATATATCCTTCCGAAGCCCATGGTCGGCTAACTCAGGGACACCTTACCGATGCTTCCGACAGGTGAGTCCGTGAACCAGCCTTCATAAATTGGCTTTGTGTATGTACATCAGGGTGGCCATTAACAGCGGCAGGCGGACCAATTATGAACATTACCAGTGGTGTTCTCGAACTAAACACCTGGCGGCCACCAGCAAATGAAACCACTGGGCTGAAAAATACGTCACTGCCGTTGACTTGGAAGTCCTTTCGGATAGGCAGTCACTCATCCAGATGATTCACTACTGTGCTATCCTAGGATGTGGAGGCTCAATAAGAATGCTTTCTAGAAGTCTAGGTAAACCATTTCAGTAAGGATGTGGCCGCCAGCGGCTGTCGTCCGTTTAACGAGAGGAACAAAATCCTTAACATAGAAAACTTGACAATCCCTTGTTGTTCCTGCGTTGTACGATACTGCATCAGTGAAACACGGCAAAAGAAACTATCTACTGTTTTCCATGGCGTTGTAGGTAGCGGAAAACACTACAGCCGGGAGGTGGTTGCATATGCTAACCCTGTCTCTACTTTAGTCGACGGGCCTCAAGACCCGTGGTCGAAGATGCCACGTCGGCTCATGGAGAGCGGTGTGGGGACGTCAGCGCTTGGGCTAGCACAGAGTCACGTTCTTGCAGCAAGTAAGCGGATTATGCTGGATTTTCTGCTTTTGACGACCTACGCACCTCTCTCAACGTCTCGGGAAACTTTAACAGAGCTCCGCCGCTCAGGGTGATTCTGTGAGGCAATGTCGAGTTCAGAAGCATTTCTTCAACACCGTGGACGGTCTAGAGCAACCCTCACTGGGCTAAAACTTTGACGATTTGGTGCCTGAAGAATCTGTGGGCTTTAGTGCTTAAGCGGGAGCACTGACCGAGTTCTAACGCTAGGGATGAGGGCTGTCACTGCAAAAATTGTTACTAGTTCTTTGAGCATTTCGTTGACGTTTGCGCTCGTCCATGTTGAGCGACATGGACGCTGACCAGTTACACCATGAATATGGGCTACTGCGGAGACTTTTGTTGTTGTGGTGCCATTGCAAGCGCGCTGACGTGGGCAGAGAAGTGATCAGTCGGGCGCAAGGTGAGATACACTGGGGCGTTTGCATACATTTGCTTTGGCTCCTGGGATGAGGTCTGTGCCTTCTAGGTTGTGGGCTGCTGTAGGCTATTTGTGAGCGTTTAAAACCCATACCCGTCGGCGCCCCTTCCTGCATTGGGTACACTTTTACTTCTAGAAAGCAATTCGACACGAGTTACTGATGACAGGGACCCGGAGAACGATAAATAGGAAGTTATTGGCTTGGCGCAGCCCAGTCCTGATCCGGTGTTGCCTGGCTGTACTGCAAGGATCCTGTGCAAGAAGCGTGCGTTCTGATTAGGTAAGTATCCTCTGTTGAGTGTCAATAGCTGCGTTTCCCACAGCCATGCCGTCAGTATTCATTCCTCTACAGAGGGATCTTTTGTGACTTGAAGACATTTGATACAGTGCTGCCGGTGTCCCCTGCGCCATTTTGCGGACGTACCTACTGTTAGAGCTGCTATGTGTTGGGTGCATTTTTGGTTATAGCCACTTAGACGTGAGTGTAGTGAATACCCATTTCTGTCTTCGAAAGTGAGGCAGGCACATTGCCCACGGTTCCTTCGACCGCGGAAAGAAGATGAACTAGCGGTGTGTGTAGGAGATGCGGTCATCGTTGCCTACAGTTTAGTGCGTCATGGTGGCACTAAGCTGCTCTCGGGGGCTTCCATTGACTATAGCGAAAAAACCAGTCAGCAATCTAGCTGTTCGTTTAACCCACTGTATTGGTGGGATGAAATGAGGTTGACACCAGAAGTACTGGTTAAAAACAGAGTACGTATGGCAGGTTCCAGATGAGACAGGTGGTGAACTGTCGGAACCCCGTTCCGTGGAAGAGCAGTCTATGTAATTTCTTCTGGAGATGAATAGGGATTACCATCCCGAACCTACTAGAGTAATCGTTTGGCCATATGCGGGAACTGTTACTCCATCAACCCACATTTTATGGTCTCCAGTTAGCCGAGCGGCCTCAAAGTCTGCTGGATGAAACATTCGTTGATTATAGCGGCAGTCGGCATGGAGGAGTCAGTGGCATACTCCTGAACTGTATTGCATTTAGTTTGCAGTTCTGAGACGCTCGTGACCCACCGTCCCTCTAGAAGAATGGAGGCCGAAGAGGGAACACGGCCATAGGGTGAGTCAGTGATACAGACTTTCCAAATGTCTTGCAAGAATAACGTATGTTGCCGAAACATGCAAAAAGTCTTAAAGTTTGCGGCTGGTATTTCAATGAAAGGTTTTCCCAATGATTTTACTCAAATAAACATTTTACAAAAAGTTGCATGCTCTCACAGAACGCGAGTTAACCGTTTGAATCTTCTTCAGATTTCACGTCGTAACTTATCAAATTTTTGAAATTGCATCATAGGAGCGTCGTTTCAAGTAACTTTATTCACTTTCTTCCAAATGCAAGTTGTGGTGAACGCATCTCCGGCCTACAATATCCGTCGATTTAGGAAACCGAGTGTACGGCCTCCGAATATTCGAATGTAAATTTGCGTAACTTCTGTCAATTTTGCTTGAATCCTATCTCGGATATCCGATCACATCGGCGTGCAAGGCTGAAAGTGAGGTGCTCCTGATAGAGTCTTAACTGTGAATTGGGAGATTCCTACTCACTTGGCTGATAAGTTTACCACTCCAATGTTCCTCTAAGTGGTTCATTTACCCTGAATCCCCCTCATCTCTTCCCTCATGCCTTCTCCATCCTTATTCTAATTTAAAAACATACGACTGAGATTACCACTGGCAAACTATCTTTTGAAAGCCGTGAGGAGTCTACCGTCGTAGCCTACTCTCTTCAATCCAAGATGATGGGGCGCCCCTTTCACAACCGCTACTTCTCCACCTCTGCAGTTTCAGAAGCTGTGGCCGCTGACGGGGCGCCTCCTTCTAACTCTGGTGATATGGTAGAATCCCTTAACTCCCACTTCGCCAGCTGCTATGTCTCCTCCGGTACCCACTTGGCTCGTAATGAGCACATATTTTGATGAAATGAACCCCAACTTATGCACAATCTCATCTACTTTATCTAACTTAACTTCCTCACTCGACTGCCTTAAAGTTTCAGTCTCTCAGGCATTAATGCTCATCCTAAAATCTAGTGGCTCATGAATCCTCATCCTCTATCTCCTCAATATTTTCCTCATCACTGGCACAGTTTCAAGTCGATGTGAGCAGTCGACTTTGTTCCACAATGTAAACTGCTTCAGCTAGCTGTCATGAAATTCACTATACTTGGTTGCACTCCCATACCCTGGAGCGTTTTGTCAAAGTTCCTGTCATGGAGTAATTGCTCACCACTAAGACCCTCACCACCCGACAGTATATGTTTATGGCGCGGTGGTCAGCAAACGCATACGAGGTTGGTTTCTTTAGTCATATATCATTTGCTTACGATGCCAGATTCTGTATTATTCTCATCCACCTTGATATCTGCAAGACGTTCGACCAAGTGTCCCGCGATATGCCTCTCTGTTGTTTATTTCGTACCTCAATTGGGGCACCCATGTCAAAAGAATCGGGAATCTTCCCTCATCACTACTTCCCAGCACCGGCAGAATTATCCAGGATAGCCTGCCTGCTCCTTACCTTTCTTGCCATACATCCATAATGTGACTCAGTCGATCACCCATAGATCCCATTTTCTATTTGTTGACGATACCAATACAGCTTATACATTCAGGGCCGGTGAATGTTTCTACTCTAGATAACATTCAGTCTGATTTGGATTCTTCATTTCTTTGGTCCTCGATCTCCTGTTTTTTCGCGTCGCCCCAAAATGCCGCGCTCTATCGCATCAGCCATAGCCCTGCACAGCGCTGCAGGGGGTCTTCTAGAAGAAGCTTAGAATAGTGAGCTTGTTCGAGAGCCCTCCGGGGTGCAGCGGTCGTGAGTTTGCGTATAAAATTACTGGGATTTTCAAGTAGATTCAGTTTAGCGGACCAATCCAACCCCAAGAGTTAAATGCTAATAATAATGTTTATTTCCAACTGGTGGGTGGAATACCTTCAGGCAAGATCACAATTTCAGAATAAAGACATGAATGTTGGGGGTTGAGGAAACTGGGAATTTCGCGGAAAAGGGACGGTGATATAAACGGTAGGCACTATCCGATATAGACTTGGTCACGCGTGAGCAGGCACGGGTAGGGAACCAAAATTACACGGGCTCTTCCTTTCTTTTGGGGAACATATCGGATGAGACGAGACCAGAGCGTTAGGATTTGAAAGTGGTGGGGAAAAACAATACGAGGGCGGGCATAACGAAAGGTTTCCTGTCTGGTACTTGATTAAGCCGCTCACCAGAAGCGCACCCAAATTGTTTTCGCCGGA